>VZRW01004746.1:34855-62813 GCA_013398125.1 Aegotheles bennettii | reverse complement strand
ACAAAGGGCAAGTCCTGTTTAACCAACCTGATCTCCTTCTGTGATCAGGTGCCCCGCCTAGTGGATGAGGGAAAAGCGGTGGATGTTGTCTTCCTGGATTTCAGGAAGGCATTTGACACTGTTTCCCACAGCATTCTGCTGCAGAAGCTGGAGGCTCATGGTCTAGACAGGTGGACTCTTCGCTGGGTTAAAAACTGGCTGGATGGCCGAGCCCAGAGAGTGGTGGTGAATGGAGTTAAATCCAGATGGAGACCGGTCACAAGCAGTGTCCTTCAGGGCTCGGTCTTGGGGCCAGTCTTGTTTAATGTCTTTACCAATGACCTCGATGAGGGGATCGAATGCACCCTCAGTAAATTTGCAGATGACACGAAATTGAGTGGGAGTGTCGATCTGCCTGAGGGTAGGGAGGCTCTGCAGTGGGATTTGGACAGGCTGGAGCAATGGGCTGAGGCCAATTGCATGAAGTTTAACAAGGGTAAGTGCCAGGTCATGCACTTTGGCCACAACAACCCCATGCAGCACTACAGGCTTGGGGAAGAGTGGCTGGAAAGCAGCCTGGTGAAAAAGGACCTGGGGGTGTTGGTTGACAGCCAGCTGAACATGAGCCAGCAGTGTGCCCATTGATGCATTTTGAATTGCATTTTGAACTGCATTAGCTTACAAATTTAAATATTTGAAAAGTGATGTTCTGGCCATATGAATTATTCTACATGATAAATAAGCTTACCTACATTTGTATGATCAAAGTATCTAAGGACATCACTATTATTCCCAAATGAAATGGAGGTCTTTGATTAACATAAACATAGTTCAAACAAAATAGAGGCTGCAAATATTGTAAGGGTTTTTAAATTTCTTTACTGAAATTAGAATTTTCCGTTTCACTCTAAGACTTGCATGAAACAGTGCCATTTTTTTTAATTGTGCTGTCAAGTGAAAAGACTTCTCCAGATTTAATGGATAATGACTCAGAGTTTAAAAGATAGGAAATAAAGGCAATAATGTAATGCCACCAGTCCACACCCCATAAACCGAAGGTAAATCTTTGTTGTCTAAATTCTCTCTGCAGGACTGTAGAGCTACTTTATTCATTCTGTTACTGGCATCACCCTTTCAGTTCAGGCTTGTCTTAAGTGTTATGATGAAGATTAGACTCCTGGGTATGATGCCAGATAGACTCAGCAGCACACACAGAGCATGCTACTGTGAATCTTCATCTTTTAAAGAATTTATAGTCATAGGATCTTCTAATAATTGTAAATGCCATATTAAAATGAGAAGATATGTAATTGCATTTGATTACACAATGTCACTCATAGCAGATATCAGAATTAAATTGCTAACTTTTATATTTAGTTTTTTTATTTTAGTAAAGGATCTTATCTTGCAGAGTGAGGCAGCATCCTTTCTAAAAAGTGGCAAAACCACAGCAAAGCTTTACCTGATAAGCTTCAGATTCGTTATTTTTACCTATTATGTATGGAATGTCAACTTATTTGCTGTGAATTAGTAGGATCAGTAGCTGCCCTGCTTAAAGAAGAATTTGCCTAGGGCATTGCTCTGGCCTCGGAAACACGGTTGTTCAGAGGATCCAAGTAGTATGTCTGCACTTCTGGCTGAACACCTCACATACTGGAAACAGAGTTGCCACTAGAGCATAAAGCTCAGATGACACAATCCATCCTCTTTTTTCATCTCCCTTTAACCAGCACTGCTCACACAAAGCTGCCTCCTTGGCATCAGTTTTGGGGAGTGATCACTGGGTGCAGGCTGAGTGGTTCAGATGTCTCATGTCTGCACCACTTAGAGCTAGGCCCCTCTACAACGGATTATCCTGGGATACGCTATACCACCAGTTTCCTCTATGGTCCTAAGATATCAACCCTCAAATAAACAAGGTCATTGTTATTTTTCTTATTTGAAATATGAGCAATAACAGTTCTCTGCTGCCTGCAGTGTGCCTGGAATGTGTGCAAATGTGTTCACTGGCACTGAACTGCCTCCAAAACCAGGTCCAAACTGCAACTCAGAGACACCTACTCTGAGTAGTACAACACAGAGCCAGAGGAAGCCAATAGCTATATGGAAGACAAGGCACAACAGTGTGCAAGTTCATAGACACTTTTATTTTACCTAAAAGTATAAACTTAAACCAGACCAGTCAATTTCAAACCACCTCAAGTCTTTTATACCATCTTGCAGTGACTAATGTGACTGCTCCTTTTCTTTTAGCATCAGGTACTGGTTTACACCAGTCACAACTGTCTGGCTGGCCGATGGCTAGCAAGAACCATTCTTTCATGAATTATCAGTGTTGGAGTTCATAACCTTGCCATATATTTCAGCTAAGAGAACAAGGACTTACTGACCATTCAGGGTGAGCATCTCCCTTTTTCCTAAAGATGTAGAAGACATCTTTCAACTCAGAGTGAAGAAGGGATGATAATGTAGGACCAGGTAGACTGTCCTACTCCTGATATGCCCATCAGGAGAGAAAGGTTTGGTCTCTAAACATTTTTTTGCATCTTTCCCTGATCATAGGAAGTGCCTTTTATAATGTTTTGCCAGAAAGTAATCATATTTTATCATTCAAATTTCTTTTGAAAGATTGTTCTGGAGATTGATTTCTGGCATCACCCTGTGGGCTTCAAAACAAGCTCCATGTGTGTGGTACATGGAGTAAGGCAGCTGCGAAAATGTTTGCTAATCTTATCATGTTATGAACTTCTGAAGAGTCCTAAAGTATGCAAGAGTAATTTTAAAATTAAACAGCAATGGATATTATTTATAAAGATAAATCACTGCAGATAACAAAAAGATGCTTTGAAATGCTTACAGCAATATTCAGATAAATTTATATACATAGGATAGTAGATTTGAGAGTATGGTTGCAAACAAAGAGCAACTGAACTAAGAAAGAAGACAGAAAAATTTGGAAGACAATATGTTAGGAATGAAAGCTGCAAAGACTGCTGTGGGGACCAGAATAGTTGCAAAACTTCTACAAGAGGTGCACAGGTGGTGACTTTAAAATGCAACCACATACAAATAGGTGATGGAATGGGATTTGTGAGTGGGACACATCTCACATAAAGTTGATCATCTAGAAATTGTATGTGCAATCTAAGCACAGCAGGTTATCTAGATTCATTTTATCCTACAACACATGTTAAAGGAGGAAGGATAACTTACCCTTTGTGAGTGTCTCTTTCCAATGAGGGAGGCAAGGTGTTTAACATTGTCTAGGAGCTAATTTCTAGACAGCTAAAAATGGACCAGATGATCCTGTTTTCTGTCTATAGATGGGAAGCTTCCATCTTTCTCTTCCATCAATAATGTATACATTTGCATATCCATAAACCCTTGATTCAGTAATGTCTTCCGAGAAAGAGAAAACCCTGGGATACCACTGCTTATGTAGGACCATATTTTAAAGGCATCATGCATGGGATCCATGTAACAGATTACGGATGTTTATATCTGATACGTTAAAGTTCCTAATGCAGTCAGTGGAGATCTAACCATTGAAATTAGGTTCATTTACCCAAATACAGGCTTCTACTTTAAGGGGAGATAAATCTTGCCCTCAGCTTCATTAATTGGCTTCATTTCCTCTGACTATCAGAGGAACTTGAACAACTGGTTTGGATTTGGCCATTTGTGCTGCAGAAATCTGCATCTGAATAGGACAGATCAAACCCTTAATGTGTTAATGCATTTACTTTTGCTACTTATAAGAACATCCACCAAGAAGAGGAACATTTGCTATACCATAAAAACACTTCATTACTGAGCACCAATTAACTGTCTCCAGATTACCAGGTAATTTAATAATCTGGTTATGAGAACATGGAAAAAACTTCTGTGAATAGATTATTTCATTTGGGGATTAAAATAAGGAAGTCAGCAAATTAGTCAGTAAAAAACATTTATAGTTTTATGAAAAGATAAAGATCACCCCCTCAAAGTGTTAATTCACACTTCTGAGAGGCTCAGCACTTCCCACTATCTCTTCAGTGAGGACTGTACAGGCTGAATCCCTCCCAGAAGACATTTAACTTACATGCTTGTAGTAGGGACTAAAAGCATCAAGCCACTGACAAGCCAGTTATACCAAACTACTAAATCAAATTTGCTTCAATGGCTTGGAAACTTTGGATACGAGTAACATCCTTCTGCCCAGGAAATTGGGCCTCCCAAGTTATGACTTTGTTAAATATTTAGTCATGAATTAACAACATGTAATGCCACACTAAAACATTCCATTTGAGATCAGAGACCAGAAAGTTTATTTGACCCTGCAGTCCCGCTTGACAAGATTTGTAGCATACATTTATGAAGCCAGTTGGTATATTCACAAGGATACAAAAGGTGCCCCCTCACACACAGATATGCATTCCATCCATCTTAACGATGTATTTTAACACTGCTTTTTTCAGAAATACATAACCTGATGCCAAAACATGCTTAACAGATCTAATAGAAATCCAGACATAAAGAAAGTAAAAAAGAAGAGGTTTTATTTGCCATCACTTTTAGAAAGTGACTTTGTGGAGTTTGACGAGTATATTTTAAATATTGAAACACCTTTATCAAATTGCATGGCAGGAGCCTTTTGGATTTATTGGATTAATCTTAGGGTAATTCTGAGGAAAATGGAAGGAAAGAAGAAAAAGAGCTGAAACAGAGATTTTATTTATTTCCCCTGTTATCTTGGATGAATCTGTGAGTGGCCTGTATGCCAGGATGTTCTGTGGGAGTAAGGGCAGCCTTCCATATGGACCACATAGAGGCTGGCCGCACTTGTTTTCCACTGGTTAGGGGAACAAGTAAGCCATCTCTTTTCGAGTACGTGGGCAGATGGCAAGATCAGCAGAGGTTTCTTCTCCTCTCCTACTAAAGTAACCTTCATCTTGGCATTTACTTACTTGTGAATGTTTGACTTTGCAGATTTATTCATCTATTAATCTAGCAGAAGAATGAGTAAAGGGAGGAGAGAGGGAATGTTAATGGAAAATCTTGAGTTTTTTAAAAAGGAAACTGACCCCCTTCAGGAAATCCATTATGTAGCATTATAGTGACCCATACCGTTTCATCATCAGAGTTTAGCTCTTTGGATCTTTTTGAGTTAGAAGCACATTTGTCAACTTCTGCATAAATCAAGAGGAAGAAGGAGAGATACGTTTTGCCAGCAGTGTTTAAAGTTGACAAGAGTTACAGGAATCCTGAATCAGCTCCAGACTCTATTTGCTAGGAAACCTTCTCTTCTGACCATGTCCATAGAATCATCAAGGTTGGAAGAGATCTTCAAGATCATCCAGTCCAACCGCCTACCTACATCACCACTAAACCATATCACCCAGCGCCACATGCAGACATATCTTGAACACTTCCAGGGACAGTGACTCCACCACCTCCCTGGGCAATCTATTTCAATACCTAACCACCCTTACAGTGAATTTTTTTTTCCTAATGTTCAATCTGAACCTCCCCTGCTGCAATTTAAAGCCGTTTCCATATTTTCCTCCATTTCTTCCCTTGTCCAGACAGGATGGAAATCTCTGCTCTTTCCACACTAAAATTTTATTCTATCACCTGCAGGCAATACTTGCTCTTTTCTCAGTCCCTGCTAGTTTTTACTTTAGTCACTTTGCTGCTTCCTTTCAGCTAAGAGCAAAAGAGAGACAGTCTTTTAATGGCTCTGGTGCCACAAGGGTCCCTAGCAGCCAGGGAATGACTTGTAGAGCAAGACTGGTTCAGTTCATGGTCTTTAAGGAGACAATTTACCCTGCTCCTTGACATCCTGTCTCATGTAGGACAGTGCAAGTTCAATGCTTCTTCAGTCAACCTTCAGAAAACTTATCTGTCAGCTTCTATCGGGGACCTGAGTGCACCAACAAGTCTTACTTACTCTGTCCAGCCTCACATGGGACCTCGATCACTGCACCCTCTGCCCACTGCCCTGGGAGCTCCACTGAGGCTCAGGCAAGGCCATGTCGTAGGTGTGCCTGTCTCTGGTCTTGTCTCATGAATGAACCTTGCACCCATGCTATATGTAGTTTGTCTTCTGGATGAACCCATGCTAAATATTTTGTAGCTTGTCTCTGACCCTGACTCCTGTTTCTTCAGACTGGGCTTCATAGATAGGATCTGTCCCTGGTTTCTCACTTGTTTTATACTTGCAGACAGAACAACCTGGACATATTAGAAGCATAGAACCATTCAGGTTGGAAAAAACCCTTAAGATCATCGAGTTAAACCATTAACCCAATACTGCCAAGTCCACCACTAAACCATGTCCCTAAGTGCCAAATCTTCTTTTAAATACCTTCAGGATGTAATTCAACCACCTCCCTGAGCAGCCTGTTCCTGTGCTTGATAACACTAGCAGTGAAGAAATTTTTCCCAATACCCAATCTAAATCTCCCCTGGTGCAACTTGAGGCTATTTCCTCTCATCCTATTGCTTGTTATTTGGGAAAAGAAACCAACACACACCCCACTACAACCTCCTTTCAGGTAGTTGTAGAGAGTGATAAGGTCTTCCCTCAGCCTCCTTTTCTCCAGACTAAACAACCCCAGTTCCCTCAGATGGTCCTTGTAAGACTTGTTCTCTAGACCCTTCGCCAGCTTCATTGCTCTTCTTTGGACATGCTCCAGCACCTCAATGTCTTTTTTGTAGTGAGCCAAGATCAACTGTATGTAGTGACAGGTAAAGGGGACACAGTTTCAAACTGAAAGAGGGTAGATTTAGATTGGATATTAGGAGGAAATTCTTTCTTGTGAGGGTGCTGAGGCACTGTCATAGCAGAGAAGTTGTGGATGCCCCCTCCCTGGAAGCATTCAAGGCCATGTTGGATGGGGCTTTGAGCAACCTGGTCTAGTGAGAGGTGTCCCTGCCTATGGCAGGGGGATTGGAACTAGATGATCTTTAAGGTCCCTTCCAAACCAAACCATTCTATGATTCAATAAAAATAACAAGCTTCTCAAGTGCTGAAGCTGTATTTCCTGACAATAATAAATGAAGTGTTTTAGAGATGATAAAAAGGTTTGTAATGTCTTTTTAATACCTATAGGATCATAATTAGATGACATGTCTGTTCCCTCTCCAAATGGAATGAAAAACTCTAAAAGACTATCTCAGATTACGGTTGTCATTGTCACTGAATATTTTTGTGCTTGCACATGAAAACATCAACATATTTAGGTCTGGCTACAAGCCAACATGTGTGTGCATATGAGAAAGAACAGAGCTTCACTCTACTGTAAAAGCACTTCTAAGGTTATCAGCCCTTCCACTTGTTCTTTACCTATAAATAGGCCATAGCTTTCAGTTACTGTACAATCCCAACTATTAAAGAATTTCTGAAGAGGATAGTTGGGAGTAATAGTGTGGGCAGGAACAGCCAAATCATTTTGCCAGATTGGTTTAAATCACTAAAACACTATGCTAGTAATGCTTATTCTGTCAAATTGCATGTAAAAATAAAGCTCCATTATCTTTGCTTGGCTTGCAAATGTAAAAGAAAGTGCAGGCCCTAAGCTTTAGTGACCAACTATAATAGCTGTAGTATAATGCACCCTTGCATTTTAAAAAAAGAAGTCAAAATCCCCATGCAAAGCAGGCACAATGACTTACTTTTTACTGTAACTGCTATTTTTGAGCCCTCTGCTGGCAAGAGGCTTTCTAAAATAGATATTTTTTACTTAGCACAAAAAAGTGCAGCAGAAACAATCTGAGCATACAAGTAGACACTTATGATTCAAATCATAATCTCATAGCACCTACACTGCAACTTCCTTCTCAGGAAAAGAGCTACCTTCTATTAGTTTCCTCGGCCATTCTTAGCCACTGTTTCGTTGGTTTTTTTCCCTCTCCTTCCTTCCTCTCACCCTGTTTTAAAGAACTTCAAACATTTCATAGACTAGACTAAGGGAAATGTGAACTGTTAGCATTTGGGGCACTCAACCCTGGCTCGCATCCTACCCATCCACCTGCCCTGCCGTTTATCCCTCTACCTCCTCCTGTTTGCTCTGCTCAAGCAGACCCAAGGCCCTTGTTTCTTGAGAGCAGCAGCAGAAGGTAGGACATGCTCATGTCTACTGCGTAGCCTCTCCTCACCTCATGCTTGTCTTGTTGCAGCTCTGAAGAAATTAATTTTTCAGACAATGTTCAGATCTATGTTTTACAGTCCTTGTTTGGTAGCCTTCAGAATCCCCATACATCTCTGCTGAGTGTGTATCTGTGTGGTTTATCAAAAGACAATGATCCAGTCAAATCTGAATGAGCTATTTCAATTCTCTTCAGCTGTTTCTAATAAAGTATCAGGCATCTTTAGTCATTCCTGGTATTACCAAATCTTAGTTCCTATTGAAATTACCTACAATATTTCTCTATTATTTCTCTGATCTTCGTCAGGCCCAATCAGGTTTATCTTAAAAATGCAAAGTGAATTCCATGTTATATTCTTGGGACAGCTTCCCATGTGAGAAGGGCTCCTTTGTGTCCTCCTGGCATGGGAGCTCAGGTGCCTGACCCCACAGATCATGCTCGAGCTGGACTGAGGGTGGAAATGCCTGTAGTGCTCATTTCTATGCTTCTTTCAGTTGGTAGTATTTGCAGCTATTATTTCGCTCTGCTAGATGCATAGCAGAGTAGCCGAAGCCCACACTGGTGTAAGAGTGAAGGACAGAAGGAAGGATAAGATTGAGAGAGCAACAAGTACTTGCAGCAAGTCAAATACCAGGGAAAGGAGCAAAGTGGCACCGGAGCTGTTTCTTTGCTTTAACAGTGATGGGGGAGTCCTTAGAGTGTTTTTTTGTTTTTAATAAACTGAGGCAGGAGGGATCAGGTGATAGTAGCTAATTTTGCTGACTCCTGAATCTGATAGTAATGAAGAGGAGGAGTTTAGTCCCTGGCCTGAGCTTTGCTAGCAAGTGTTCACTACCTGAGAAGGCTGGTGTGTGTGTATTTAGAGGAGGCTGCTAATAGTTCAATTATATTTGACACAGGAAAGTAAGATCTGAGACAATATGAAGGGTGGGATTCAGGTGCCTAAACATGCCCAGCAGCAATTTTTTAGATGCCTTTGTGTATTTTGTCTTGCCTCTGCTGTTCTGTAAAACTGTAACTGCTCTTCCATAGGTCCTGTGTCATATTTACCAGCCCAGCATGGTGTCTCAGATATAGTGTGGCACCTAAGATAGCACTAGACACCTACACTTAGGCACTTGAATCACTCTCAAGATCTCTAACAAAAGCGTCCGGGGGAAGAAGGGACATGGAGTCAAGATATGGATGGCTAAATAGCTGATTTCCCAGAATTTTTACTTTAATTTTTTTTAAAGTAAACTAGTTTTTATATCAACATTTACTGAGAGGTCATATACTACCAACATGACATGCTACACAAGTACTGTCAACGTCTAACAGATAGAACCACTCCTGAGAGATCACCGAGGGTGGTCCGATCAGCCTCGGGTATCACCATTCTCTCTGTCTGACTGCTTGTTAGGACAGAATTTATTGCTTGAAGTAAAAGTAGATCAAATTGGCAGAGTGGGGATGTTTCTGTGTGTGTCCCTTTGGGTGAAAGGGAAAAGAGGAAAGGAGTTTAATGCGTTCTCTCCTGAGCCCTGTAGTCTATTGATCATGCTGCCTCTAGTTTATGTGTTTCTTTGAGCAACACTATGTCCTTTATGCTCAAAATCAAGGCAAAAGGAGATGATTACCAAGTGAGGGTTCAGCAAAGAACAAATTCTATTTCAGCCATCACCTCTTTCCTGGACAAACTCTTTTCTTCAAGTATGAAGACAAGATGAACTGCATTAACAATCCTCTTTTCTGAGGGCACTAAAATAATCAGTCTTTTTACATGAGCATGTGCATGTTGGGGGTGGTGTGCACCCAGGNCCCCCCCCCCCCCCCCGACTTTATGCCTTTTGACCATATATTGAGCAAATTTTGGATGCTTTATAGAAAAATCATACAGTACAGCCCTGGAATGACCCCAGGACAGTCTATAACCCCGCCAGCCAAAAAGCAGGATGTCGTTTAGTTGGCATGTAATTCAAGAGTTTAGCAAGGATTGCTAAGATATGCATCTAAGAGATTTAAGCAGCACTCTGGAATACAGCTTGAACCACATATTTGCACGGAAGCCCAGCAAGATTAGGAAACCTTTGTTTACTCTTCTGTCTCTAGTGTTGCTTTTTCAGTAGGAAATACTGAGAGATAAATGTATTTAGAATTTGGAGGAAAAATAACAAAACCGCTTGCTAATGAATCTAACTCTGTGTGTGTAGTAGGTCTTATATATCTAGTAATGTTTCATATAAAACAGACTTAATTCCTTATGTGTCCTATTTCTTTTGCATATTCACATCCTGCCTTTTGCCACATCTTTGCTCCTGTGCAAAAGCCCTTTATTAAAACAAGAGACCTGCTTAAAATGACACAAGGAGCACACTTCCGAACAGAAAGCCATATTGCTAATTGTCCTGTTAGTTCTGTTTGGACAACAATGAGAGTGGGTATAAAATGTAGCAAATGGGAAAATGTACCATTAACCAAAAGCAACAGTAAACAAAAGACAGTAAAACAGTTTAGCTAGTGATAGCACAGATGTATTCTGATTTCACAGAATCACAGAATCACAGAATCACAGAATCACAGAATCTAAGGGGTTGGAAGGGACCTCGAAAGATCATCTAGTCCACCCCCCCTGCCAGAGCAGGGTCATCTAGAGTACATCACACAGGAACGCATCCAGGCGGGTTTTGAATATCTCCAGTGAAGGAGACTCCACAACCTCTCTGGGCAGCCTGTTCCAGTGCTCTGTCACTCTCACAGTGAAAAAGTTTTTCCTGATATTTACATGGAACCTCCTATGCTCCAGTTTAAAACCATTGCCTTTCTGCAAAGTCCAGTTAGAGAGCGACACTGATCCTTCATGCACACGTACAAATCCACAATATTATAGAAGGAGCGACTGACGAAGCAATACGTGTTCCATCAACTCTCTGTTTTTCAGATGGATCAACTATTTTAAAAGTGAGTGATGGAAAAGAGCATTCTTTTTGCCTTGGCTTTGTTTCTTATGTAAAGAAATGTCCTTTCAGACCTAATGGTAGAAATACATGTTTTAGCATAGGCAGCATTGTGAATCGCTGCAGTCTCTCTTGTGCCATGTCAGGTGGATCTGTTCCATCAAAGAGAGTTTAACTGACATCTCAGCCTTTAGACTGTATCATTAAAGATCTTCTGGGATTTAGCTTGTCCCTCCTTGAGGGACCATGTGTGCATGGTTGCTCGAAGGCAGAGTAGGAGGTTTTGATCTGCACTGTCTCTATTTATGATTGACTAGCAGAGATTGCATGGCCTCCTCAGGCAATCTCTTTTGTTGAATTAGACAAATAGGTATTTGGTCTAGGTTGAGTTAATCCCACCCTGGGGCAGGAAGGTGGACTTCTTGACCACCTGACATCCTTTTAGTCCTATTTTTTCCTACAATTTTCTGATTCTTTCCTGATAAGTAGGGCTGCTGGGCTCTTCATAAGGTTAAGCACTGGACAAAGATGAGGCCCGGAGACTGAACCTGTAAATGTATTTAGAAGCTTAAACTTCATTTATTTCTATGAAAGCTGAGATCCTCAAAACTTCTATATACCTCACACCGAGTACAAAACTATCACTTTATCCTGTGTAAAATAAAAGAAACATAAAAAGACAAAAAATAACTGAATGTTAGGATCCCTTAACTCCCCTAAGACTTGTGCAAGATCCTTTTCTTAAAGGTGTCCAACCTTTGCCAATTTTATTTATTGCTTAATATCCTACCAGATCCATCAGTATATAATCCCTATGTCATGACTGATTCACCTTTCATTGGAACAAAATTTTCAGTTACTCCTGAAGAATTGATGCTGCCCAAGTTACACAAACTACCCATTGTAGGTGCCTACCTTAGACAACATTACCACATCTCCTGTCAGGGTGGCCCTGAATGGTGGATAGGCTGAGTGACATATTACTCCCTTAAGCTTAAGCATCATAAATGCTTGCATTAAATATCTGTATCTTTTATACTTACAGCTCAATTCATCCCTAGTATTTAATGGTTTTTCCTTTCCACGGGTTTAGAATCTAATCCTTTCAATAATCCTTTCCATTTTTATTTCACAGGAAGTATGTCATATTTAGGACCTTTTCCTCCATGTTTTCAAACTATATTTATTTTTGTTAATTAAGCCTTCCTTTTCCCCGACAAACTGTTACACTCCTCAGTGATACTCTATCTTGTGTTTTAGCCCATGGTCCCAAAGTTTGTCAAGAGATAAATATATGATTTGCTCTTTTAGTACTTCCTTATAAATTTCATATGTCTCATAACTCTACCTGTCAGTATTAGAATTCCCTTTATTTTGTCCTTGTCCTTTTGGTATAATGATGCCATAACTTGCAAAAGGATGAAGAAAAGTCAATTATCTGAGGTAACATTGGACAACAAATTGTGTAGGGGTAGACAATACTTCCTGAATAGTACTCGCAGGCTTCAACCTCTGAACATTACAGCTGCAGTTTAAGGTGTACATTATAATCTACAAACGAGAGTTACATCTGGCAGCAAGCTACCTGAACGGTCATATTTCTCCACTATAATATCAAAGGAGTTACAACTCACTGGGTTTCCTTCGCTGTTGATTCAGAAGAAGGGGAAGTTTACTGGAGGACTGATTTCAGACTGAACACCATTATATCAATGAATTAGCGTACTTTGGTCTGCTGCCAGTCCTTGAAACTGTGTCCTCCTGAAGTCACTTCACATCCACAGTCACCTAGCATGGGAAAAAAGTTGCAACATAGGTTCTAAGCTTCAATGTTCTGTAAATAAAGTCCTTACCAAAGAAGTTACAATATAAAAAATAAATAAATAAATGTTTGAGGTATGAATATCTGACCATTTAGAGGGTTTCTTGTAAATGTTCTACATAATAGTTAAGCCACTGAAATTCACTAGGTCATAAACTATATTTCAAGTATCCAGAAAAGTTGCAATAAAATTTTACTGTATAAATAAATAATTTGATGTTGTCCAGGGCTGTGTCATGTTCAGATCTTTGAGACCTAATTTCTGAGCATTTTCTCCTGTTAAATATTCATGTGAAATACGTGCATAACAAGGCTTCCACTTCTTCATTCAAAGTATATGCTTAGAACTGGAATTTGATCTTATCTATAGGAGTATGAAGCAGCCACATTTCCAACACAATAGTGGTATTGGAGGGAATCTTAAAATAATTTAAAGTATAATAAGAAATAAGTGGTTTTGGTGGGCTTAAACACAATTGCCTCTAGGTGTCTGCAGTGCAGGTACCTACGTTCCTAAATTCTCAGAAAAGCATATATTTTAAATTAAAGTGTCATTTGACCTGATTTAGATTTAAATTCAGGGTTAAATTAAATGAATTCTAGAAACATTTACGGCATTGTCTCTAAAGAGAACCCAAAGACTCTCAAATGCAGACATGTACTTTAGTTAGATTAATTCTGTTCCTTAATTACACAGAATCACAGAATGGTCAGGGTTGGAAGGGGCCTCTGGAGATCATCTAGTCCAACTCCCCTGTAAAAGCAGGTTCACCTAGACCAGGTGGCACAGGATCACATCCAGGCGGGTTTTGAATGTCTCCAGAGAAGGAGGCTCCACAACATCTCTGGGCAGCCTGTTCCAGTGCTCTGTCACCGTCAAGGTAAAGAAGTTTTTTCTCATGTTCAGATGGAACTTCCTGTGTTTCAGTTTATGTCCATTGCCCCTTGTCCTGTCACTGAACATCACTGAGAAGAGTCTGGCCCCATCCTCTTGACACCTGCCCTTTAGATATTTATAAGCATTGATAAGGTCCCCTCTCAGACTTCTCTTCTCCAGGCTAAACAGACCCAGGTCTATCAGCCTTTCCTCATACGAGAGATGCTTCAGTCCCCTCATCATCTTTGTAGCCCTTTTCTGTACTCTCTCCAGTAGTACCTTGTCTTTTTTTGAATTGGAGATCCCAGAACTGAACACAATACTTCAGATGTGGCCTCACCAGGGCAGAGTAGAGGGGGAGGATAAACTCCCTTGACCTGTTGCCACACTCTTCTTAATGCATCCCAGGATGCCATTTGTCTTCTTGGCCACTAGGACACATTGTTGGCTCATGGTCTTGGCCACTAGGACTCCCAGGTCCTTCTCCCCAGACCTGCTTTCCAGCAGGTGAAACCCTAACCTGTACTGGTGCCTAAGGTTATTCTTCCTCAGGTGCAGGACTCCACACTTGCCCTTGTTGAACTTCATGAGGTTCCTCTCCACCCAACACTCCAGCTTGTCCAGGTTCCACTGAATGGCAGCACAGTTTTCTGCTGTGTCACCCACTCCTCCCAGTTTGGTATCATCAGGAAACCTGCTGAGGGAACACTGTCCCTTCATCCAGGTCATTGATTAATATTTTGAACAGGACAGGACTGACTCCCAATTCACATTCTCAATTAGAGTATTTTATCAATCCACCAAGATACAGGAAGATGAATAACGTCTGAAAGAGCAGAAAAAGGACACTTCTGAACTCAGTAACAGAGAGATTACAGAATGTGTATATGCAGCACAGCTCCTAAACCTGGATTCAGGAACTGATTAACCAGGAAGGAAGAAGTTTGCTTTAGCATGACATAACAAGTGTGGCATGTTATCATATGTTATGCTGACTGTGTACCTCAGATACCTTCCTTTTGTTTTGTAAGTTGCTGTAAACAGATTAAAATCATAATTTTTTTTTTTTTTTTGAAGAAGACCTGGTTGAAAGCCTCCCAGAGTCAGAGAATTCTAACTTAAGCAAATGAAAATGTTTCCTAGAGTGAATCAACATCAGGAAATTTGCTTTTCAAAAACTGTCATCATAGTTTGTTAGGCCAATAACAGTGGTGAATCAAAGTATTTTGGTAGTGTTATTTCCAAATTAATTTTGCTTACAGAATATTCCTTTAGAACAGCACTCTTTCTGCAGCAGTCTGATACAAATGAGCGTATTTATTTCAAGTGGAAATCTTGAGATTTGGTTAGATCTTTGGAAGGTGCTTTTTAAACTCATCTGTTTAAAAACCTATGGAGTTAGTTGGTCATGATCTAGCTGTACAACCTTGCTATAACTGAGCTATTTCATCTTCATTTTGACTACATTGCAGCTAGGAGATTAAATGAACTTGAAGTTGTTCCTTTCTGAATTAGCATCTTCACATAACCAGGCTCTTTCTGAGAATCAGGACAACTTTCTCTGGTGCTTCCTTTTCCCTTCTACATTCTCCCTCATGGGTTACTCAATTCTTGCTGCAGGGAATACACCCAGGCTACCGAGCCTTGCTTTTTCTACAGTTCCTGCTCCCTTTAATTGTGATGATCAGCCTGCGCTTTTGTCTCTGTTATATATTACAGTCAATGAGATATTGAGCTATTGTAGAGATTGCCAAACAGTCTATGGTTCCAGTAACATTATAGCTGTAGCAGTAAGGAGAGATTATTATCTCAATTACTCAAGAAACAGAGTAAATTCTTTTCTGTTGAGTTCCACATTGTCTTGGTTTCATACAGTTAGGGCGAACTGTTCTAAGACATTAATTTATTTCTTACTTCTCCCCAAAGGGAGAAAATAAACAAAGCACACGGCTGCATTTTCCAGTATGTAAATTAGCTCCACTATGGTGCAATGCAGATTGCAATGGAAGAATACTCACAAGTATAAAGGAAACTCAAACTTCTAACAGATGTCAGGATGCAATCTCAAAGTATTTTCAGTAACAATGTAAACAAAGATTAACTGGAGCCATTGTACTTTTATGAATGTCAAGCCAGCCTTTTTATATGTATCCTAATTAAACTAGATAGACAGACAGGCTTCAGCTCTGGCCTTTCAGTCATTAGGATGTTTCTAAGTCCATTTTTTATAGTTTGTTAGATCCCATTTAAGTATGTTGTTGATCTAACAGAGATACTATTAATACTGACATACTTTCTGCACTTTCCTGACAGTCAAGTAGATTTGTTAAACTATATGCCTGTGTAAACACCGGAAATGAGGCAACACAACTAACTTGCCTCACCTCCCTACAGCTTCTTAGTTTATTTGGGTAAGCTCTAATAAAATTGTATATTTGTATGTGTGTGTGTGTGTGTGTGTGTGTATGATGCACATGTGTATATATAAGTATCAGAAAAGTATTTATGACAAAATAAGTTAGACTGTCCCATTCCATATTAAGCACAGTTGTGGTTGTGGTTTAGTGGTGTGTAATGGGTAAAATTTAAGACATACCTTCCAAAACCATTTTTACTTCTTGTAAGAAATGTTTGACTACTGTAATTTCAGGGCACTTCACAATTTCTAAGATATTATACTTCTTCAAAGATTAAGTGCTATTGTTTCCATTTTATAACAGATAGCAGAAAAGATGAATACCCATAGATACATAAACATTAGACATCTGATATAAGTGATGTTTTCAGGTTCCCCATTGTATATACCTATGTGCTGATAAAGGGCGATTCAGACCTCATGTCTTCAATGATCCCATCTTTAGGATGGAAAGGATATTCTTTTAGAGGTGTCTGTCTATTTTCATGCCTGTGCTGCATCTGACCTACTCACCCAGGCTTTTTTTGTAGTAAATGGAGATAGAGAGGTTTTCAGAGCATTATTCATCTTATTCTAAAGTAGATATCTAAGGTAGGTCAGGTGAATTGCAGATTAAAGCAGCTTTTCTTTTCACAGATAACAAAAAGAGCCTGGAGTGATGAGCACAGAAGTACCTTCACTGTAGGCACCTGAAGTTGGGTGTAATGAGATCACAGAATCACAGAATCACAGAATCTAAGGGGTTGGAAGGGACCTCGAAAGATCATCTAGTCCACCCCCCCTGCCAGAGCAGGGTCACCTAGAGTACATCACACAGGAACGCATACAGGCGGGTTTTGAATATCTCCAGTGAAGGAGACTCCACAACCTCCCTGGGCAGCCTGTTCCAGTGCTCTGTCACTCTCACAGTGAAAAAGTTTTTCCTGATATTTACATGGAACCTCCTATGCTCCAGTTTAAAACCATTGCCCCTTAACCATTGCCTTCATTTACTTCAGATACAGGGCTATCCTGTGGAAGTGCGTTTACTTGAAGAGACTGATGGTTTTTTTGTCAAGTGAACAGTAAGAAAGACTCAATTTCTTTTTTCCTTCCTGTGACTTGTCCAGTTTCCAGGGCTGAGGTCAACAGAGCTGAGACTTCAGTCATTACATTGGACAGTAACAGATTCTTCCTTTCACCAGGCCAGTTGCTAATCTAGCTTTACTGGGAAGGACAGAAGGTGTCTCAAAACTATTCTGTAGCCTGGCAATTCAGGTAAGAGAGAGAAACATTTTAAGCCCTCTGAAGGCTTGGTGGATGATCTATGGTATGTGACATTTTATTTTGTAGAGATCTGTAAGGATTTAATTATCTGTGTATACGCTTTGGGAGTTTTTTCAGTAGATATCATACTTTTATGTGCTTTTTATGTGTTTAAGAACTGTTTATTTATGTTATTGTTTCCATTGTTTTACAATATTCTGGACTGGCTGGTTTTGGATATGAGAAAAAAACAGGTTTGCTTCTCAGCTGAAAACTTCACAGCTGAGACTGAGAAGTCCTGGTGTATTCATGAAAAACCAGATATATATAAGAAAATTCTCAGACAGCTACAGATTCAAGGAATATGTTAAGATAAAGTGACAGAAGAAACTGAGCGTCCACAAATCCAAAAAAATTCATTATACAAAATAATGTAAACTTTCTGGGGCATTTAAATGGGTTCTGAACTAACAGTGACCACTCAGGGCAACTTTGTGTTGTGTTCACTGCTGACCAGTCTATTGTAAGGGGCAGAAAAGCAAATCTAAACCTAGACATGTAATGGAGAGTAACACATTACAGAGATTAAGACTATTACATAAATTAATAGCCTGGAATACTGCATGCAGAAACTGTAACTTGCTTTGTGAAGATTTTGCTTACTTCAAATGATTTCATAGATGAGACACCCTAAGGAGGGAGAATTCTCCTGTGGATATATATGATGTGTTTACTGCTTATTCAGACCTTCAGTGTGGGATTTAATCTATAATGGGATCTGAACAGAACATTTAAAAGAGAAAAAAGTTATGTAGTTTCTTAAGACATATTCGTATATACTAAAGACCAAAGGTTAAAAGGATAATCACAGACCATATTTCAAGCAACCATGCCCAGTGTTGTTTATGGATATACAGTGAGCATAGAAGGCCTGATGGTGACCCAGCTCAAAAACCTCCGCACTGTGGATCAAGCACGTATACCAAAAACATATACCTCACCTTCCAACTGAGAATCTTTCAAATAAAGCTGTCAATTTTACTTCCCTGAATATACTGTTGGAAGTACCATAAATACTAAGGTTAGCTGACTGCAAATACTTATTTAGCTATCTAAGGCAATTGGTAAGATCTCTCTAGCTGCTGTTGTGTAGCCGCTGGTGGAGATCTTGATTTACCTGCTTAACTGCAGATTTATGTGCCATAGAAAGAGTTATCTTTATGGTGGGTCAGATACTAGTGGCCTCTGATCCCATCCCTCATTATTTGGTGAGTGTGTGTTTGCTAATTGAGCTGTTAATGGGAAATGGCTCTTTTTAAGGAAAGGAAGTTTCATAGTTAACAGCTTTCAGGAGTGGGGAAGGTAGCTGTATATTTGCATTCTGTCATTAAGCAGGTCCAGAAACTTACTGCATAATACTACTTGCTCTTTCTATTTTATGCCAAATATATTCCCATTGGAGCATCTTTGACTTCAGCGGACCTGTCAGGGATGAATTTAGCTTTCCAAGTCACATAATAAAGGGACATCACAATGGCTGACAAGGTTTCGAATCTGATCATAGAATCACAGAATGGTTTGGCTTGAAAGGGACCTTAAAGATTATCTAGTTCCAAGCTCCCCTGCCATGGGAAGGGACACTTCCCACTAGATCAGGTTGCTCAAAGCCCCATCCTACCTGGCCTTGAACGCTTCCAGGGAGGTGGTATTCACAACCTCTCTGGGCAACCTGTGCCAGTGTCTCACCACTCTCACACGAAAGAATTTCCTCCTAGTATGCAGTCTGTATCTATGCTCTTTTAATTTGAAACCATTTCTCCTTGTCCTATCACTACATACCCTTGTAAAAAGTCCTTCTCCAGCTTTCCTGCAGACCCTCTTCAGGTACTGGAAGGCTGCTAAGAGGTCTCCCCAGAGCTTCCTCTTTTCCAGGCTGAACAACCCAAACTCTCTCAGTCTGTCCTCATAGGAGAGGTACTCCAGCCCTCTGATCATCTTTGTGGCCCTTCTCTGGACTCGCTCCAACAGCTCCATGTCCTTCTTATACTGGGGACTCCAGAACTGGACACAGTACTGCAGGTGGGGTCTCACAAAAGTAGAGGGAAGGAATCAGCTACTTCGATCTGCTGGTCACTTCTTTTGATGCAGCCCAGAATACTGTTGGCTTTCTGGACTGCAAGTGCACGCTGCCGGCTCATGCTGATCTTTTCAACAACCAACACCCTGAGTCCTTCTCTTTGGGACTGCTCGCAAATCCATTCTCCACCTAGCCTGTGTTTGGGCTTGGGATTGCCCTGACCCAGGTGCAGCACCTTGCAGGTGCACTTGGCCTTGTTGCACTTCATGCAGTTTTCATGGGCTCACCTCTCAAGCCTGTCAAGGTCCCTCTGGATGTCATCCCTTCCCTCCAGCGTGTTGACCGCACCACACAGCTTGGTGTTGTTGGCAAACTTGCTGAGCGTGCACCCTATTCAAACACCCACGTTGCTGACAAAGATGTTAGAGCACCAGTCTCAATGCTGACCCCTGAAGAATGCCACTTCTCTGATCTCCACTTGGACATTGAGACATTGACCACAAATGTTTGAGTGTGACCACTCAGCCAATTCCTTATTTACTGAGTGGTCCATCCACCAAGTCCATGTCTCTCTAATTTAGAGACAAGGATGTCATGCAGGACAGTATCAAATGCTCTGCGCAGGTCCAGGTAGATGACATCAGTTGCTCTTCCCTTATTTGCCAATGTGCTAACCCCGTCATAGTTTACTCTGTTAACCCCTGATAATTAACTATTTTTACTTTCTTGTAAACAAGTCACTCAGAAATCTCAAAGGTTGCAGTACCAGCCTTTGAACATGTTGCAACACCTGTGTTTTGGATTCTGTTCCATATCAAAGCACTTCAGTGAGAGCTGCATCACATGCAAGCTTGAGGATGCTTAAGAGGAGATTTGGCTTTTTCAAGAATATGAGTACATATAAAATGGCAGAACTTGTGGAGGTGCATTTCAAAATATTTTTTAAAAATAATTAAAAATAGAATTCCTGGAGCCAACAGGCTTAGGGCTTTCACATCTCTGATAACCTGGAGTGGCATTTATTACACTTAGTCTTGCAAATCTAGAAGTTAAGCAACTAGTCTAAGACAGGAATTTAAGGTTTCCACATAGCAGGGATGGAGGGACATAGGCACTTCTCAGACAGCTTTCACAGGATGAGATGCCTCTAACCTCCATCTCCTTTCACTGATTATAGGAGGAGTCTGTCTACGGTATGGTGCCCACCTGACAGTTGTCAAAATATCTTCATTTCTAATGTCAAGACAGCAGTAAGTGATTCAAGCCTCCTTCTACTGAGGCTGGTTTAATATACTGTCAATGGAGGAGGTAAGATGCAAGGTCTAATTTAGACACCTAAAATAAATGGCCTGAGTATAGTCTTTTTATGTCTAAAGGTTATGTGATGAATAACACAGAACACTGGTTTCATATAAGGTTATTGAGCATATATGTGAAAGACTGTGTCCTTACTTAAATGCCATAAACTCATTTTACTCCAAAATTTAGGTTAAAAAGGGGAATGGACCAAAGGATCTTTCACACTAGGCAGTCATATTCTGCCTCTCGCACTCTACTCAGACATACTGAGATGGGAAATATGAAACTGAGTTTTGAAGTTCTGTGTAAGGGAAGCCACTTGCCACATCCCAACTCTGTGGTGAGTACATGATGCTCCCTTTCTCAGAGAGACTTTTACCCCGGGGGTGCTGCATATATCTTTCTCCAAACACAAGTCCTAGCTATTCTCTGACTTCCAGTTAATGTCTATGTCTCTTGAAAGATGAGTTAGGCACCAAGTACCTTCAAAAATTTTCCTTCTAAAATGAGCTGTAACCTGAAATTGTGATTCTTACTTGTTAACTGCTGGGTTTTGTCTGTGATGAATGCCTTCTGCATTACTGGTAAGGTAAAAATAGTTTGATCCAGAAGATTTATAGTTGTTGCTCCAGAATAGCTCCTATTTCATAGTATATGTGGATGCTAATTGATGGCTTATTTGAATGTGAATAAAAGTCTGGAGAACTGGCTTGAAATAAATTTACAGAGGTATCTGGAATTCAACTTGCAATATTAGATATGCCTAATTTTAATAGGTATGCAGGTGAAAAAGACACCTACATCTATATGAGTTCCATATTAACAAACTTGTCATCTGTCATATTTTAAGCTGCCTAAGATTCTTATCTTGGCAAAACTCATTGAAGACAATATGAGCCTTGTTTGAGTGGAAATCACAGTATCAGACCCAAAAGGACATCTGTGTGTTCACCCCAGTTGTGTGCAAAATGCGAGTAAAGTCAACATTGGCTAATTTAGGGAAATCTCTATGGAGAAAGGAAACACAGTGAGTGGTTGACATCACCACCTGGATATGAAAAGGGAGGGGGGATGTTGGCTCTCATCCTCTTCACAATCTTAAGGCTTAGTTCTCATATACTTTCCAGCCCATGGTTGTCTAACATAAAGGCCAGTAGTTTACAGTCACAGGAAAATGTGTATTTGGCAATTGTACTGTTTGAATTCTGATATAATGAAACCGCCTGTGTGGGGTAGTTTTGTTATGACAACTGAAGCTACAAAGATTAGGTGAAATTTCTCTTATGAAGCAGGAGAGAGAAAATACAGTGAAGGGCATCTTAAATGCTTAAACAACAGTTTCTACAGCCTTTGATATGCAATTTTAATAGTTTTCCAAGGTCAACACAGAGATGGCAGCATCATCCTTCAAAAGAATTTGTTTCATTTTATGATACACACCATAGTGTCCCGAATCATTAAAAGCATTCAGTTTGGGGATACCTGACAGCTTGTTTGACTGAAGTTCCGGATCTAGTTTAACAATCTTTGCTGTGGAACATGACTGTATACAATATAAAATGTGCAGTATGTCATGTTTACAGTATCGGTGTGTATAAAAAATATTTAGTTGATAGAAAAGAGTTTTGTTAATAGGCAAAAATCAAGGTCTTGGCTCAGAAAAATTAAAATAATTTCAAATATTACTACTAAATATAATTCTGTGTCAAATGCAGAATTACTGCACTGTTACCAACACAACTTACCCACAGACAAAAATACCTCCTTCCATAAGACCAGCAGGCATCCAAAACACATAAAAAAGATAGTAACATACACCTAGGTATTGCTGCATTTGTTTTGAGAAGAACAATATCATGCTCATGTTGTAAAAGTTTGTCGACCACCAAGATCACTCCTCTAAAGAAAAATGGATTGGCTCTTTGAATGAGCTACCTTAATATGATGCAAGTACTTGGTACAATACAATCTCTCCCCACCAGCGATCATTTGGCTAAACATGAAACATATGCAGAAGATAAAAATGGCACTTCAGATAAATGTATAAACCCAGAAGATTTGACTGTGTTGACCTCCACTAGCTATTAAGTATTTACCTATAAGTAACAAATGTCTTACCAATAATTCCTTGTTGATACATAATTTCAGTTATAATTTACATAGATATATTCTAACACAATATATACCCATACCAACATGTACCTATTCTGGATTGCACATTGAGATGAACTTGTCACTGGTGTCAGCATTCAGCCAGTGCCTGACAAGAACATTTCCAACCATTCACAAATTTCACCCAGGGGGAATTTGTGAGAGAACTCAGAAAGTCTAGGTCTTTAAATGTTTGTTGAAAACAGCGATGTTGCTCATGGTGTCCATATTTTTGCCTTCATTACACATCAAAGCACGTGTGCGTGTGCCAGTGTACATTTAGAGGTAACATCATAAATTCCATAATCACAGTAAAAAACTTCAAAGAGACCAAACACAAGACATAAACCATAGGTAAGGAAGCTTGATGGAACTACTTATTTACTCTAGTAAATTACCAAATCTTTTCTCATTGTTAATAAGAGATCAAGAGTTGCATTTTGGCTTTGAAACAAAAAGAGTAAGAGTAATCAAAAGGCAGAGGAGAAAAAAAATATAAAGGAAAACACATTACTTCTGATGAGATCTAAAGTGGGAAGGAGCTTGAAGGAGGTTGACTTGAAAAGTAGGCTTTCAAAGAGCCAAGGCTGAAGTAAAAATAGCACTAGAGACATGGAGAGTGGGCAGGATGCCAGCGCAAGGCAGGTGAAAACAATTACTGGGGCAGCAGCAGCAGAAACATCATAAGGTACCAAGACAAAACTCTAAGAAGAGCTTTAGAAACATGTAGGGTGATTCTGAATTGGGTTTTGGAGTGAATGTTGGGTGGGTCATGTGGTCACATTTACTGTAGCTACATGAAGTGTAGAAACCAGCATTATACTCATCCCAGCATCAACAGAAAACAATTTTGAGAACAGACTGTTCTCAAAAACAGTCCAGGAACAAAACCTTATCCTGACAGAAACCAGTGAAGTTTCTTCATGCTACAAGGGAAAGATTTACCTGAGGCAAAGGGAAATAAAACCATGGATGCAAGATTTAGCAGCTTTGGACTTTTCAAGAACATCTCTGCCTGCAGGGCAACAGATATTTGTACTGAGACAGAAGTAATAAAAGAAATGGAGAACAGGTTCAAGACAATGCCACATTTACAGAGTCTGATGGTAAAGAAGAAATCTCAGGGAGAGGGTTCTTGAGTCAGCTGTCTGCCTCTTGAGATAACAGCAGAAAAGGATGACTGAAAGTTACAGTTTAGCAATACTCTTGCACATACCCATGTAAAAAACGATGCCAAATAATTTATAAATAGCCACCTGCATAGTAATTCTTTAATAAAAGTGACTATGGAAGCAACAGAAAGGTTGTTTGTTCAGTACAGCTACGTATAGGGAACTGAGACACTGTCTCATCTGGCTGATTTAATATTTTTAATTTTTTACTGTTTCAGCAGATTATTTATATAGGATTGTTCTTTGGTCTTTGTACACCAAATCACCTATCATACTGTGAATGATGAAAATTTTCTCTGTGCCACAGTAGGTACTGTATACCTTGCTTTTACAGGGCCTTCAGAGTTGAATTGTAATAGCAAAATTACTTATACCACCAATAAGTGTCCACATGCTCCCATAAAACTTATTTATTCTCTCCCTCTGTTCTCTCCACTTTCCTAATCTCCTTGGCAAGACAGTTAATGTACCTTGGCGAGAGATAGCACATCATTTTGCACTTGTAACTTATGAAATACTCATGCTATCTATTCAGAAAATGTTAAAAACCCCTAGCATTTGTATGTCATATTTAGTTTCCTTTCCCAGTATTTAATAATCAAAAATATTAATTTTTTAATAATTTATTTGATGAGCATCTCTGGAATGAATTCTATCATTAAGTACAAAACTCCAATGAAAAGTAATGTAATAACAAAGATCAGAATTTGCTCCTGTTAAGATTATACCATATCAACAGAGGGCAGTCTTTGATAACTATAAATTTGTAGGTAGGCTTGATGAACAGTAAACTGGTTGTCTTACACAGGAACTGTGAGTTGTGAAGGTTTCAATAAGCAATATAAATCTGTGATCCATCATCAAAAACAGAAGCCAGATGCTCTCAGAGGGGGCTGCATTTAAAATAAGAATAGATTTGCATTCATTTTTTAATAAACAAATGTCTTAAAATACAGATTCACCCTGCTGAACTTCACAGGTAATTTATTTCAGAAGAAATAGTCATTACTAGACTTCCATGAGCACACTTTTTAAATTAATACTCCATTAAATGAGCAAGTCTTCTTTGTCTTAAAGCTTTCTGTTTTTCTTTAGACTCAGAAGTATAGAATAGCAGCACAGCAGAGCTGCAAGTTTTCATGCAAGGGTATGTAGGCTTTTTTTTCCCTGATCAAATATCAGTCACTTTACTAACCAAAAAGCTATTTTAAAAGATCAATGGACTTGTTAGTGGGCCCAATTCTGATTTGTTACACTGACTTCAGAGACAACTGATAGGAAAGTGCTTTGTATTTACAGCTATGTCATTAGATCCCAATTTAGCCAAGATGAATTTTCTTCAAGTACTATTTGAACACAAGTGTTGGCACAAGCCCGCCAGTCAGCAAGCCAAGGACAATCCTTCCAAAATTCTTATCAACTCTATAATTTGGAGCATTTTTTAATTTATGTTGTGCTGTAAAAAAAAAACCAAAAACAAACAAACAAACAAAAAACAAATAAAAAACAACCCATGTCTTGCACTTTGTACTTGGACTGTGGCACAAGAACTTGTTGACTTGGTTGACAAGACAGCAACTGCTGAAAATAAAGAGGACTTCTGCTGTTTGTACATGGAGATTTACTACTCGATGATGGGGATAATAGAGATCAAAGAATCTGGCCCTGTATCCACTGCAAATAAGAAATTTCTGTATCAGAGATGAATCAATTCCATTGCTTCAGTACATTTCTCTTGAAATTATTTTTTTTCCAGTTAAGAAGTTAAATCTCCCAAAAATTTGTTGGAATGCCCTTCTCCATTTGCTTTCAACACAGGTATTTCAAAAGCTATTCCTACATCTATCAGATTACTCTAGCTCTTTTTACCAATTAAAAAGACATGTCCCAGATATGATCTCTCACAACAAATGTTGGACTGATTTTAACAGAGAAGAGTTTGCTCTGTTTCAAACGTGTTTCAAAACACAACACCATTAAAGTGAAAATATTTTAAAGGTACATGTTTACCTGCTATCCCTAACAGTCTAAGAATACTGAAAACTGAAAAAATAGTGCACTTTTCTTGAGACAGATTTTTTCTTCTGCTAGAACAACAAATAAAAAAGCTAGATTCTATCTGTGATTTATTACCCTTTTTCTCTCTCTACACCCACACATGTGTACATGAACATACACACATGGCTCGAGTGGCAAACTCTGCGTAAGGGAGTTTATTTTTAAAAGGAAAATCTTTCACCCTTGAAGTAAATATATGTGGAGATTTCTAATGGACGTTGGTTCTGTAACACTTTGTTTTGCTACAGACTAAATTTGAAATCAAACTTAGATAGTACACATTTCTTTAATAAAGTTAATCAGGTATTCATGCCCATGAAGGCAGATGCACGTTCAAATCACCCTGGTACTACCTCAAATCTCTGTGCTGGGTCATTTGGTTTTCGTTTGCTTTCTTTCTTTTTTATTCTCTTTAATTTATTTGTTTTAAAACCTAACTCAGGACTTGACAATAGACCATTATATCTAGCCAATTCTAACCATCCCATCCTGAATGTTGTCATCTTGGACAAGAAGAGATACTAACACCGTGTTTGTGAAACTACGGGAGATCATTGGTCTTGGACTCAACTTTTTCTACTGAATTATCTTCCTTTGAGGCTTAGAAATAAGACATTAACCTGCTGAACTCCAGGGTGAATGTCTCAAACAAACAAAAAACTGGTATTAGGTAGGGAAATGGTATTAAGTGTTGCTTAATTTACTAGCTGTCTAACTACTAAAATCACTACCTCCTGCAGCAGCACCCGAGTCCATCATCCCAGTGTAGACTTGTCTAACAGAATAGCATTCTGCAGTTTTCCACAAGTGCGTCCGTAACAGAATGCAAGTTTCCCACAAATTACAATAATCCCGTGCTGTAGAACAGGTGTCCACTGATGTCCCTCTGCCCCAACCCAAGCTGAATTATTTGTTGGAATAAATACTGGTGTACAAACGTGACTGACTGTGCCCGCACTTGAAATTCCAAATTCGGGTTTTCCATAGAGAACACAAGATCGCATACCATCGTGTTGCCCCGCCACTGAAGGAGAACTTCAAAGATGATTTTAAAAGGCGGCATCACGAATTTACACGAAGCCATTTCCAAACTGCCTGGGGTGGTCTTTGAAGCCGCCCCTGCTTAGTGCGCGCCTCTATTGTTAGCAGCCGTGCTTCAGACGGGCTCTGGATCACGTTTCAGGAACGAGAAAGAATTTTAGCAGCTGTGAGAGAAGAGGAATACGAAGCCACGAGCCTGCCATGAGGAATTTTAAGAGACGAGCACCTCCTGCAAGCTCAGGCTTTTATTCCTATGCTTTTAACCGCAGACACGAGATGGCAGAGATACTGCCAGGCTTTTACTCGCCCACCGCTGCGAGGAGTCACCCCCGCGGAATGAAGCTGGGCAGCAGCCGGTGTGTTTTGCCCCGGGCGATGTATCCCTTCCCTTTGTGGCCCGAAGAAAGGCGGTGACTGCGGGCGGGTCCCCGCACCGCCGCCGCCCGCCTCCAGCCGCTCCACGGGCGCTCCTCCTCCCGTGACCGCCCGTTCCCCCTCGGGCACCTTTCTCTCCCCCGCCCCCGTTAACCTGGCCCGGCCCTCGGGTCGCCCCCGCTCCCGCCGTCGCCCCGCACGCCGAGGGGAAGGGACACCCCAGCCCTCCCCGGACAGCCCCGCTCCAGCTCTGCCCCGAGGAGCCCGGATTGAAGGCGAGCGCGGGGCGGCTCCGCTGCGGGCAAAGCAGCACCGCCCTCTCCGGACGAGGGGGCTCCGGGCGGCCGGCGGCGTCTTTCCCGCGGTGGCTGCCAGCA
>VZRW01004746.1:18921-33942 GCA_013398125.1 Aegotheles bennettii | reverse complement strand
GGCGCCGGTGGCCGCGGGCGGGGAGGCGCCGGGGGCCGGCCCGGTGCCCGCCTCCATGTGGGACTGCGAGGAGTTCCTGCGCCTGGGGCTGCGCTACCGGCACACGGCGGCCGGCGGCTCCCCCAACCGGGACCTGGTGCCGCTGGTGGCGGAGCTGCGGGAGGCGGCGGGCGGCGGGGCGCTGCTGAAGCGCGAGTACTTCCAGGTGCTGGTGCGGATCCGGGCTGGGGCCGAGAATGTGGCCCCCAAACCCAGCTTCTTGGCCATGCTCATGATGGAGGTGGACCAGTTCGTCCTCACCGCCCTCACGCCTGACATGCTTGCGGCCGAGGATCCTGAGTCGCCACCAGACCTGCTGCTCTTCAACATCACCTCGCCCTTTGGCCCTGGCCAGGGGCACATGGTCAGCACCGATGACCGGAGCTTGCCTGTCTCCTCTTTCAGCCAGCGGGATGTGAGGGAGCTGCGCATCGCCTACCAGCCACCTACAGAGGACTCTGATCGGGAGCGGCTCTTCGAGCTCGAGCTGGAAGTGTTGGACCCTGAGGGTGCTGCCTCAGAGCCCTTTGCCTTTGTGATTGTGGTGAAGCCCATGAACACTCTGGCACCTGTGGTTACCCGCAACACCGGCCTTGTGCTCTATGAGGGGCAATCGCGGCCTCTTTCAGGCCCTGGTCCCAGCCCCAACTTGGTGATCAGTGATGAGGATGACCTTGAGCACGTGTGGGTGAGTGTGGTGGCAGGGCTGAGGCATGGCCACCTTACACTGCTGGAGGACACCCCAACACCTGCTGCCCCTCGTAAACACTTTACAGTGGCTGAGCTGGCAGCAGGCCGGGTCATTTACCAGCATGACGGCAGTGAGTCTCCACTCAGTGACAACCTGGTACTGCGGCTGGAAGATGGTGGCTCTCGCCACCATGTTGAGTTCCTTTTCCCCATTACCCTGGTGCCCACTGATGACCAGCCACCCCTACTCAATGCTAACACAGGGCTGGCCATAGCTGAGGGTGAAACAGTGCCCATCACCACCCGTGCTCTTAGCGCCACTGACATTGACTCGCAGGATGCCATCCTGCTTTTCACAGTGGAGTCTGGCCCTACTGCTGGGCAGCTCCTCCTCCGTCAATCACAGCCACCTCCTGGCTGGGAAGATGAGGGTGAAGATGAGGGCTTTTCTTGGAGGAGGGTACCGGGTTTAGCGGGGAGCTCTCTAATCTATGAAAAGCCAGTGAGAGAGTGGCTGCAGCAGGACATTGTGGAAGGGCGTCTCTATTACCACCACTTTGGGCCGCACAGCCCTGGCCCGGGGGTTGTGTTGGACCAGGTTGTCTTCAGAGTCCAGGATGACAATGACCCACCCAACCGCTCTGGACCACAGACTTTTGTGATCAGGATACATCCTGTAGACAGATTAGCCCCAGAGCTGCATAGTAGCAGCAGCCTCCACTTAATAATTGCAGAACAGCAGGTGACCCCACTGCGGAGGAAGCACTTGTGTTACACAGATCAGGATTCAGGGGACCGTGAACTCCGCTACACAATAACCCGGCCCCCCACTGACACTGACACTAACCACTCTCCTGATGTACATGGAGCCCGCCTTGGATCCCTCGTGCTGACTGAGGATCACTCTGTGGAAGTTACCCACTTCACCCAAGCCCAGATCAATCATCACAAGATATCGTACCTTCCCCCACAGGAAGAGCTGGGAGTGGCTCCTCATTTGATTCAGTTTCAGTATCAAGTGCAAGATGCAGCTGGCAATGCCGCAGAAGGGACTTTCACCATCTACCTACAGCCTGTGGATAACCAGCCTCCTGAAATCACCAATACGGGCTTCACTTTGCCTGAGGGAGGCAGCCATGTTCTTAGTCCAACTGAGCTGGATGCCAGTGACACAGACACTGAGCTTGCCCATCTTAGATTTATCCTGACCCAGGCTCCTCGGTATGGCCAGTTGCAGCTTTCTGGGTACAGTCTGATTCCAGGAGGTGTCTTTGGCCTGGAGGATATCAGACAAGGGAGAGTGGTGTATGTGCACAGTGGAGCTGAGACCAACAGTGATACCTGCAGGCTTGATGTGAGTGATGGGGTTCATTTTGTGCCCATCACACTGAAAATGAATGTGCACCCAGTTGATGATGAGGTTCCCGTGCTACAGTTGCCTCCAGGCACTCTTGGTTCCTACCTGGATGTGCTGGAGAATGGTGCTGCTGAAATCACTGCTAATGTCATTCAGGGCACGGATGAGGATACAGATGACTTAATGTTGACCTTCATTGTAGAGAATCCTCCTCAGCATGGGAACATCCTGGTCCAAGGTGTGCCTGCAGAGAGATTTTCCCAGAGAGATCTACTGGATGGTGCTGTGGTATATGCTCACACTGGTGGTGAAATAGGCCTTCTGCCCAAAGAAGACACCTTCAACCTTACCTTGTCTGACCTGTCTGAGGAGTGGAGTGTCAGAGGCAATGTTGTTCAAGGAGTTTCAGTCTTGGTGACCATTCTTCCTGTTGACAGTCAAGCCCCAGAAATTTTTATGGGGGAGCAGTTCATGGTAACGGAAGGTGGCAAGCAGGTCATTACTCCTGCTCATCTCAGGGCTGAAGATGTGGATACTCCTAATGATGATATACTCTGCACCATTGTTGCTCAGCCCACATCTGGGTATGTAGAGAACATCTCTCCAGCCCCAGGATCTGAAAAATCCAGAGCAGGTGTAGCTATAAGTGCTTTTACCTTGAAGGACCTCCGTCAAAGGCATATTTTTTATGTCCAAAGTATACATAAGGGTGTAGAGCCTGTTGAAGACAGATTTGCTTTCCGCTGTTCTGATGGCATTAACTTTTCCCAAAGGCACTTTTTCCCCATTGTCATTATGCCAATCAATGATGAAGAGCCTGAAATCTTTATGCGAGAGTTTGTTGTGATGGAAGGCATGAGCCTGGTTATTGACACCCCTATCCTCAACGCGGCTGATGCGGACATCCCTGCTGATGAATTAATGTTCACAATCACCAGGCTTCCCAGGCATGGCCACATTGTGAACCAGCTGGTCAATGGAACTGTCCTAGTGGAGACCTTCACCTTGGATCAGATAACAGAGAGCTCCAACATACTCTATGAACATGATGACTCTGAGACAAGGCACGACAGTTTTGAGGTGAAACTCACAGATGGTAAACACACCGTTAGGAAAACAGTACTCATCATGGTTATTCCTGTAGATGATGAGACACCCAGAATGGCCATCAATGATGGTTTGGAGATTGAAATAGGGGAAACTAGAACTATTCATAACAGAATATTGAAGGCTACTGACCTAGATTCTGAAGACAAAACCTTGATGTACATTGTAAGATATGGGCCAATACAAGGCCTCTTGCAGAGAATAAAGCCTTCAGGTGGAGTTGAGAATGTTACACTGGGGATGAACTTCACCCAAGATGAAGTGGACAGAAACTTAATTCAATATATGCATTTTGGCCAAGAAGGGGTTCGTGATCTTATCAAGTTTGATGTGACAGATGGAATAAATCCTCTCATTGACCGCTACTTCTATGTGACAATAGGTAGCATTGATATTGTGTTCCCAGATGTAATCAGCAAAGGAGTTTCTTTGAAGGAAGGAGGGAAAGTAACCCTTACTACTGATTTGCTTAGCACCAGTGACCTGAATAGTCCAGATGAGAACTTAGTTTTCACTATAACCAAAGCACCTGTTCGTGGTCATCTTGAATGCACAGATCAGCCTGGGGTACCCATCTCCACTTTTACTCAACTCCTATTAGCAGGCAATAAAGTCTATTACATTCACACTGCAGAAGACGAGGTGAAAATGGACAGCTTTGAGTTTGAGGTGACTGATGGCTACAACCCTGTGTTTCGTACTTTCAGAATTTCTATCAGTGATGTGGACAATAAGAAACCTGTTGTCACAATCCATAACCTGGTGGTGAGTGAAAGTGAATACAAACTGATAACCCCATTTGAACTGACTGCAGAAGACAGGGATACACCTGACGCATTGCTAAAATTTGTCCTCACTCAAGTACCAGTACATGGTCAGATCATGTTCAATAACTCCAAGCCAGTCACCACCTTCACTAAACAAGATCTAAATGAAAATCTAATCAGCTACAAACATGATGGCACAGAATCAGTTGAGGATAGCTTCTCTTTCACGGTTACAGATGGCACTCATACTGATTTCTATGTCTTCCCCAACACTGTGTTTGAAACAAGGAAACCTCAGACTATGAAGATTCGAATCATGGCTGTAGACAACAGTGTACCTCAAGTAGTAATAAATAAGGGTGCTCAGACTCTCCGTATTCTGGCCACAGGTCATGTCGGGTTTCTGATTACCAACAAAGTGCTCAAAGTGGAAGACAGGGACAGTTTACATGTAACTCTCAAGATCAGAGTCACAGAGGGTCCACGCCATGGCTTCCTGATGCACCTGGGGAAAGGCAACCATAGCATCAGCCAGTTCACCCAAGGTATTACAATACTCCATGCTTTCTTTAGATCACTGGAAACCTTGTTCTTGCTAAACTCTGTAATAATTGATGGGAGAAACTTTCCAACAGCAAACTTATTTATAAAGACTTTATTAATTTTTACTTCTGTTTATTATTTATTGCATCCGTCACAGCTTTGAATAGCAAGGGGCATCTACTGGATAAACACTGATAAATGAGCATCTTTGCTTTGGAGAGCTTACAGTCCAAGTAACTGTGATTTGGACTTTCTATCAGTGATAGGAATTTAGATAATGGAATTAGGTTACATGTGGTACCAGATATTTAGAGGCTGAGTGCCTTCTTTAAACGCTTTTATTTAGAAAATGCTATGGGATTGGCCAAGCTATTATTAACTAATGCTCATACCATGGCTAGGGTATCAGTTGCTATACAGTCTGAGCACACTTAACTGTAAAAGCAAAATCATTTCCCAAACATGGGGAAATAATATATTATGAGTGCATTTGTTGCCCTGATTAGACAAATCTTAACCACTAAGTGTTTGTGGTAAATTAAAAGGTAATGTGAGTATTTTAAAGTTATCTCAGTGGTACTTACTTTTTACATGGAACTAAAATACTAGGTGGTATAAATTGGACAAAACCCACATGTGCCATATGTTCTGAAATAAACACAAGGCTGTGAAGTAGCTTTAATTGAAAGGGGCGCATTAGCTGTTCTCCAGAGAGCTTTCCATGTTAGTTTGCAGTGAGTTAATAGCTGGTTAATTAAAAATGAAATGAGGTTTCTTGGAGACTCCTGCAGCTGCAAAGTGAGCAGATAGTACAACTGCATAGAGACTCAAAGGGGCCCAGACAGGCTGGGCTGTGTAGGTAGTAAGGCCAGAGATGAATGCTTGTAGTTGTCTGTATTTCATTGCACAGAACCTGTACTGGTATGTATCCCATGTTACACCTCTTGGTAGTAGTGGTGTTTTTGTCAGATGTACTAAATCTTGCAAACAGGCCTGATGAACTTTTGAATGGCTGGGGTGCCCTAAGTTTTGCAGTGTTACTGCAGAAAATAAGATGAGGAGGGACCAAACCACATTTAAGAATTGGGAACCACCACATCTTAAATGTAAGACTTTGGTAAACTGTGAGTAGTAGTAAGAGAGAATGGGAGTGAGCAAATAAAGAGATGGGTTTTCTCTTACATTGGAGAATGTAGAATTACTGAGTGTGTGTTCTCTAAAAGCAGACCACTGCATAGCACAGTGATAGCCTATTTTTCCAAAGGAGGACACTCAGAATAGGTACATATTCCGTTCTCTTTCATGCCATCTGGCCAGGTACATTTGTCAGATGACCAAAATGCAGTTTCTATCTTGCTTTCAGTTGGCAGTCCAACCACATGGTATGCTCACTGATCTTCACACAGTCTTTCTTAATATCCCAGGGCTGTCTGACCTGGGTGAGCAGCATGCAACCCTTAGGAAAAATTTAGTTTAAAGCTATAGTGAGGTTCCCCAGACAGTGATATAATTTCACAGGTTCCCTGAGAGTACTGGCACATTTTACAACCAGCTATGAGTAATAGTTTTGACTTTGGCATGCTCCTGTATTCACTGTTGGACCTGCTGTTATACACTTTCTTTTTGTTTTGATCTCTCTCCTTTTTAGGGGTCCTATTCTGCCATGTGGGGCAACATCTTGCAGAACACTGAATAGTTCCAGTTTCCTTAACATGTGTGGGTCCTGGTGGGGCTTGTAAAACGTCATTACAGTCTTTCAGTTTATGTTGGAAGGGACCTCTGGAGGTCATTTGCTCCAACCTCTACTCAAAGCTGGGCCAGCTTTGAAATCAGATGAGGCTGTTCAGGGTGATATGAGTTTTGAAATCTCCTCAGTAATTTGTGAAGTCCATCCTAATACTCTACCGCCTCACACTCCCATTTCTTGGATTTGAGTCTGTGGTTGTATTAAGAGGCAGCCTGACTGCTTTGAGTGAGGTAACACTGACAAAACAAGATTCACTGTGCAAGCAGCTTGCGCAATCTGATTTTTCAGATTGCCTGTAACTGAAAGAGAGGGCACAGTGACTGTTTAGCAAACAGCTTTCTGCCTTATGCTTGAGATTATTTTTCAATGTCTGCCCACAAAACTTTGTCAAGTGCTAGAAAGGAAATTAGCCCAGCTTGCAAGCTGAGCTAAAAGCCTCCAATCGAAATGTGGTTGTGCAGAATGTAGCATGTCCAGGAGATTTGTTGTGTATTTTGTTCAGGAACAATCAGTGTGGGGCTTTCTAACCTAAGTACACCAAATACTTCTGCCACAAGTATAGTAGGTAATCTTTTGCTCGTGAGGCTCATAGAGTTAATTGGGATTGCTCAAAGGGGGTATTAGAGTGTGGAAGAATTAACTTCTTGATAAAAGGTGCCCAAATTCTGCACATAGTTGGTGCTTTTTATTCTTTTCTATTCAATTGCTAAAATAATCTGAATGAGAGAGAGAGACAGAGGCAAGTGACAGTAATGAAATAAGATATTCTTAAAATACATTAAGCAGTTCCTAAGTTTACTCAAGTACTATCCGTTACTTTGTATTATACCCGAAAGCAGCACTTTTAATTTATTATTATTTCTTCATGCTTTTTATTTACAATTTGGTGATAGTAAATGCAAAGAAAGCTTAAAGAAGAACACTTGCCACTTGGTAATTTCTAGTCTAGTGCTGTCCTAGGACAAAAATACATACAAAGAATATTGTGTATGCATAATCATACTGCCCTCATTTCTGCAAGTCAGGGTTGGGGTTTGTTCAAAGCAGATATTAATTAAGATTAGATAATTTGCTTAAAAGTGAAGAAAGTCTATTAGGGAACTGCCAAGTCTTTCACATTCAAAGAAATTTAGTGGTATAAAGCAAGTAGGTAGTGGATGTTTGGATGGTGTTTTGAATGTACAACATGTGATGGGCTGCTGAGCACTGTTTTGGGAGTCCGCAGTCCCACATGAATAAGTTTGTAAGGGCCAGGTCACATCCCACAGCTCTGCAGGTGTGCTGAGGAGCCAGGAAGAAAGGGAAGGAATAGTGGGTATTAAGGATCTACATTGGCAATACTATAGCTTGGTTGATGTCTCAGCACTCTATGTAGCCTCTTGAGGCCAAAGATATCTAATGGCTACTCCAGCCAAATATGCAGCACTTTGCAAACAAGGATTTTATTCAGCATTCACCCCAATAATGCTTTTTATCTTCTTTTTTCAGGCAAGTGTTTTCAGAGATGAGTGAATTATGCTTTAAAGTGCATTTGTTTCTTGAAGAATATATATTAATATATGTAACCTTTAATAACCATGTCAGTTTTGTAGAATTTTAAGTGAGAAATCGGTGCCTTGATCTTAGTGGAGATAATATTTTTTTAATAGAAAATTATGTTGGATGGATTTAAAAAATTATGCTGGAGAATTAAAATATCACATTAATATTTAGCAGGCACTGTAGTTATACAGTAATGACTTGTGCTTACAACTAGGGAAGTTTTAATATAACTAGTATAACCTAAGCAACTATGGAAGGAAAGTGTAGAATTGCTCAAATGACTCTGAACATCTTAATGAACAGAAAACAGGCCATTCCTTTGCAGCTCTTTTGACAAAATTAAGATGTTTGGATGACAAAGTGGCTTTTTTTTTTTGATGAGGTGGTCCTGGTCCTTCAAACACTGGCTCAAGTGCTTATATTTATATGTGTTGGAACCATGGATTTTGATAAGGCTGCCCACATGAGCAGAGCTCAGTGCTTGCATAAGTGTTTGCAGGATGAAAGATGTATTTGCTTCACTGTCAGGAAGAGGTATTTGTTTGCATCCTCTTTACAGCCCCATGAGTTTTTGATCTTTAACTTTCAAACATTTATGGAAGAGATTCTTCAGTGACTTATATTTGCTGATAATTTTCTTAACTTGTTTGCCCTAGAAGATGGAACTGAGGATTTTGGGGAGCTCTAACAAAAGTGCTTTTGGCTTCTATTCAGTAATGCATGTGCACTAACGTGGGAGGAGAACTTGGGTGGCACTTGAGCTCCACTTTAATGCTATTAATTTCTAGCACTTTTTCTTAAAAATGTATCAGACATGGATTTTTGCCAACAGCAGTCTTTCAAATAAAGTGACAAAAATTAGTTTTTATGTATTACATTTTTCTCGTCACTGCTCAAGGAAACCAGAAAACACAATATTAATAAATATTTGTTTACCTTTTACATATATACTTATTGATGATTCAAAATTGTGCATTTATTTTTTTCTTACTGAAATCTTGTCTGTCTACTTTAATTGCATATATTTGGCTTCTTAAAACAGTCAATCACTGTAAGTGTTTGAGCAGCATTTGTAACAGTTCATATAGATTATATGCTGTATCCTTTGAAAACATGCTGATAGGAAGGATGGTCCGACAGAGAGGGCATTTTTGCAGAGGACTAAAGAGATTGAGATCTCTGCTGCTGAATGTGTAGAGATAGCCTGTCCTAGAGGTAGACTACATACCAGAAGTAACCTAGTTCTAGAGGCGGGGTGGAGGGGGTGTATGGCCTAATTTATCTCACCTCTGGAATGGAGGGTAGAACTTAACATAGAAAATACCCTGGGTGTTGCTCCTGTTACAGCCACTTATTTTCTGTGGCCTCCACAGTACTTCTCAGCATGGAGAATGACAGGATCAACATCCTAGTGGAGATACACTTCTGTTTAAGATAGTACACCACTAAAAATATGAAGCAGTTCCATATTTTTACATTTCCTTGTAGTTCTTTTTGTAAATACATCTCAAAAGAAGGAGAGCACTGGGAAGGGGGAAGTAAAGGGAGGGAGAATGAATGGTATCTGTAAAACTTCAGTACAGTTAATACTGAAGTTCCTGAGCTCTGCTGTAGAACCTTGACCTCTCTCTGTTGAACCTAAAGTATTTCTTACATGTCAAGTTTTTCTATAAAAAGTTTCCCGCCTTCAGCATTTTTAATAAAATCTATTTTTCCTGACTCTTTACAGCTGATATCGATGATATGAAGATATGCTATGTTTTACGAGGGGGTGACAATGCCACCAGTGACATTTTTCATTTCATGGTTGAAGATGGCGGTGAGTACTCATAAGATCTGTGCTTTTGTTGTTCTTGAAAAAGAAAGTTTAAGTTACTTTGGCAGTTTAAGAACATTGAATTGAGTTGAGGGAAGTCCGTGCTACCTCCTGCAATATGATTTTTGTTATGATTTTCCCATATTGTAGGCTATTTCTGGTGGTTACAAAGAGATGTACTGATAAAATGGTAATTGCATCTAATGAAAAAACACTCAATTTACTCTAGCAAGAAAGTGAAATTCTCTAAGTCTACTTGGCTTTCTGTAGTTTTACCTTTTTATTCCTTGTCCAGGCACTTTACACGTAAATTCTTGCAAGCCTTTTTATCTTGAGAAACTTTTTAAATTTTGATTTACAGTTATAGTTGCTTACCTCTTTAAAGGTTCCAGCTATAAGAATATTCATGTGGACACATTGTCTCTGATGTACATGTTGTGCAGAGTTCAAGTTCTGATTCTACCTACTTAACAGAATCCTCAATGGCTTGTCAAAGATCTTCGTCAGGTGACTGATGTGAATTCTCCTGACTAATATTATTTTGTAGCATTGTGGAGGATGCAGAAGGAAAGAATAAAAACCAATTGAGAATACTGGCTCATTCAGGAAAAAAATGTATTCTTTTTGTTTGTTTTTAAAGAACAAAGAACAATTTAAGAGGTAAACAAAACACATTAACAGGCCTTATTTTTCATCCAAAGTGCATTTCATGAGGGTATTTCTAAATGTAGATTTTCTTGTGTATGGTAACAGGTGGCTAGATTTTGTTACTTTAATACATTTTTTAATATGTGATATATAGCTCTATGAGTAATTTGCAATACATTTTATTAGTTGATTTAATAATATACTACTTAAAAAAAATGCTTCAAGTTAACTTATTTTCAGCTCATGTGTACTCATTTTGTGTTACTTCTCCACAATAAGCTCAGCCAATTAGCAGTATTAATATCAGTGAACAGGGATTTTTCCTGCCTGCCACAGACTGAACAGTTTTGTCACCATCTGCCATTACTGGAAGTGGCATATTAAAGAATATTTTCCTGTTCATTGTGCTAGACAAGCATGGAAGAAACAGTACCTTTAGACACTTGAAAATATCTTTGCAAATCTTTGCCACATCGGGGGACAAGTAATGAGATGAGAATTTGTAACACTTAATTTCCTTAAATTTTCCTTTAACTGAGATATAGGTTAGAGAAATTTAAAGCTAAGTTAAGACAATGGAGCACAGGATGCTGTATTTTCTTGGTAATACCATCATTTTCTTATGACAGATGTCACCACATGGTGATATTGTTCATGATTTTCCAGTTATTCTTCTGGTAGGTGAATAAAATAGTCTTCAGATGTTTCAAGGTTTCATGTAATGGGAGTAATTAAAGCTGAAGAAAGTTTGCTCTTAGTGAACTGATTAACATCAGTTCTTAAAACTGAGTTGCTCCTTGAGAACCCAACATTGTGAGACTTCTCCATGATATTTGAACACCTTCTAGTGTCAAATGTGTAGTTAAAGCAAATTGCTCTTAATATATTTTGACTATATACCAAGAATTTTTTTTCATCGAAGAGCTTACCTGCCACGCCTGCTTCTACTTGACAGAGCTGTAACAGCCTATCAATTGCAACAGCATGCTACTTTTCATAATATAAAGAATCATTATGATAGCAAAGTACTTGTTGATTGTTTAGAGCCTTTGGGACTGTGACCATGTTATCATCTTGCAGACTGCTTAGCTAGATGGTAAGATGGTCTTTGCTTTCCTGAGGCTATTTGTTGACACAGTGAAAAATGAGCTGTGTTGTATTTCAGAGTATTTCTGATTTTCTGCTTGACTGAAGATGGTAAAACTGCAGTTAAAAGGGGTGAAGTTGTGATCAAAACATGAATATTTATCTGTCTGAACTCAAATTTATTAGCGGTGTCTTTAGAATCTGTAACAGCTGAAAAATCCAGCAATTTAATCTAGCCATATTTCCACCCTCTTCAGAAAGACATCAAAGCCAGTGTTCTGCAGCTCAAGTATATTTTGGCAGAATTTCAATGGTACCAGGACTATTGTTTTAGTGTTTTTGATTTTAAGCCAAATCATTCTAGGAGACTAAACCCAAGATCTGAGTGAAAGATGCAGCACAAACTACCAACATCCACAGTAGAATGGTATGCTTCAGACTTCTGTCTCCTACAGTGTATGAGGAATTTTGCAATAGTAACAAGTTTATGATGGCTACCACACAATGCCTAATGCAGTGCATTAAATAAGTGGGACTTCACTTGAGCTGAATTGTAGCATAGTCCATAAGTGGTCCTGTTGAAATCAGGAGAGGTTTCCAAATTTGCTTCAGTGCTTAAGTATTTGTTTATATTATTCAGCTAATGTTATTTCAAATAAATAAAGAAAAATAAAAATAAATAGGCACACCTTGCAACCCAAGTATTTTATATCTTCCAGTTTTCTCATGCCTCAGTGAGGGGAACTTACAACACCAGTCCCTGCTATCTTCAAATAACATGAATTAGAAAGTTGATTTTGCCCCATACCTCTAGTGTTGCCTGTAGAATACTCTTCTGTGTGTCTTGGAAATTTGTTCATGATCTATGAACTGGAAATAGGAGAAGAGCATGACTTTCTCTTGATCCATCTTTGGATGGTTGATTGGGCCCACTCGTTATACCATGACTCAATAGAACAAATGCAGAAGATCATTTGTTGGTCTCTTAAATGCTGATCCTCTGGTTGGGGCCCAAATCTGTTATCTCAGGCAATTGTATGGAGGCCAAGTACAAGGAGTCATCAAAGTGCTCTAATGTTAATTTGTTGTGGATCTGGAATTTTGTTTATCCTCTTACATGTGGCTAATACTGTGGTAAGCAAGTTAGGGCAACAGCAAACTAGGTGGGTAAGTGAGGGGAAAAGAGCCAAGTCAGCGCTTTGCCAGCCCTTGGCCCCTTGCCTGCTCAGTTTTTCACAGGGGGAGCGAGTGCCATGCTGTGTACCAAATCATGACCCAGGGTCTGAAAACACAAAATATGGTACAGGACAAACTTGTTTTCTTACTGGCCAAGGTAGAAACCTGCAGGCTAGACAAATGGAGAGTAGCTCAGGGACTATGGCTGTCTCGTGATAACTTTCTAACTAAAGAGAAATGGGCTCAATACGAAGAGAAAGGAAGGTCACTTAAGAATAAAAGGAAAGAAAACCCTTAGGATTGCAATTCACAAGTGAGAACATAGGCCTGCTATATTCAAACCAAAATTAGAGGTTTTTCCAGAAAGAATTGGTTGAGGTTTTAAGCTCTGAAAGAGTCTTATTGTCAGCATCAACTACCTGCATATGTATGGCTGTTCTGCTTTTCTGGCTTTAAATAGCATGTTCATAAGAATAATTAAGAAGAGAAAGAAATTGAACACAATTTGGCTATTTATCAGCACTAATATTTTTAAAAGTAAAAAGGTTTTAATTCTTCATGCTTAGGGGTTTAGCCTCAAGATGATCTGCTATAAAGTGGGCAAGACTTTGAATTTCTGTTATACTTAGAACAAGAAGACATGTTAGGGTGGTGGACACTGCTGTTAGCTGTGTGATGTTCTGAAAGAAACTACCGTAGTTCATATTAACAATTTGCTTTCTGTTTTGTTTTGGTTTTTTGTTTGGTTTTTTTTGTTTGTGTTTGTTTTTGATCTTAAAATGATCATGTGGAGAACTGTTAATACTGAAAAAAGTGTTCTGAGTCTATTTTAGTATGGAATTTTGGTTTTTACGAATGTTGCAAAATAGTCTGAGTTGAATCTCTTTCCTCAGAAGTGGCCTCCACATTTCATTAACAAGGTGGAGAAAAACCCCTTCTTTGCAAGTGCAAGCATGTGACAGTGGTGAATCCTCATGTTTATATTATTAAATTCTTAATTCCATGATTAGTAAAGGTGCTAATAGTACCAGGAGACAGGGAGACTGCGGGGAGGTAAAAAAAGTGGCAATCCAGACTGATAGTTGAACTCTTGGATGTGTTTGTGTCATGTAAACTTGCACTCTACTGGGGGACTCACTAGACTGAAGAAAAAGATGCACCTGAAAATACCTGAGCCTTTTAATTAGTGAAAAACAGACTCACAGAGTAACTTAAATCCGATAGACTTAGTGAGGGTCTGCAGCAACTTCATATTGCTGAAATCTCAGGGAAGCTGGATATGTATGGCACTGCCAAATATATGCGTGAAGTTGGTGCTTCAGCTATGCAGAATGGCACTAATCCGTGTGGAATGAAAGTTGACACAGAAATTAGCTCCAGTGTGTTGAACTCTTGTGCCTGTTTCAGGAAACTGCACACCTCACTTTAACACTATATCCCTTGTGAGTGGACTGAGGCATTTTTACTCCTTACATGAGGAACTAGCACTGAGAATGCATGGTTAAAACTGGAGCCCATTGTTTACCTTCTATTCATGCCCTCTTTGTCTGTTTTTTTTTAACGTCACTGCAGTGAGTCATAATAATTGAAAAAAAATATGGATCTAAATGCCCACCCATCCAATCTGTAGAAGAAATTTTTTATTAAATGTAGTGAAAGTGAAAGTGGTTGAACTGATTTAAGGCAAATTTTTGGCCAGATTCTGCTGATTGTGTGTAAAACAAACATACCACAAAGCTGGCACTAAACTCAAACAGCAGCTCAGACCCCATACCTCCAGAGGCAGTATCAGTCAAATAAACTCCTTTGCCCAGCAGTGGGTATTGGGACTGCAGTAACAGTACTACAGCAGTAGGCTGAATAACAGTTGAAGAGCAGAGTTTCTCTCTAAAGGACTATTGTCTTAATTTTTGCTTCATGTAAGAAATATTCTTTATTCTATATAAGTGTTGTGGGTAACTCTGAAATGTTCAAGTTCAGACCGTGTAAATTCAGTGAAGGAATGTTCATCTCTTCTGCCCCCAAATAGTTTCTAAATATGACCTTGTTCTTGACCTGCTTGTTGCTTGGCTGGTGGCTCTCATCACAGTAGTTTGCCTTGCTTGCTCCTCCCGCTCCTACCTTGTCTGTCTTCTGAAGCTTGGGGAACTGTCAACCAGGATTGTAGCACCCATGAAAGAAATTCATGTTATGTGCCTGAGCATTTTTTGTTTCAAGAGGCTGGTGCCATACTAAGGGGGAAGCCCATTTCATGTTCAGCCTTAATTTGAACCATAATCTGTCCCTTCCTTACTTAGCTCCTTTCTCTGCTCAGAGCTTAAGTGGAGTCCTCCAAACTGCCTCTTTAGGGCTGCTAAGTGCTATCTTGCAGTACGGTGCCTCAAGGTTAGAATGGTTTCAAAGGGGAAGTAGTGAAAGATTCCCACGGCTGTTTTAGGAATGTGAGGATCACTAGGGAAGGAAAGAAATAAGATATTTTTTCTTTCTTTTTTTTTTTTCTTTT
>VZRW01004746.1:0-18892 GCA_013398125.1 Aegotheles bennettii | reverse complement strand
AAGAGAAAAAAGAAAAATTTTTTTTTTTTTTTTTTTTTTTTTTTTTTTTTTTTTTTTTTTGGTATTACAGGCTCTTTGGGCAGCTTTTCTGACTTAAAGCCACATCACTGCAAAGCCAAGGCTTGCTGAAACTGGTGATTTACATCATTAGCTCAAATCTCATTTAAACTTTTCAGTACAATCCCTAAATGCCTTAACACAACACTGCATTTTCCTATACTAACATTTGGTTAAAACCCCATTGAAGCATGAATCTTTCAAAAACGATTCCCCAAAGTTACCTTTTAAACCTAATTTCTGAGAAAACTTCATAGACTTTTCCCAAATATGTTTATGTAAGATATATTAATTAAAGAAGCACTGTTCTACTGCTTAGAGAAAACTTCCTTTAAGTTTGTGGAATATAATTATTTCATCTGTCATCATTCATTTTACTAAATAAATAAAATATATTTTTAGATAAGTCAACATTCTGGTAGGCTTTATTCATTTGTGAGAGAATAATATTACATTCCTGAGTATAATTATTGAACTAAAACAGTTGTCAGTGCTGCTTTTCACAGCCATAACACTGATGTGTTTTCCTGGGTGAGCTATAATAATAGTGTAGGAATAGACATTTTGGACTCAATATATGACAGCTCTTAAAGAAATGGACTGGTAAAATATCCTTTGGAATTACTTGCAGCATCCTTGCTTGACCTCACATGTGGCATTTGGGCACACTAGTCTTGGCAAGAAACATCAGCTACATTTATCTTTGGCTTAAAAATGAGAGCATCACATGTTGGCGGTACGTTTGCCATCATTTGCCAAGCACTGTATTGTATTCTGGTCTGTTGCCAGGCTTGTTGCTGCTGTTTTGATATACTCTAATTTGGTGCCCAAACAATTTTCCACGTGTCATGCTTCTTACTATAAGTATTACCAAGGGATTTAAATAGTAGTTTAACACTACAGTTTCTAAAAAATCCAACCCAACCCCAAAAAAACCCATTCAAAATAAACCTTTCTGAAAATAAAATATGAGTTCATGGGGGCATCGTTGTGAATGTGACTGCAAGGTTGCAACAAAATTATCTGTTAAAGTGTGCAGGAGTAGCTATGTGTTTTGTGTAGAGATGATTATATGAGGCATATAGAAAGTCTAGTACAGGCGTTAGAAATCTCAGTGGAAAGATTTTCATTGTCTTCTGTACCAGTTATATTGGTTTCTTTGTATTGACATTTTAGACGACTGCTTGAGTGATTGAATTTTCTCTTTTGAACTTGAACATCACCTCTCATCCAAATGTATACATAGAAAAAAAAGGTCTACTTTATCCAGATAAACCAACATGTTTTTTTGGAGAGGAAGAAAAGGTAGTTGTTTGATTTGTCAAGAGAATTTTTGTTTGTCTTTAATTATTCAGGTTCAAATGGTGGCTTTAGCCAAAAGCAAAGCTTTCCTTTGCTCCCCGTCCTGGATTGTTTGTAATTTTTAACAAAAGCAGAGCAGTGTAATGGATAAGGTGGGTTCAGGTACTGTTCTTGGTTAGGAAAGGAGAAGCAATTGGGTTTTGAATTGCCTTTTATACGGAAGTTAGAGCACCTTGTCCAAACATGGGAGACTTGGATGCAATTCCTTTATTTCAGAGGCTTTGAACCCATGCTCACTACAATGTGCCCTCACTCATAATCTGGCCAGTTTTTTATTCATTTTTTGTTTGCCTCCTCTGTATATGAATTCTTAAACACTTTTTTGAGCATAGCCTGGACTCTGATGTTCCACTTTCTAAGTACTGTTACCACAGGGCCAACAAATTCTCATTTTTTGTGTGTGCTCCTCCCCTCTTTTTTTTCCTGTATTTCCCTTTTCTGCCAATATCTGTTAAGTTTCACAGAAAAAAAGCAGCTTAGACGAGTTAGGAGCAGTGCATTCCAGAATAACCTTTGGGCTGGTGATTTAGGTCAGGGTTTAAGGTGGGCAGATTCTGGTTCCAGTTCTCTTTGAAGTCAGGGCCAATCATCTTGTCTTCCATGTAGAATGAGCATCCCAGCTGCTGGGTTGTTTGGATGGAAGAGAAATCTCCTCACACCATCACTTGGTGACAGACATTTTTCTAGTTTTAAACTGAGATCACTTGCTTAATAATCACACTTTTAAAGAACAATATATTCTCAACAAAATTGAGCAGCTCAGCTCTTGGAGCAGAATCCTGTGTGCTTTACTGAGCTGAATAGTGCCATTGATTTCATTTGACCTGGTCCAGTGAGAGGCAAGGAAGATAATGCTCAAGATAGCACTATGAGTACTTAGCAGGCTTTTTGCTTAAAAATAATCCACAATTTAGCTTTTATATTCTGATGATACATAATAAGGCCCAGCTAACAGCAAAAGAAGCATGACAATGAACTGTAAAATTAGGTCAAAATGCAAGAATTAAAGGGATTAAGGAGACACACTAGGCTTAAGTGGAAGAATTGAGAACTCTCAGGAGTAACACTGATTACCAGTGACATGAGAACCTGCAGAAAGACACTAATTCCTAAAGTTTGCTATAGTAAGCCTGTGAAATGATAATAGTTGTTGGTTGCAAATATTTTTGGTTCAGACAGACTAAAGAGGTCTATAGAAGAATGATATGAGAGAAGGGACACTGGCTGCTGTTGAGGAACCCTACTCATAGCAGCTCACCTTTTTTGATTTCCCAACCTGTTTTCACTGCGGGATTAAAAATAGCCCTCAGGACAAATTTAGTGTTTTTCACTCCGCTTGCCAATTAACAATGGAGTTCCCGTAAAGGTTCATTTGATCAGTCACTTAAATGTTTCTGGGAAGTTTTTTTATTTCTTTAAAAATTAGATTACTATTTATATAAAAGGGATAAACACATTTGAAACAAACTACAGATATGTGACCGTTTTCCACCATGAAAAGTCAGTGAGTCTTAACCTATGGAAACCTATTCACTAAGAATTAAGTTGAATTAAAAATGGAGAAAAGGTAAATAAGGCATACATTGTCAAATTTTTGTTATTTGTGCATTGTATTTTACAACATTCTCGCTATTGTAAGAAACACTCTCCATAGTGGCATAACCATGTATCAGCAAACATGTAGTGGATATTATTGCCTGTTCAGGATCTTAAATGAAAAGCTTATTGATACTATATTATGTAATTAATTTACATTTGCCAAATTGTTGCTGTGGACTGGTAGTCATTGGGAATTTGACGAAACTGCAACTTTATGTAACCATTGGGTTATGAGGAATTCGAAGCCTGCTGGAAGAAATGGGATCAAATATGCATGTGTAGCCTTTCTAGTAACACTTCTGATGAAGAACAGCCGCAGCAAAGAGTTTAGGTGTGTGCTCATTTAGCATCACTTCAGCAGCACAGGGGAGCTAGTTCAAGGCAGAGTTTTCCTATGGAAGTTAAAATTCTCTTACTCTTAAAAAGTGCAGTGTACTTGGAGATATCTCTGACCTCGTCTTGCAAAGCATAACACATTTAAGATTGTGCAGGCTGAAAAACAAGTCTGCTGGAAAACAGTTATAAGAATTGGTATATTCATTTATTCTGTTTGCCTTGCTAAATCTTACAATATAAGGACCATTCTTGCCTTATCAACCTCTTTGTGTACTTTCTGGGAAAAGGAAGACATTAGTTTTATTTCGTAAGCCCAGACTGTGTTTGGATGATGTTCAAATTTTCGCTGAAGTTATATGACCTGTTCTTTATAATTGGCATTGAAGGATTGCAGAAGAGGAAGTTTAGAGTGAGGAACAATACAACCAGAATGAAAATCCTGTTAGAGTAAATTAATGAATTAATTTGACCTGTGTTGTCTTTTGTTTGGGTTTGGCCTAGAGAAGTTCTTAAGTCAGTATATTGTGGCTTGTTTTTCCTGGGGTTTTCTTCAGTTAATCTTTCTTTTACAGATTTAACTAATTCATTTTTGGTTTTAGTAGTAGAAAGAATTTCATTTAGCAGTAGGTACTTAGGAAGCTCTTTGAAAAGACAGAATTTTTCTTTTTTTCCCCTTCTGAAGAAGGATTTTAGCTTGTTTAAGTTCAAGTCATTAGTAAAACATTAATTCATTCAGCTTGATACAGCATCGCCCTGAATGTTTGCCAGGATTCCAGTCTCAGTAACTTTTAACTTAAGTACCAGCACAGCACTTATGTCACTCTGCTGTATAATGTGCATTTTCTTCAAGACTGTAGGAATGCTGTTACCACACACCTTGCTGCCTCTTTTAAGCTTTGTAGTTAGGGTGGAACATAATAATTAGAGAGGGAATTGTAAGGATGCCTTTAAAGAAACATCTGAAGCCTAATTCATAGCCCAGTGCCTCCAGTGAGGCTCTTTGTGCATAGAGGTTTGTGGTTTGATCCTGCATTAATGAAATCTGTGAGAATATTTTTTTCACTTACTACTATGATGTTCAAGAGTAAGTCATAGAAGATAAGATTCTTGTAACTAATAACATGCTATTATTCACTGTCTCTAAAACTATTTTACCCTAAGTCTTTATTTTAGAGCCCTAGAAGTATTTGATTTCTTATTCTGATGTCTCCTGTTTAGGCAGAGCTTGTGAGCTCAAGAGCCTGAGACACCATAACCAGTTAAAAAAACCACTGGAGTACTTTCCTGGTCTTTGTCCTGAATTAATGCACTGTCTACACTCTTTAATCTCAGTAATGCCCTTTAAGCTGTCTCATCATTACAGTAGAGGATTTGTAGTAGTATGTGCTCGAATACATCCCTCCTGAGAGAGCTTTACTGAGTGTCTTTTGGATAGAGATATAAGACCCTAATTAAGAGAAACTAATCATTGCCTATTATTTTTTTCTGACAGATGCACGAATGTATCACTCTCAGCTTCTTCCTTAGGCACAGGTGATGCAGTGTTGCACATTTAAGATCCAAATGACAGAACTTCTCTAGTGAGCGCTGTGAGTGGGATTATGTTCTGGATTCATCCTACACCAGTGAAGGTCCTTAAAGAGCTGAATTCATAGCCATAATAAATTTAGGTTCCCTCCATAATCAGTGACAAAATGAGAGGCATCTTGAGTGTGAGTAGATTTAGATGTGGCACAGGAGCAATTGCTCTGAATTCTGATCCAATTTTGCCCTTGTTTCCCTTTTCACGTGTACTTAGAATTGCATAAATCCTGTGAGTATTAAACAGGGCAGCTTTCAGCACCAGAAAGATTTATAAGTCATTGATGAAGTCGAAATTTTCAAGCTTGTTGACTGATTTGGGCATTGGACTAAACATACGAATGGACATGAAATTGCCAGTGTCTCACTTTTGCTTAATAAGTCACTCCATACTGTAGTCATTGTCGATATTTGAGACCTGTGCTCAATTTTCTCTGCTGCCTGGAGAAACTTAAATAGATATTTCCTACACAACTGCTGTAGCCTTTAGTCTATAGGAAATGTGAGGTGAATCCCTCATTGAAGCTGATTCATTTTGTGTGGAATGCATGACTGTTCCTGTCGAGCACAGGTCAGCTTTCCTGTCCCGCTGCATCAAAAACAGTCTTTTGGGCTGCTGCTGAGCCCTCATGAGTTCTCTGCTCCATCCAGCACAGTGAAAGTGTCTCTGTTTTTCCTTCATAATCTTCCGTCATGTGAAAGCGTAGCTTCCTATTTTCCCTGGCCCATAGGAGTTTCCACTTACTCCTGTGTGTGGGATTGTCTAGTTAAATTTTTAGCTCTCTGCCCTCCATCTCCATCCAATCAAACTTTTTTTTTCCCTTTCCCTGTCCTTTTTCTGCCTCCTGCTTGTTTCCGTAGCCTGATTATACCAAAAATCATTGAGAGCTAATCAGATGGTTATGAGATGACTAGATCTGCTAGGGACAGAGGGATGCCTTTTCCTGGTGGGGATTGGGGAAAGATGAGTTAGCCTGTGCTCCTGCAGTGTCCTGCTGTTTGTACACCAGTGGCAAGCTAGAATGAGACAAAGAAAAGCATTGCTTTAGGCACTGTTACGCCACCAATGAAAAACTTGGGCAAAAAAAAAATGAAAGAGCTATGCTTGACCCTCCTGAATATATTCTGAGGGAAAGAATCCTTCACCCTTCAGAGTAGCTGGAATAGACAGACCTTAGGCATTAAACTGAAGCTATGGACTGCAGTGGTTGAAGGGGCTGAAAAATGAGGGATTGTAATTCTTAGCATTGGAACATACCAGCTAGCCTATGAGCCCATATATTCTCATATAGCTCTCATTTTTTCTCCTACTTGAAGACAGGCATATGATCATTTAGTAGTATGTCATACAGGTATTGCAGCAATAGCATAGCAGAGTCCTGTGTGTCGTTTTAAGATGTACAGTTACTATATGCTTTGTGCTTGTTTTCAAATATACTCTCAATATATCATAACTGAGCTAGATTCAAATAAGCAGGACAATTTTCACCAGCAGTGGTTCTGCCCTAAATTATATAATGCATAATTCTTGGATTTCAGCTAATGAAGAATGGAGAAACAGAGCAGAGCAGAAACATGCTTTATTTATTTTCTTTTCAGAAAAAAAAAAATCTCAGTACTAATGCACTTTCTACATCTAAAATACATTACCATATGTGTACCTGTTCCCTATTCAGCACACACTCTCACCGACCTGCATCTCGACATCAAGGCACTGCAGCACTGAGCCTGCAGTGATTCCTGTGTCACATCTTCATTACTTTGAATTAGGCTGCAATGTGAACTCCTTTTCAAAACTATTAGGTTTGTAGCACAAATAAATTCAAGATGATAAGATCTATTTTGATCAGCTCACAAAAATATATCTGCATCATATTCCAGTTAATGACCAACAAATGTTTACTAACACTTTAGGAAAGGGAATTAGGAAGGGAAAGGAAATTTTTTTTCATGATGGGATCAGTCTGATTTTTCTTCTTTTTTCAGTCTCCCCACTACATCCTCTGAAACAGCGTAGATTTAATTAATCCCCCTTTTCTGTCATCCAAGAGAGTTTTTTTCTGGGAAAATGCTCTTTGCTGCTCTTAGAGTGCTTTCAAATTGAAAGAGTCCTCACAAGAATTTACTGTTGAGAAATACACATCCATTAATTGAAATCTTTGTCTTAAAGTTGTAGTAATTTCAACATATTGAGTAATAAGCAAATGGAGTTTTAGTCTATTAGCCTTCATGTAGTTATTGCTGTTATTTATAGTAGTTTGATAATCAACACTCATAGGAATTCTGCTTGAAATCCTCGATTACTACTATTACTGCCTATTAAAGCAAACAATTCTAAATATGTAACTTCTGATTTTTCATGGTTCTTTACACTTCCCTTAATTACGCATGTAAACCAGACCTGATTCATTGTTTCGAAGTCCCAGATTCATCTAAGCATCTGAGGAGTGTAACTTATTAGCCAGCCCTGGAACAATTTCTAATTACTGAGTTGAGATCTCAAGTGGCTGCATTACCTTCTGGACCTGCCTGCTTATAAGGAAACCTCACTCAACTCAAGTACCTCAGAGGTTGCTTTTGTGAGTGAAAAATGATCTGATACAATTTTATTGCAGTCTTCCTTTGGTTTCCGCAACTGAAAGACCATAAATCTAGATCTGTTAACTTAAATTTTTAGTAAGAGTGTGTGCAGATGTTTGTTAGCTCTTTGGGACAGACCTGTATTTCCTAGCTGGGACATACTTTTGCAAATGCGCATGTAACCTAATTTGGCCATACATGCCTTTGCTTGATTATCCTCTTATCAATAGGTAAATTATTACTTTGATACAAAAAAAAAGCTTCTATGCTATTTATTTCCTGCAGTACTTCTACTTTGTTGTTTGCATGAAATAGATGCATGTTGGTGCAAAAATATATTGTAAGACATCTATGGATTTCTTGGTTAAATCCCATGTTTTCATAACTTTTGAGTACTACTGAAAAATAACAACTCCAGTTGAGCGTTTTCTTCATAGTATTCATCTTGACTTGTGAGGTTTTTACAGGATGCTGTCCGTGTAGCTTTGTTCTTCAGATTCATTCAGTGAACTGAGTTGCAAATACTTCCAGCTTAAGTCCACTTTTGCTTTTTTTCCCCCCTCCTGTTAACGACTCCAGAATAAGCATAGCGATGGTGGGATTGAGTATTTAGTTATAAAGATAATCACAAAGGGTTAATATAGGTTTTCTTTCACAGCATTTGACATAGCAATACGTAATGAAATTATCTTAAACATTTAGCCAACACTGAGTTTCATAAATGACAGTTTGGACAGCTTGAAATGTTTTGTTTGAAGGATTGGGTTCTTGTCAACTTTCACAAAAGCTGGGAAAGTGTGGTTTCCTGAGAGGCCGTATTTCATGGAACTTAACAGTAATGATTTTGCTAAACAAGGAGTCTAAGCTGCTTCTGGTCTGCTAGCAGTTTTTGAACACTTGATTTCTATATTTCATCCGTGGTAGGAAGTGGCATAACAAGGGTCAGTGGTTGGAAGTTGAATGCATAACAATTCACATTACAGATGAGAATGTAGTTTTTAAGAGCAAATGCTTTCACCTGTTAGCAGATTTTCGAGACAAGTGGTGAATTCTCCTGATGTCTTCAATAAGAGATACCTTACTGAAAAAAACCTCACAACTGTCAGACTACATCCAGCACAAAGTTACTAAACGGAATTTCATGTTCTCTTAATACAGAAGATCAAGATAAATAATTATAAATGTTTCTTTTGACCTTGAAATCTATGGAACAGGAATTTATAGAAACTCAACTGTTAGTGATTTTGCATGCAGCTAGAGTCAGCAGCAAAGCTCATCTGGAGCTCAGTGAAGAAAACTGGAAAGAGAATATAACATTTGCAGGGCAGTCTTGTCAGTGCCGTTCTTCCAAATTGTATATTTGAAACAATCCCTACTCCTCCCTGACCGCTCTCTAAGATCCTTAAGGAAATTGAAAAGTGCTTTTGTGAAACTGGTAGAAGGATCTTTAAATCACATAACTGAGAAGTCAGAAATTTGAAGAAGAAAGAATGAAAGCTGAATGGTACAGCTCTCAAAATCTGTGGTTTGTTAGGTCTTTTCGTATAGTCACTAGTAACATTATTTGCTTAGCATTTCAACATACAATCTTCTCCCTCTCTCACCCACCCACCCACATTCTTGTAAAGTGTATCTTGTTAATCTTAATGTTATCTTAACATTTTTCACCCCAGGGAAGTTTTTACAAAAAATTCTAAAAGTAAGCAGCACTTAAGAATACAGCCAAAAGTAACACCCAAACCTAAAAGATTTTACTAGTCTTACTGAATTTTAAAACAACCTTTTGCATTTAACAATTAAAAAAGCTGAAATTTGCCAAATTTTATGTATTTTTTTTAATGTTCATAACTGCATTACATGCCAGCTTTTTCTAAATGATATTATATATAAATGTAGATGCAATATTTTTTAGCATTCCACTATATATCTTGTTCTTCTTAGCTAGGTCAGGGGTATTCTGACATAATCAAGTAAAATAACTCCATCCTTATGTAAATGAAAGTAGATTAGGCAGCTTTCCCCCCATTCCCTTCAAAATGATTACTGTAGAGGTTATCCAACATGTCCTGCCTGCTTAGTGTGTTGCTCAGAAGAGTTCCAACATATGAGAGTGAAGTTTCATGTTCATCGCACTGCTTATGGGCATGCTGTCACATGATGCTAAATGAGGGGATATAAGTGACTTTCTGCTCAGAGTAGATCATGTAACTACCCACTCCTGCAGCTCTCCAGTGGTTTGTGCATAGTTACTTCACTTTTGTTTAACTATGGTGACTTGAACTGGCGGTCTGTGAGCTGAATGTTTTATAGTCTACTATAAAAGGACCATATATATGTGTGTGTGTATATATATATGTGTGTGTGTGTATATATATATATATATATAAAGGACTGTATATAGTCCTTAAGCCAGCTAGCCTCTTAGAGTTTATATAGCAAGTACATATTCTAATGGGATATCTTTCTCGCCTTCTGCGCTCCCATATTAGGCTGGGGTTGATTTGGTGAGTAGTATGGTTCACAGTTAAGTCTTGAACTTTGAATTCTTGACATGCCTGAACTGGCTTTGTACCTAAAGAAAAGCAAGTATTCGTCTTTCAGTGCTTAGCTTTGCATAAACAAGTCTTTACCCTGACCTTTGCTTACAGATATTGTTATCCAGTCAGCTACATGGAAGGAGACTGAGCACACTGTTTCAAGCAGCAGTCAATTTTAAAATATATATAAAATGCACACTTCTTCTGAATAGGAAAGTTCCAATTTTGTTGAAAAATAATTATTTATGGGGGAAGGGTGGTCAGGAGATATTTTCAAACTTGTACAGAATACTTTTTACGTCAACTTTTAGCTCACAGTGTTCACAGTATCTGAAACTACAGCTCTCAGGCCCATCCCACCTTCCCACTGCAGAATTGATAACAGGTCATCAAGAAGCTGATAAACACAAGCTTAAGGATTAAGAGAAAAATGAAGTATTTGGGGTGGGCTTTCAGTGCAAAGCAGTGTCCATGAGTAAATTCAGTTTTTGTTTGTTTTTAAGTAGCTCTTTCTCTGGGCTTCTTTTAGAACCTTTTAATTACTTATTGTGCTTTTTAGTAGTCCTTTTCTTATTCTTTGCTAAGGTAAAGAAAAATAATTTCTATTTCCCTCCATAAATACATTCCCTCTGTGAATTCCCCTTTGGGAAATGCTCTTCAGCTCTATTCCAAAATACAAGGCTGTGTGCTAAATGGCATTAACCAGGATACACAGGAGGAAGAAAGGTATGATTAATTGTATGTGCTAACATATTTGTTTTACTTCAAACTACCTTCATAGCTTAGAGTAGAAGCAAAAGCCATGGCATGAATTCTAGCATTTATTAATCCAAGCACAAACTCTCTACACATTGTGGATATATGTGCTAAATAAATAAGAAGCATTGCTAAAACCCACATTTCAATCCCTTAATTGCCAATCTTTGGGTGCTAGCTAGATCAAGCTAGCACAGGTACATTTTCATGTACTTGTACTAATATCTTAATTTTGCTTTGTAGACATGTTTTTTATTTAATAAGATTTGGCCATGTTTGGATGGGGTTGTAGCATACTTCCCTGGGCAGGTTTTTTGTTAAAATGGAAGGTCTAAAGAAGCAATAGATCTTAGTAGTCTGCTCATTTATTACATCATAACAAAAAATTAATCTCCTCAATGTACAGCCAAATTTTGCTCTTTCAAATTCAAACAGAAGGTAAAAAAAATGGAGGTCATTTGTTTTAACGTAGATGTCCTATATATATGGTTCCGCATCTAATGGTAATTTTGGATCCTTTTATAGTTAATGGAGTTGTTCATCTGATTAAGTAAGAGTGATTCATTTCAATCTAAGAGAAGAGCTAATAGATTAGTTGAATTCTGTCCTTGAGTGCTTATTTCTCCACTTATGATAAAGGGGGCCTGATACAACTAGAAAAAAATTAGACATCTAAAGATGAAAAAGATGAATCCCACTCTTTTTTGATTTTATTTGTGGTGCAGTTTGTAAAAAATAACATTTCAAAAAGGTTCTCAATTTGGATAAAAATATAATAGAAGGATAAGCTATTTAATTTTTTTTTTTTTTAAATTATGTAGTATATATAGTTGGAAGCATCTGTTTCTAAATATTTGTAGTACTTGCTCAAACCAGTGTAAGTTCTCTTGGAGTGTAATAGAATCTCCTCAGTAATTTTCCTTTACCAAATATTTGTGTCTGTGCATTATATTGTTAAGTGTCTGATTACATTGATATCAATGTGATCTTATCACTTTTGATAGTTTCCTAGCTAGCATAACAGTATTTGTCAACTTGCCTACTAACTCATTAATGATCGATCATTCAGTGCTCTTGGTCGTGGACATTGTGAAAAGCTAACTTTGTAATTCTGTAGTCTGGGGATATAAACGTGTGTGTCCTTGATATGTTCTAGTTTGTACTATTTCATTGAACGTCTTGGGGATTAATTGATCATCTTTAACATGCACTGATTTAGGGTCTAGTTCCAGGCACTTGTTTTTCTTTAGAGACTAAACAACCCAGATCCTTTCCTACCCCCTAAAGTTTTACTTCCTTTATTACAACATTGTGTAGTTCTTAAAAGTACACGCATTTGTAATTAAACAATTAATTTTAATGTTTTTTTCTTCAACTCGGAAGCTGACAGTAACCACAAGAAACGCACTGTCTTTGCATGCACAGTTCCTTGCTTTAGCTGTTTGGGGATCTAGGTGCCAGCCTTCAGTTAAATTCTCATTTAGAGTGAGAAACTCTGAAGTGATTAAAAAAAACATACAGAAGGCAAAGGTGAAGGGGAAGCACAGTCTGGGTGATCTTTACTCAGATTCTATAAAGGAAATGTCGTAGTATCGAAAATCAACCCATCACGTGAAAAGTATTGAAACAAAGACATCACTGAAGAAGCAAGTCCCATGCATTGTACTGTTACATTAAAATTAATATTAAACAAAAATAGAAATGATGAGCTGAGCTGAGAGATGATACTGAGCTTCCCTGCAGTATAGGCACTTACTTAAATCATCAGAAAACAGCCTAGAGGTTGGTAAAATTATCCTTTGGTTGCAGGAGGGCATCTGCTTTTCTTTGTGTTCTCTGGAGGACAATGACCAGTAAAGCTTGCTATAATATGTATTATGGTTAAAAACTGTGTATTTAAAACATTGAATGTTTTTTATGTTGTGTTAATACAAATCAGCAACATTCCTTAATCCACTAGGCTACTCCTGGTTGAGCGGTAGATGTGGTTTATCTCGATTTCAGTAAAGCATTTGACACTGCCTCCCACAGCATCCTCGTAGATAAGCTAATAAAATATGGGTTTGGTGATCAGGTAGTGAGGTGGATCAAGAACTGGTTAAAGGGAAGAAGTCAGAGAGTTGTAGTCAATGGGACAGAATCCAGTTGGAGGTCTGTGACTAGTAGAGTGCCTCAGGGGTCGGTACTGGGACCGGTGTTGTTCAATATCTTCATCAATGACCTGGATGAGGGTACAGAATGTATCCTCAGCAAGTTTGCTGATGACACTAAACTGGGAGGAGTGGCTGACACACCAGAAGGTTGTGCTGCCATTCAAAGAGACCTTGATAGGCTGGAGAGTTGGGCGGGGAGAAACTTAATGACATTCAACAAGAGCAAGTGCAGAGTTTTTCATCTGGGGAAGAACAACCCCATGCACCAGTACAGGCTGGGGGCTGACCTGCTGGAGAGCAGTGTAGGAGAAAGGGACCTGGGGGTCCTGGTGGACAGGAGGATGACCATGAGCCAGCAATGTGCCCTTGTGGCCAAGAAGGCAAATGGCATCCTGGGGTGCATTAGAAAGGGGGTGGTTAGTAGGTCAAGAGAGGTTCTCCTCCCCCTCTATTCTGCCTTGGTGAGGCCACATCTGGAGTATTGTGTCCAGTTCTGGGCCCCACAGTTCAAGAAGGACATGGAACTGCTTGAGAGAGTCCAGCGCAGAGCCACTAAGATGATTAAGGGAGTGGAACATCTCCCTTATGAGGAAAGGCTGAGGGAGCTGGGTCTCTTTAGCTTGGAGAAGAGGAGGCTGAGGGGTGACCTCATCCTTGTTTACAAATATGTAAAGGGGGAGTGTCAGGACGATGGAGCAAAGCTTTTTACAGTAATGACCAATGATAGGACAAGGGGCAATGGTTTTAAACTGGAGCATAGGAGGTTCCATGTGAATATCAGGAAGAACTTTTTCACTGTGCGAGTGACAGAGCACTGGAACAGGCTGCCCAGAGAGGTTGTGGAGTCTCCTTGGCTGGAGACATTCAAAACCCGCCTGGATGCGTTCCTGTGTGATGTACTCTAGGTGACCCTGCTCTGGCAGGGGGGTTGGACTAGATGATCTTTCGAGGTCCCTTCCAGGATTCTGTGATTCTGTGTGATTCTCCTGCTATTAGAAAAGAGGTATATCAAAATCAGTCTTTCTCAAAGCCCTTTGCAAACAGTTGTTACGAGAGCTGAACAGTCACTACACATTAGTGAGATCAGATTTTGTTGTGCTTTAGACGTGGGTTAGGCAATAGTAAAGATTAGTAGAGATTAGCTTTTAATTAACTGTTGTTAATAGGATTTTAGTAATAAGGATGCTGCAGTTTCTTTCATGGTGAGTTTGTGGTAATCTGTAAGTGTGAGTGAGCAGCAAGGAGGCATCTTTACAAATGTCAAAACCCAGAGTTGTTAGGCCTGGAGAAAACCAAGGAACTGCAGGGGGTCTAAAAAACTCCTAAAGTGAACACCCATGACAGCTGGTATTGTTCACTTACAATGAACCAGGTGCCTCGTGTCCATGTTCTTAACAGCATGTGAGTGCAAGACCCCGTTGAGCATCAGAAGAAAGAACCTACAGGTATCAGGGTGCAGCTTATTCTGAATGGGTCTTTGATCAAGGATAGAGGAAAACTCTGGTGCCACAGTGCAATACGTCTGCAGGATGTCTGTATGTGCGGTGGAGTTGTTCACCTGAGTTGCTGGGTTCCTGCAAAATATATAGCCCCTGAACAGTGCTGTGGACTGTCATTGAGATGTTTGCTTTGTAAAAGAGGTAACAAAGGAATATGATGGCTGTAAAGAACAGTGATTGTTGAGAAGGTTTACTAGGGATCCTCATATACCGGCTTTCCTTATGCAAGGAGAAATAAACAAAAAACTATTTTAAATTAATGAGAGTAACACTGTTTTACACATTTTACAGTGAAATCATTAAATGCTTTTAAAGGGATGAAATTTATAAGGAAGTTCATCTAAAACTAATGATCTCGGAGACTTTTTTTTTTGTTAATGAAAAAGATGTAAACTGAGAAACCCTCCATGATGTCATGGTACATCTTGGTCATTGGTGGAAGTTAGGAAAAAAGTTGCTCCTATGCACACAGTTCCATAACTCCCACATGGAGTTTCCTTTGCTGAAATTAATGTTGTGGAAATATTTCAGTGTGAATCACATTAAAAACCCTAAGGATCGGAACCAGTAATAGAAATCCTATCTGAAAAGAGGAATAAAACTAAATGGAGCTGAAAGCAGACGTGCAGCCTTGTCTGATTTTGATACTGGGTAAATTAAAACTACATATGCCAGGGCTTCCGTAAAATTCTATAATCTTTACCTAGCTAAGAAAACTCTGCAGTTCTTTACACCTTCATGGTATTTTTATCATGGTGTGCTCTGAATTTCAGAGCATATCAGAAGTGTCTGTTTATCAAAGTTTATCAAAGGCTGGGGACTGTACAGTTAATCTAATGTGTCTCCTAAAGTACTCCTACTTCATCTGTTTACACAGTAATTTCAGTGCATCTATTTACAGTTTAAATGTTATTCATAAAACCAAAATTTGAGTTCTGCATTTCAGTTTTCCTGGTGCTTGGAGATGGTCATAGTTCTACTTTATTGCTCTATAAAATTAATTACTGTAACACATGCAGTAGATACTAAGGACAGTTTAATCAGTTGAGGGAATGAATAGAAGTAAGATTGCGTTATCTTTTTCTTCACTGTAAATTTGGCATACCACTTTCATTTGCAGTGGCCATTTCTTTTATCTAAACAGTTGAGAAAGAACACAGAGATAATTTTTGGTGGAATGAAATACCAAGAAGTTGTGATTCAGATAAAATAAAATGCTTAGAGATGCAAGAAAAAATTTTATCTACTATGTATAATCCTGTAATACACCAAGTGATTAGAGAAAATAGGGAGTTGAGCACTGAAGATTACAAAATTGAAACCAAAATACTGCAAACACTTTGTTACATTTTTCTAAGTACTTGTGTGAGTATTGAGTGTCCTGATCATGTATGTTTATGCACATGTGCATACAAGAAATACAATGAAGTTAAGGAAACAAAGATGTTATGTTTATATTGAATATTCTGAATACAAATAATATTCTGAGTACAAATAAATAATATGATTAGAAAAAATTCTAGCACTTTCCCAGTCTTTTTGTGTCTCTAAGTGGAGAAAGGATGGCTTTGAGATGAAGTTGTTAAAAACAATTTTATTCCTAATTCTTCACATTCTGTATGTGACTTCATGGAAACCATAGAATCACAGAATAACAGTGGTTTGAAGGTGCATCTGGAGATCATATAGTCCAATACCCCTGCACAGAGCAGCATCAACTATAGGGCAGGTTATCCAGGAATGAACCCAGTCAGGTTCTGAATATCTTCGAGGATGGAGACTCCATAACCTCTCTGGGTAGCCTGATCCACAGGTCGAACACCCTTACAATGAAGAAGTTTTTTCTCACATTTGAATGCATCTTGTAATTCAATTTGTCCCCATTGTTTCTTGTCCTGTCACTGGGGTCCTCTGAGAAGGGACAGACTCCCTCTCATTACACATTCCCATCAGGTATTTATACACATTGGTAAGTTTCCCACCTGAGCCTTCAGCTCTAGGCTGAACAACCCCATCTGTCTGAGCCTCTCCTTATTCTCAGATGCTCCATCTCCTTCATTGTCTTTGTTACTCTACACTGGACTTGCTCCAGTATGTCCATATTTCTCTTGTACTAGGGAGCTCAGAACTGGGCCCAGCATTCCACGTGTGTCTCACTGCTGCTGAGTAGAAGCAAAAGATCACCTACTTCAAGCTCCTGGCACCAGCCCAGGGTAGTGTTTAAGTACATACTATCATGTATCTGTGAAACCAAGGCTTGTATTCTGGCAGTAAGAAATACTCAATTCCCTGTTATTTTATTCAGCTGTAATGAGGCAAGACTCTAATGCTTCAGGTATGCAAATGATCGTGAATGTGAATGGCTTACAAATTTGATCTGCAAGAGACATTTCCAAATAAGTGTATTTCACTGATAACTGAGTTTAGGCTAGCAACTGGTTTCCATATTCAACATGAAAATGAAGCATGAATAGTAACCAACTGTAAGAAAAAAGTACATCTCATAGTGGGATTGTGAGGAAATCAAATCAAAGACTGCATTAGCAGCTCACATGATTTAATACTGTTTAATACCTTGGCTCATGGCAAAGCTGCTGCAAGCTGTCATTTTCTCTCTCTCCTCTTAGAATGATAGAATCATAGAATAGTTTGGGTTGGAAGGGACTTTTAAAGGTCATCTAGTCTAACCCCTCTGCGGTGAGCAATGACATCTTCAACGGGGTTGCTCAGAACCCCGTCCCATGACCTTGAATGCTTCCATGAATGAGGTGTCTACCAGCTCTCTGGGCAACCTATGCCAGGGGTTCAACACCCTCATAGTAAAAAATTTCTTCCTTATATCTAGTCTAAACCTACCCTCTTTTAATTTAAAAACATTACCCCTTGTCCTATCACAACAGACCCTGCTAATGTTTCTCCCTATCTTCCTAATGAGCCCCTTTTAAGTACTGGAAGGCTGCTATGAGGTCTCCCCAGAGCCTTCTCTTCTTCAGGCTGAACAACCCCAACTCTCTCAGCCTGTCTTCATAGGAGAGGTGCTTCAGCCTTCTGATCATTTTCATGGCCCTCCTGTGGACTCTCTCCAACAGGTCTGTGTCTTTCCTGTGCTCAGGACTCCACAGCAAGATTCAGTACTCGAGGTGGGGTCACACAAGAGTGGAGTAGAGGGGTACAATCACCTCCCTTGACCTGCTGGCCATGCTGCTTTTGATGCATCCCAAGATACGGCTGGCTTTCTGGGCTGCAAACGCACATTGCTGGCTCACATCCAGCTTTCCATCCACCAATACCTCCAAGTCCTTCTCCACGGAGCTTCTCTAAATCCCTTTATTCTCCAGCCTGTAGTGATACTGGGGGTTGCCCCAACCCATGTGCAGGACCTTGCACTTGGCCTTGTTGAACCCCATGAAGTTCACATGGGCCCATTTCTCAAGCTTGTCCAGGTCCCTTTGGATTGCATCTCGTCCCTCAGGCATGTCAACCAACCACTCAACTTGATGTCATCTGCAAACTTGCTGAGAGTGCACTCAATCCCACTGTCTATGTCATTGATGAAGATATTAAACAGTCCCAGTCCCAGTATGGTCCCCCAAGGGACACCACTTGTCACTGATCTCCACTGAGATATGAAGCTGTTGACCACTACCCTCTGGATGTAACTATGCAACCAGTTCCTCATCCACTGAACAGTCCGCCCATAAAATCCATATCTCTCCAACACAGAGAAAAGGATGGTTTTGGGGACTGTGTCAGAGGCCTTACAGAAGTCCAGATAGTCAACATCTGTAGTTCTTCCCTTGTCCACAGGTGTAGTCACTCCATCATAGAAGGCCACTGGGTTGGTCAGGCAGGACTTGTCCATGGTGAAGCTGTGCTGACTATCTCAAATCATTTCCCTGTCCTCCGTGTGCCTTAGCATAGCTTCAAGGAGGATCTATTCCATGCTCCTCCCAGGCACAAGGGTGAGGCTGACAGGTCAGTAGTTCCCTGGGTTCTCCTTTCTACCTTTTTAAAAAATGAGTGCAATGTTTCCCTTTGTCCAGTCACCAGGGACTTCACCTGACTGCCATGACTTTTTCAGATATGGAGAGTGACCTTGCAGCTACATCAGCCAATTCCTTCAGGACTCTTGGATTGATCTCATCAGGTGTCATAGACTTACATATGTTCAGGTTCCTCAGGTGGTCACAAAACTGATCTTCTCTTACAGTGGGAGGGTCTTTGCTCCCCCAGTCCCTGCCTTGCTAACCATCCACTTGAGGGATGTGGAAAGAGAAGTTTCTAGTGAAGACTGAGGCAAAAAAAATTTTTGAGTACTTCAGCCTTCTCCTCGTCCGTTAGTATCAGTTTGCCAGCCTTGCTCATCAGTGGGGGTAGACTTCCTTTGATCTTCCCTTCCTGACTGACATACTTATTAGAAGCCCTTCTTATT
>VZRW01004745.1:0-21857 GCA_013398125.1 Aegotheles bennettii | reverse complement strand
GGAAATGCAGTGTCTTTGAGGACTTCAGCAGTCTGTCAAACCTGGTCAAAACTGAACCACAAGCCTGAAAGTTATTGAGAAGGGAGCTGATGGTGAACATATCTGTTCAGCAATGGAGAATGAGTTTGGTTTCTTTGGAAACTAGGCTAATAAGGAGGTACACTTTCATTACTGTCACCTTTCTGGTTTCCAGGGCTAGCTGATAATAGTGTCACCAAGCTGACAGCATCTGCATGAAAGTCTACATATATTCTTCTCAACCTCTCCGACTTTGGAGGTCCAGGCCTTTAATACATACATGTATTTCTTTTCAATGGACAAACACTAAAGAAGTAGCCTTCTACTTTCTAAAATTAAGTATCACATAATTTTTCACATGGAAAACTGCTCCAACTTAATGGGTAAAAGGAGCGACCAACATCAGGACAAGACACTGTTGGCAGGTGCATTGTTAGAAACTATTTGCTTGTGTGCTAAAATAGTCAATGAAAATGTAGCTCTGCGTATGCGGCCAGAGTTCATGGTCCAGCCTGTGAGCAGGAGCTCAGTGACTCATTTCTCCTCATGCACAGAGATGGAGCAAGCAGCTACTGCTCCAGTACGTTGAACTCAAACAACCTCAGCACTTTTTGAAACATAATTCCATCTTTATTCCTACTTTTAAAAGATCATGGACAGGCTTCTTCAAAAACTGAGGAGGAACTCAAAGCTATTTTGATTCCATTTACAAAATATTGGCTAGATAACTGCTAATAAATACTCCACAAATCCCAGGGGTGTGTGAAATGTTGTCCCTTGTTGCTCTTTGTGCAGTCCTAAAAAGGGTTGCCTTTGGTTTGTATTTGGAAGGAGGGGAATTGTTATTGTAGAACCTCCTATACAAACTAGCATTGATTGTTAAGTAAAAAGTGTTTCTAATGCATTTCATTTTATTCTCTGTACTACTCTCTGCAGTAATAGGAACAGCTAATAAGGTAAATTCACTGTTTTTGCCTCACTGCACATACAGGAGCATGCAGATTCAGCTGGCATTTCTCAAGTTTAAAACTTCAGTTAGTTACTGGGGTGTTTCTGATTTTTTTTTCCAATCCTTTGTCAATTTTATCTCATCTAACCCTGTAATTCCTGGTGAGGACAGTTCCCAAAGAACCCCAAGAATCAGTTATTTCACAAGCTTCCTTCACTCCCAACCATGTCCCAGCTTTTATCCTGTCTGATTCTCCTAAGTGAAATTGTTGATGAATGCTTTAGTATTCATGTATGCCATGCTTTTCAGTCTCTCATGGTCTGCAAGCTGTAGCTATACAATGTCCCTGTTTTGCTTCATTTGGGCTTATTCATTCCTTTCTTAAACTGCATGCATGTGATATGCTTTCCCAAACAGCTCTCAACAAATATGACTGTGCTAAAAATCTTGCTACAGCAAATAGTTAATAAATGTGCAAAAATTATTATCAAAATATAATCTGAAAAAATGAAAACAAAATTTGTGTAGATGAAGTAATTGGCATGAGTATGTGGACTTCCTAAAAAGGCCAGTGAGAAGGTCATAGAACAGTAGGGAAATCCTGGGCCAGCTGTCCTTTCTATTGCACTGGTAGAAGTGCACTGCTTATTATAGCAAATGCACCTCTACTGCTAGGTCATCGCTTTCAAACTCAGTTAGTCTGACATGTAGAAATACTGAGTATGTACAGACTCGACTAGAGATAGGAGTTCTTAGTGACTGTAAAAAAATAGTGTTTTCTAAATTAAATCCCCAAGTGAGAAAAATATCAGTCAATGTCTTTCTTACTAGCTGTTTCAAATTATTCTCCTATTTCATTGTAGTGGGTTTACGTGACAAGGTTTTGGTTGCAGGAGGACTGCAGAAGTGGCTCCTGTGAGAAGACACCAGAAGCTGCTCCAATGTTGGACAGAACCAGCTCCAAGATGGACCTGCCACTGGCCAAAGCTGAGTCCATCAGCAACAGTAGTAGAGTCTCTGTGATAAAGTATTTTAAGAAATGGTAAAGTCTCTGCACAGCAGCTGGGGGACAGGAGTGGGAAAATGCAAGGAAAAACAGCCAAACAGCCCTACAGACACCAAGGTCAGTGAAGAAGGAGGGGAGGAGGTGCTTCAGGCACTGGGGCAGAGATTCCCCTTCAGCCCATGGTGAAGAACATGGTGACACAGGTTGCCTCCTGTCCACAGAGTAGCAGATATCCACACTGCGACCCACACTGCCCACCCCAGGGCAGGTGGATGTGCCCTGAAGGAAACCGCAACCTGTGGAAAGCCCACTCTGGAGAAAGTTCCTAGCAGGAGCTCCATCCCAGGGAGAGGAGCCTACACCGGAGCAGGTTTTCTGACAGGACCTGTGAGCCTATGGTGGCTACAGGTGACCCATGCACAGGTGACCATGGACCCAAGTAGTCCATTCCTGAAGGACTGCACCCTGTGGAAAGGACCCATGCTGGAGAAGTTTGTGAAGACCTGTATCCCATTGAGGGACCCCACACTGAAGCCAGGGAAGAGCACCAGTTCACCATGTTGTCTCTGCTGCAACCCCAATTCCCAGTCCACCTGCACCACTTGGGAGGCAGAAGAGCGAGGAGTGAGATTGAGCCTGGGAAGAAGGTGGTACGGGGAGAGAAGGTGGTACGGGGAGAGAAGGTGGTTGTTGTTTTGTTTCATTTCTCACTATTGTAGTCTGGTACAATTACTTGGCAATAAATGAAATCAATTTCCTCAAGTAGAGTCTGTTTTGCCCTTGACGTCAATTGGTAAGTGATCTCCCTGTCCTGATCCTGGCCCATGAATTGTCTTCATATTTTCTCCCCCTCCCTGTCCTGTTGATGGAAGGGATTGGTGGGCACCTAGCACCCATTCAAGGTAAGCCCATCACGCTCATTTATATATTATTTACTCTTTTCCAAAAGTCCTTCTGGGTCTATTTGCTCTGTTAGTCTCCCTATCTGACACATCCTTATTTTTTCACTCTTCTCTTGTGGTGTTTCTTACGTAAATACACAATCACCCATGTTTTTACTAAGCTTTAGTTACTAAAATTGCTTCATTTTTATTCACAAGTTGTGCTACAGTGTAATTTTATTCCATTTTGCTTGACCTTTCAAAGTCCATATTCAGTCTTTACTAGTCCAACACATTATTCATTCAGTTCCTGAGGTACGCATAGTACTTTCTACAAATGCAACAATACTCTGCCCTCTAACAAGCTTACAGCTGAAATAATAGATGAAAGAAGAAGCCTGAGCTGGGGCCAATCAGGGAATTATAAGATTTGCACAGTATACACTGGAGAATGAGTTGACCACAGGATCTATATATATCATCACATCATTGATGGAATGTAACCACGTAAACAAGGTCTGATAAAGGCTTCAAGACATCAAAGCAATGAGGTTTTAGAACAACCTTCTTGTTAGAGTTGTGGGGACAGAAAAATAAGTCACCCTTAAGCTGAAGCCTGGTGTGTTTCCAGAAAGGACTATGTGATGCTATTGGCTGCAGCAGCAAAAGAGTGGATTTCTTCATTTTATTTTACTTTTTTTCACAGTGTTTTTGTATTTGCTTCTTGTCAACAGGAAGGGAATGAGGCCTGTTAAACCGTAGGTTTGCAGAAGGTGAATGTCAGAGTCGCATGAATGAGGGACAGCACTTTGCGAATGGATGAAGGAGTGCTAGCACAAGATCTAGTGAGAAGGCAGGCTCATTGAATGGCTTTCCAGTGGCTTTCTCATCTGCTGCTGTGGTAGCTCCTGTCGTGCTCAAGAGGTGAAAGTGCTGGGTTTATTGCACAAGAGGTGGACATTGTTCATCGGGGTGAGTGTTCTGCAGACCAGCCCACCAGACTAACCTGACAATGGCTGCCAGTGTCCTGTGCAGAGCTGTCAGCACGTGGCACCAACCCTGCTAACTTGCCAAACTGTGTTAAAATAAACCATAAACTACTTTCCAAATAAGCAGTTGCCCTAGCTTTTGGAGAGCTAATACAGGCAGGAAGGAGAAGGAAGGTGGTCTGGTGGGTGGAGAAGAGGTGGGGGGGCATGGCCAGACAACAACCTTGCAATTGACTGTGATCTGTTTTTCAAAAATAGTTTGTACTCCATCTGCAAACAGAATATTTCATAATAAGTGGCACTGTTGGTAGAGTGGCTAGACATTTTAAGAAAAAATTAAATGGTTTATTTGATTACACAGGGATAAAGCATTTGCGCAGGAAAAACATAATTAAATACAAAGTTCTTTGCAGCCCTCAGAACATTGCTGCAAGGTTAAGGTACTGTGTTTTTCCTTTGTGCACTGATTGCTTTTTGACTACACACACACACATCTTCCCCTAGATCTGTCAGCTTGCTGGATTTGCCATTTGTTTCCTGGTTTGAAATAGTCTTTTCCTACTGGAGAAAATACTTTTATACCACTGCTGGTATCTTCCCAAATACTGGCAGCGTTCAGTGAGCAATGACAGGGAATGGCTTATTCAGCCTGTGTGTCTCTGTCACTGATCGTACCTGGAAACTGAATTCTGTTTAAGATACAGCTTGATTTCCTACCAGACTGTTTGCCTAGAAAAACAGATGCCTGGATGAAAAAGTATCACTTAGGGGGAAGGTGGACTGTGATTGCAGCCTTTCAATTTTTTACCAGATTTCAAGTCTGAAGAATTTTTCTATGCTGCTATGTGACAGGGAAATCCAGGAGTTCCTGTGCAGCACCTGCTTGGTGGCTCTGGACCCACGCTGGCTTGCAGTGAGGCTCCTTCCTCCCTGGTCTCTGCCATGCCTGGGCTATCTCCATGGAATGTCTCATTTTCTGTCACTCCATGGAAGCCAGGCAACAATGTTTCATTGGAATTTTTCAAGCACTTCTAGGCACTCTGGCATGCAATTATTTCTACAAAAACCTTCTTCAGCTCCTTCATTCACCCTTCTCTGCAAGTCCCCTTTTGCTGTGTGGCTGCTGAAACCTTGACACAGCAAAGGCACGTGCTGTTTCTGCAAATGCTGTCTACTGCCCTGCTCATCCATCCCATGGATGCTCATCAGATAATTATTTTGTCCAGGGACAAGGACAGGCTTTGGCAAGCACCCAGCATGCAGGAATCCCACTCTGTGCAAGCATTCCAGAGCACAACTGCAACACAAACATATCAACAAAATAGTACTTGAAATAGAAATGGGACTAAGCCACGAATGCTCTCAAGAGCTCCTTTCCCCTCTCTGCTGTTGTGAGAATAGCAGGTTGATGTCTCTCTGTGCATTGCCTTCACCAGATGTCTTTTGCAGCACACTGAGATTCAGTGGACCTGGGTTATTTCAAACTAAAGCAGCTGCCTTTGAGAACATTCCTCTCTGAATGCGTATCTTGAATGCAGACACAAAAGTAACATCTCCCTCTTGATTTTCTCAGTGAGTTCTGTTAATGCATTTCATACTGTTTTGACTTGCTCTCTGTTATTTATTCTTAGGTGTCTTTCTGGAAATAAAGATGTATTTTCCTCTATGAGAGAGTGGAGAGTGTTTATTTCTCAGCTCTATAGATCTTCTTCACCTTACTCCATCTCTTTCAGGATAAGCCATCACTAGCAGGGCCAGGAAAACATAGTACACTGAACTTTCTGAAGCTAGGCAGGAGCTAAAAAATCTTAGGTCAGATGATTCAAGCGTGGGGTTTCACAACATTTGTGCCATGGTCTTGGTGAGGGAAAGGAGAAGAATTCAGCAGTCCTCACTGCTGAGGCCTGCAGAAACACTTCTTGCTCAAATCCAGAGCTGGTACCCACAATCTGTTCTCCAGAAGACCACTGACGGTTGGAGGCATGGCAAGTTATGGCATATGCTTCTTCATTCTTGAGGAAACCTATCCACAAACCCTTGTGTAGAGATATAAGGCTCCAAATTCCCTGAAGGGAGGGAGAAATGGGGCAAAATACAGGACAGGAGAGGAAGTGAGAGCACTATATGGAACAGTCAAACTGCCAGCAGTATGGTCAGTGGAAGGCTTTTCAGAACATGAGACTACACCAGTGCCCTGGGCATCAAACACCACCTTGCTGTTGACCAGTTTTTTTGTCAGTCATTTCTGTAAGGAGGTTTTGTCCTGGAAGCTGTTTCCTCATTGCCTCACATCTGGAATAAAAGCAAAGATCCTGAGAGAAGTTTGAGGTTATAATCTGGTATCTTCAAAAAGCTGCCCAGAAAACATGATTTTAGGTGCCCTCAAACAAAATTCTTCTTGTCCAGCCTTTGTCTGGAGATCCAGCTTTTCTCTTGGCGCTCCAGTCAACTTCTTTTCAGTCATGTAAAATAAGTAATGCATTACTCCTTCATGTTCATACACAGATAATGGCCCAGAAGGTGCAGACACTGTAATGGCTTTGATTTGTTTCCAGCTTAGCTTTGTTTCAAAAATAATTGCTGTTGCAAGTTAAGCCAAACTTTGCTTTTGTCCTGAGTTGGGACTTCAGACCAACTGGTTACATGTGAGCTATTCACAAGGCTGGTTTTGAATTTTCCTGTAAGAAAAAGGCCTATTTGGATACAGACATGTGTCACTGCATCTACCTGGATATGGACTGAAATGATTGTTGATATTTTATGCTTCTTGCAATGGAACAAATGAAGGGTTTGTTGATAGCTGCTGTTAAGCAAGAAGAGACAAAAACATGTGCTAAAACTGAGTTTCTTTAGCACTATCACAGAGTTTTGAATCTCTTCACTTATTAAAAATTCAGGATACTAGGAAACTCTGATTAACACTGTTACTCTAGGCAATTAAAGAAGTTCTATCACTTTTTCACACTTTCAAAATTCCTGGCTTTCAGTTGCTGAAGCATCTTAAACCACATGTCATTCACTGTAGTTCTAACAACATCTGTAGTTTCCTTGGGAACACTTCACTTATCAGAAATTAAAATTCATTATCACTAATGACATATTCTGATTTAAGGTTGTAATTTCCAATTCTAAATATAAAAGTAATTACTAGTACATACGAACAACCGTAATGGAACAATTTTATCATCATTCCTGGAAGTAGCATCAATACTTTTGTTGTTTCTTGTAAATGAAAAGCCTTTACCATAACGACCCCCTGAGAGTCAGATAGAAGGCATTACATAGACATGAAGGAATGAAGCAACTGCATCAGCGATTTAGCAACATTTTCTACTTACAAAAGCAAGAAATAAATACAAAAGGGCAGTTATTTATTATGTACAGTTATAGAATGCAGCTTTTGTTTTTGTGGGAAAAATTAACTAAAATATGCAGCTGAGTCTCTGAAAACTGCAGCAACACCAGGAAGTAAAGTTGGTGTTATTTGTAAATCTCAATAAATAAAATGCCTTTTCCTTTCATTTCATCATGCCAACATCTCACTTTGTAAACTATACAGCTATTCACAGAAGACCTTTTAAAATACAAGCAGCAGATTCATAAATGAGCTGGATTTCAGGGATAATTTTGTCCAGTGCAAACCTGATCCTGCAGCACCTCTTCTTTTTCAGCACACATTTTGCAGTAGGCAAATGTTTCTGTCAGTATCACCACCCCCGTTACAACTTGGTTCTATCAACCCTGTATGTTCCACATGGGATTTCCCGTGTTTATTGATAGTAGAGTATCATAAGATGTCTAAAAAAGGAATCACACAAGTAAGTAGACATTTCTAGACTCACCCTTTACCTAGTACTCATAGCTGAGATTGCTGCCTTCTTACAGAACCTGATCCTATTTTATAACTACACTGAATATCCCTGTGCATGTCTGCATGTTATAACACAACTCTACAGAGCCTCATCCATGCTTTACAAGTTAAACTTTTAGGCTAGTAATATTGAATATATTAAGAAGATTACATAAGGATATAAAGACCATTTCATTACTTACTATTACAGAATCAACTAGGTTAGAAAAGACCTTCAAGATCATCAAGCCCAATCATTTCCCCAGGACTGCCAAGTCTGCCACTATTTGTTACTGAGAAACTGTATTCTGTACACACTGTTCTGGTTTATTTTAATTGGATTTTTTTTAGAATAAAGCACCATACTGGATATCTGCTGAGAACAACACTTAGGCAGACATAAACTATGTCCCTTTTTCCATTCCCATTTCACACACATTTGAAAGACATGAGATCTTGGTGGATTTTTACCCAAACTCTTCTCTTCCTGAAGGAAAAACCATGAGAGGAAATTGATGAAGAAAAGACTCAAAAGATCTTCTTGAATTGTCAGATCGAGTCTTCTGTCATCTTTGTCAGACATGTCATACACATTTTTTCATAAAGAGACAGGTAGATAAATTTTTCTTGCTCCTATTGGAAATCAGCTAGTGGTTAGGGGCATTTGGTTCACTTCCAGTTTGAAATTATCCTTGTCTATATTTATTTCTAGTTGTTCTTGCATCAGCATTTAGGTCAGTTAAAGGCAGTGAGGTCTTTTATTAACTGCCAGAAAATGGACTTTACTTTCTTCTGATCCTCCTCTCCCTCTTGCCTAATTCTTACCACTCTTCAGAAAGGATGGATTATCACACCTGTGTGCTGTGTTTTAGGAGGGAATTTACCAGCGGTTCACACAGGATAAATAAGACATTTCCAGTCTCTAGAAGGACTCTGCTGGATCCAGCCAAAGGCCACTTGTTGGCCTTCCTGCAGATGCATCTCAACCTGTTCACCCTGCAGCTGCTTAGTACAACAAGGTCTTGTTCCTTCCTCCTTTGTTTCCAGCTGATGAATTTCAGTTTACAGCAGGAATTTTTGCTACTTAGCAACATTGCAATTTTGACTTTTACAATTTCATTATTTCTCTATTATGTCAAGATTTAAGGTCATCCTGTTGTTCCTGTACTGTTCCTACCTCCCAGCTGTTACCATCAAGAGTTCATCATCATGTTCCTACTTTTTCTGCCAAACTCTAAGACATTTCTGAGTCCTACATCCAATCCACAAGGAATTCAAGTCTTCCCTTTTCTCCTATTGATTAGTTGCCCACCACCACAAGCTCCTTGCCATCTGCTTATTGGTCATTTCCTTAGCTATCATATACTAATCAACACAAAGAACTCCAGACCAATTAATCAGTTCCAGTGAGGAAATGTTTTACTGAAGCCCAGACAGATTGGAGCTATGTCACTTCCCTTGTATCAGAAAATAATTGACTCATGAGATGTAAGTATTAGGTTAGGCTGGCACAATCCACTGTCAGGAGATCATAAATCTCTGTTGTGTTTTATCCCATTCCCCATCTAGTTCGTTGCTTCTAACTGTTCTTTTAGATTCTGGGATAAATACCATCTAACACCCTAGTCAGACTGCATTCAGCATTTTGAATTCAAATTTGGTTATGGGAATCAGCATATTTTACCATCAAGCTCAGAATTACTTGGCTAAATTAAAGACAAAGTAACATTTAAATATTTGTAAGGCTACCTTTTTATTATTTAGTATGTCTATTTGGGCATCTCTACTGCTTTTCTTATTTGTTTTAAAGTGCATTACAAAGTCTAAATGTGTGCCATTTTTCTGCAGTTCTGACTTCAGTCATAATCTTCTTGATTTCCAAATTGTCACCTTTTTTTGTTGAGCTACCCCTTCTTTTTTTTTGCTGATCAGTCTGACAAGTGTCTGTCTCTCTAAACAGAGTCTAAAGAGACTCTCAGTGGCTCAAATGTAGCCAGTCTTCTCAGCATTGTAGATGCTTGAAGCTGGGAAAAATTAAAGCCAATCTGAGAGTCTTTCAAATACACTGCAACTAATTCAAAAGTTATAGACCTGACACATAATATAAGGCTCTTAGGCCTGTGTTGCAAAAATTACATGTATAATGCTAACAGTCCCACTGGATTTTTTTGTAGGTAATTAATGAGGAAGCTTGTCACTAACTACATCCAGGAAAACTGCCCCACTGTTATTACCATGGTCCTTCGTTCTGCACCTGAGAAGTTAGTTTGCTCATTCATATTGCAGTTCTTAACATGTTTTTAGCTTGGAGAAGTACTCAAATAGTAATATAATCAAATGCATTCACACAAGCAAGCACAGAGATAAACTCTGGGAAAAAAAAGTTGAAGGTGTGTGAAATAATTCTGCAACACACTGTACAGTATGTATTTGCTTTAGTAAAACTATTAGAAAAAGTCCTTCTCACTGCCATTTTTACTAGCATCTTTGTAAGCATTCAGCTTCACATGTAGTGTAGTAAGAATGAGAGAATTTGACCTAGTTGCTAGATTTAAGAGAAACAAGACAAACAAAGGAGGAAGCTGGAGGTTTTCAGGGCAGGATGTTGCCTGGGTTACAGGAATTTGCTCATGTGATGCTCTCCACCACACTTGAACAATTCCAGGGCGGTTTCCTGGCCCCACACACTGAAGCAAGTGCATATGCACAGGTCTGGAGAATGTCATTTATAGACAATAGGAAATACAAGATTGACACGTATTTCACCTTATCAGCATCTGACCAAAACAAAATGTTTGTTACAAACAGTACACTGTAAAACTCCCTCAAAGAAAGCCAAGTGTTGAGATTTGAAACATGTAACCCAGGAACTTTCCTGGCTCCTGTCTCTGCCTGGGCTACGCTGCAGGTCCCTGTCCCCTGTGGCATCCCTTACCAACTGGGCATGCTGGTCATTGTCATGTCCCCAGTCCTGCCTGGCCCTGCCTCCTGCATGAACCTCAAAGCAACATAGCAGCAGTGTCTCTGCTGCTGCCAGCTGGACTCCAGCCCTGACTCACCACCTTGCCTCATCTGGAGCTGTCGGTGGATCCTGCCACTGTCCCCAGACCGTCCCTGCTCAGACCCTGCAGCACAGCACCTCATCAGAGAGGGCAAACTAAACCAGAGCTCCAAAGGCAGTAAGGCTGACAATTTGGTGCAAAGAGAGCACAGGCCCTGTGGGGGCTGTGAAGAGAATGAGCCCTCCTCACTCTCATTCTCCTAGACTGCTCTGACTTCCCAGGCTGAGGTTCAGCCCTACTGGGCGCAGCCTGGCTGAAGCCTGACTACACTTCTGCTACAGCTCTTCTTTTGGACTGTTCTCTGTGCAAAAAGGATTATGGTAGCATATGCAGTAGTTAGCTTTGCCTGTCAATAAGGAATATTCTGCTGCCTGGGAAGATCTTTCTTTTGATGGATGACACCCACCATATCGTAGCAACTACCAACCGTACTCTCCAAGGTCCCCTGGATTTCATCTCAGAAATATCCAGGTATGTCTCTGAAATGCTGATTGTTACAGATTCTTACCACACCACAGGGTATTAGAAATTCAACTCGGTTTCAATGAGTGCTCTGCAAAGCACTCCTGTCCTTCTCAGCTCATGATGCTCATTCTAGTCCTTGCTTTGTTTTTCATGGTTAGTCACTAATTATCCCATTGACTGATGCAGAAGGTTTTGAGGGCAGGTTGCTTTTGACATTAAAAATAAAAATATCTTCATTAAGGAAAGCTGAAGATATGGTTTGTCTGAGGCCCACATGGATAGATCCAAAAGACCTGTTAGACCCCTAAATACAGTTGACACCATAATGAACTCATGGGCTATATTTCCATTAATAAAATGCACCCCAGCAAAGGGCTAACATTACTTGAGTATGTCTTTCCTGGGTTTTTGTGAGAACACTTGGAGCACTCCCCAGCACATATTAGACTTTGAAGTACTCTGCTGTCACACAGAACAGGGGCAGGAACGGGTTCAGCCTGCTGGTGGGCAGTCTGCCATCATGAGTGTATGGCAGTGTTACACAAACGTAATACCAACAGTGCCAGTGTTGTTCAGACACGTACACATAAATCAAACACAGCGTGTTCAGGACAGAGGCATGATGCCCTGCCTTGCAACACAGCCCAGCCCAGCGGCCTCTTGCACAACCCGGCCTCAGAGCCCCTTCATTCCTGACTTCACAAGCATCTCCCAGCACTCAGCGGCAGAGAAGAAGGGCAGAAGGCGAGCTGTGCTTCCCCCACCTGCCCCTGAAGGCAGCTCTCCTTGGTCCCAGCCCTGCCTTAGAGAAGAGCTGCGTTCCAGTGGGGCATTGAGAAGGGTCTCCGGATCCTTGGGGAGGAGATGAGGGTAAAGATTATGCTGAAGTGAAGAGCTGGGGCAGGAGAAGAGAACTCCTTGTACGACCTTGAATAACAGTATTCACTGTGGAGACACATCCCAGGCTCGTCACCTCTCCTTTGTTCCTGGTTCCAGAGGAGCACTCAATGTACCAATTCTCTCCTAATCAGCATCACCCTTTGTGAGCAACACAGGAAGTTTCCCATTGTCTAGATACATCAAAATAACGCCTTGATTGAATTTCCTCCCTTAAGAGAAACACAGGGATAAAGACCTTCTTCCACCTCTGCCCCTATGCTAAGAGCCCCTTAGTGCAACATTATTTACAGTACTCAGAAAGAAATGTAACTCACTGCCTCCAAGACTGAAAAACAGGGCAACCAAGAATAGCATAAAATCTGTGATGTCCCTGCTTTAAAACACCTTTTGGCTGACAGCACTTAAACCCATGTCCAGGCGGTGAATGTCTTAAGGGGCGGAGTGACGAGGTTACAAAACACAGACTCTACCATCACATCTTTTTACAGTTTATCTCCACAGCCTTTGACTCACTAAGTAACTGTAAATACCCACTGCAGATAGTTTGTCTTCTTAAAGTAAGAGCCCAGTACTGTGTGAGCCTCAGCTCTAGTAGTACCGTGGCTAAAATATCCTAATTGGATAGGGGTAGTATATGCCCACAAGACAATAAATATGTCTTTGCAAACAGTTCCCATTGGGATGCTTGGAAATAACGCAAAGTATTTACTTAAACATTTGGCTTAACTGCCACAAAGAGATAGCATTCAGATACAAAAAGGCAATTATCAGTATATGGGAACTTTATTCCATGGTTTAATGGTCCTTGGGGCAGCGTAAGTGAAGCTGCACACACACAAAAAAAGAAAACAGGCAAGTAGGCAGTGATCTTGGCAAATGGCATCGTCATTTATTATAATTAACTGAATTAAATTACAGGAGTCAGACAAACTGCCTTTCTACAACCAGCCAACAAAATCAATACCAAGGATTAGTCATAGCAAATTTAGTAGTGTTGCCTGTTATGAAGGTGGCTGGACATTTCCTATTAGAAGACCCACTTTTGAGCTAATTATTCCTTGCAGAACTTGATCTGTCTGGACTGAAATTTTCCATATGCGATATCTAATTTTGACTGATCCTTCTGGAAAAGTTTAGCAAGAAGAGTTCAACCATTTCCAAGAATGAAAACAGTGAATAGGACACTGTTTGGCCTTGTTACTTTCCAAGACTTTTCTTTCCACCTTCTTGCCCTTTGTTTTGGAGGAGGGATTTGAAATGCAGTAGAAAGTGGAAGCTAGTATCAGGAACCAGAATAGTGCCTCCCCATAGGGTCTAGCCAAGTTCAGCTAAGCTTCCCAGTTCTCAGACACTCCACAGGTGCTCTGGAGAGTTTGATAGCTGTGACACCCAGAGGTCCAGACCTCCCTGAGGTCACTGAACCCAGCTCCTTCCCCAGTACAACCCAGAGGACTGCTTAGCATACAGGAGGTCCCCCAGGAAGTTCCCCTGAACAGCTGCTCTCAGACATTGCAGACCTACATGGGATAAGCACAGAAGTTGTACTTAATTGTACCTTTGGTGGCACCCAAGCAACCCAAGAAAGGGACCAGTTCCACTTTAAGTAAGGAAGGGATGCAAATCAAAATAACCAGGAAAAGACTGGCCAGGTACAGTAAATTCACACCTAGGCCTGGAACAGGAAGAAAAGGAGGCTGTGGCAAGAGGAGCAAAAGGACAACATTGAGACAAGCACCCAGGCAATGGCACAAGTCCATACTCGGTGGCAGCCCTGGCACATACAAGTGTCCTCTCCAAGGTGGTTTCCATGGGGGAAAAGATCCTTGGGTGTAAGCCAGACAGAAAATTCACTGCAGTCCAAGAGGTGCCGACTCCATGTGACGAGGAAATTCAGGGCAAGGGGAGGAAGTAGGACTGGAAGGAAGCAGAGGATATGGCACATGACCAGGCAGGAGAGAACACTGAGTGAGAGAGAGACAACAAATATTTCTTATAAAATCGAAGTTCTGATCAATAAATATTAAAAAGACAGTAAGGTAAAATTAACACATTAATTTTTATTAATCCTCTTGCCCTTCTAGCAGGTGTGCTGACTGTTCCTGGCTCACAACGCAAAAGGCAACCAAGCATCATCCAGCCACGAAACAGAGCCATCAATAACTGTCACCAGGATGCCTAAGGGAATTCTCTCCTAACCTGTTTAAGTCCCAATGAAATTGCGAGTAGCTGTCAGAGCAGACTTTGATGATCTGTTCTAATCATCTTTTCAGGCCACTGGGGAAGAAATAAGACTGAGCATTTTATTATCTGACTTGCCATGGGTTTGGGCTTGCGTTTTTTCATTTCTTAGCTGAGAAATTTAATCTCCAAAAACTTTCTACTCACTTCCTTGGTTGGGATTTCAGAGGCTAATCTAACTGTGGTCAGATGTGCTCTGCAGAAAAGACTGTTGATCCATACATTATCACTTTCCTGCTGGAGGGGAACACTTCTCCATCTGAAACAGGAGAACCGATTATTGGAGTTCTCCTTAATCGGCCCTGTGTCAGCTGCTAGGTTGATTTAATATTCACTAGAAGGCAGTTTAACCTACCCAGGCTTGCTTTGCCCTGAGACGGATGGAGAGACCTCATGTTTCCTCCAGCTGGGGGAGCAATCACCTCTGGAATCATCACAGGTATTCCAGAAGGAATCGTATGCCTGCAACCTAAATTTATGTTGTGCAAATGCTTAGCACAAAGTTTATGTCACAGAGCATCTGTTTGCTGTCACAATTTAGCCCACATAATGCTGAAAAAAAAAGAAAAGTGAGGACAACTCAGATGGTGCTGTATTTTGGCATCTGACAAGCATTTGGGTTGGAGATATTGGCAGGGTACATACAAACACCTATAGATGAGCAAAATATCTCCACTCTGGCCCATTCCCTGTATCTCCTCTTCTGTGAATCTGAATTCTGAAAACGCATGATAAAAACCCAATCAATTCGAATATGCATTAGGTCACGCTTTGTTTAAAAAATTACAAATTTGCATGGTTTTGGCAAAAAAAGGCTGGACACAGGGAAAGCATCTAAATGAGACACACAGGTGGGCAAATCTCTCTCTGATTTTCATCTCAAAATAATTTGGCTTCAGTATTCTTAACAAGCAGATGTCATTGTATAATACTGAATCAGACATGCAGAGTTGTGACTGATGAGGAGATCAGCCAGCAGTCCAACCTGGCATTTCTGCTATTTTGCTTCATCAAACAGAGCTGCTGATATGACTGCTACCTGCCTGTAGCATTCATAGAGACAGGCAGGGTGGCTGTGGAAGTATCATGTCATCTACCTTCAGTTTCCCTATCCACACTGGTGGAAAGGAGCTATGAAATAACTGGAAACACTCTTAACTCTTAGGATTCCAGTTCTTTCTTCACAAAATAGGTTGAAAACCTGCAATCTTGTTTCAAACTAGGCTAGCTATTAGATATCCTGATTTTTTCAAAGCAGCTTTTGAAATGACTCATGTTCTGTGGGAAAACCACAGTGCAAGGACCATTCCCCAGCCACCTTTAGAAAGCCATCACTGTGGTTCCAGCCACAGCAAAGGACTAATCCCATTTCAGGCAAGTACAAGAAAAGAGGGAGAAGAACAGAAACTCACTTTCCTCTCTTCACCTCAAGTTACAGCATTTAATGGTGTCACCAGTGCAGTGGTCAAGTCTGCCTGGGAACCCCCCACATAAGTTGTTCCATGGAGAAGAAGAAAACTCAGGACATAAAAGCCTGGGTAGACATCACACCTGCGATTCTCTTCCCTTGGCAAGCATATCTTGCTTTAGAGTGTATGGGCCCCCCTAAGGTGACTACAGCAAGACATTTTAAGAATTATTAACTCTTCTTCCCCTACACTAATTCATTAGAGAATTGCTGTCAAGTTTTAGAATCATCGAATCACCAAGGTTGGAAGAGACCTTCAAAATCATCCAGTCCAACTGCCTACCTACGTCACCACCAAACCATATCACCCAGCGCCACATCCAGACATATCTTGAACACCTCCAGGGGTGGTGACTCCACCACCTCCCTGGGCAACCTATTCCAACTATTCCAATCCCTAATCACCCTTACAGTGAAAAAATTTTTCCTAATGTCCAATCTGAATCTCCCCTGCTGCAATTTAAAGCCATTTCCTCTTGTCCTTTCACTGTGGGCACAGCAGAAGAGACCGACCCCCACCTCACTACAACCTCCTTTCAGGCAGTTGTAGAGAGTGATGAGGTCCCTTCTGAGCCTTCTCTTCCCCAGTTCACAGAATCACAGAATCACAGAANCCAGTCCCTTCACCAGCTCTGTTGGCTTTCTCTGGATATGCTCCAGGACCTCAATGTCTTTTTTGAAGTGAGGTGCCCAAAACTGAACACAGTATTCGAGGTGCAGCCTCACCAGTACAGGGGGGCAATCACTTCCCTAGTCCTGCTGGCCACACTGTGCTTGATGCAGGCCAAGATGCCATTGGCCTTCATGGCCACCTGGGCACACTGCTGGCTCATATCCAGCCAGCTGTCAACCAGCACCCCCAAGACCCTTTCTGCTGAGCAGCTTTCCAGCCACTCTTCCTTGAGCCTGTATCAGTGCCTGGGGTTGTTGTGACCCAAGTGCAGGACCCAGCACCTGGCCTTATTGAACCTCATCCCGTTGGCCTCTGTCCATAGATCCAGCCTGTCCCCCCTATTTGGGACACTGGTATAACACTTTCATACAAGAAAATTATTGCTGATAGGAACTGTCATTTACCTGTTGCAGAGATGACAAGTAGAAAAGAAAGAAATGTTAAAGCACTGGCTATGGCACAGCACTTTACCTTGATACCTTCTGCTGCCCAAATCATTTTCAGCCTTCATTTCTTTTTATTTTAGTTGCTGCAACCTCTGTGGCCTTCGATGATTCCTGCTTCCTTGCATCCAAAAAGCATATATTAAGCCTCAGAACTATGTTAGGCTTTTTTTGCCCATGAACAATTAACAAAAAAAGAGAAGTACAACAAACTGCCAATTTTTAAAAGTCAGTGCATAACCTTACCCTCTGGCCTCTCATGCCTCCAGCCCCAAACTTCTCCTATTCATGTAAAGATCAAACAGATAATATTCTTGTTTTCACACAATGTGTTTTCCCCGTTTCATTCCAACATGTTGTCATCCCTGTAGACATAAAACATGCAGCTGTTCGCAACAAGAACATGATGTTTTAGCAAAAAAATAGCTCAGGTGGCTCATATTTCTCTGTTCCCTCCCGTCCTAGCCTCTTTTCATCCTTGGGATGAGAATACAGACAATTCAGCCACTTGAAGTACATGAGAACCTTCTCTTTTTGAACCCCAGGTTGTTAAACTGCTTCCCATTTGGTGCCTTAAGAAGTCCATCCTTGCAGCTGTGTTCATGCTGACTCTCTCCATAGGACTGGCTTGCTGGCAAAGAGACAGCCCTGTGCTCTTCATCACCCCCCGGAAGACAGTGAACAAAGCCATGCTCTTTAACCCTGAACCCTGCAAATAATGAGGAAGTTTAAATGCCAAAGCTCCCATAGCCTCATACCTATAGCATCATGAACTATTTCACCTTGATAAGCTGCATTAGTGCTTTGGTTTCTCTCACGGCCAAAGCCAGCCTTGATCTAAAGATCCAGCAAGAGTTTTGGTGGCACTCATGCCCAGATTTTCACAGTGTGCTAAACTCTTTGAAATATCTGGTTCCATTTACATCAAGGGGGAGATTTGGCCTCTTAATGGGTGTATCATAGTGAGACTAGAGAAAGCTTAATGAAATCCATGCTGGGATATTTCATTATCTTGCAGGCAATAAAACCATCAAAACAAAGCCATCCATTATCTTTCCTATTAGGGAAGAAAACAAGTGATCTATATCATTTAGATTATCTCATTGTCCTCCCCAGTCAAAAATGATAGTGGCATAATGAACACTGAAGAAAGCAATGTATATTATTCACTTATTTCTTTCCGCAGTAAGAAAACAGTGTCTTAGAAGTAAGAATAAGCTTGAGGGCTCAGCTGCATAAAAATCATCTATTTTACAGCTCATTGCATTGTTAAGTAACATTACAGTGTAATTTGGACTTTGGGATATAGTTTTACATAGGATAGACAGAGCACTTACAGATTTTTTTTTAATGTACTATTCCCTCAAATACGTTACACATAACCAAATTAAATATTTGGATTTTAAAACCTGCACTAAATGGAAATGACTATGAGCATACATGACAGCAGGCGGCTTCTGGACTCCAATTCTGAAAACGTAATTGTTTCTGAAGTGATACATTAAACACATTGGAATTGCTTGTCTCTGTTGCATATCTTGTTAAAACAGATTATAAGCTCTTTATGTTAAGAGCTCTGCCATATCAAAATGCCATAAGGCTGTGATCCTAATAAGAGATGTGGGATCTTAAAAAAATACAATGATAATAATAATTTTTGTCCTGTTTCGTAAGAAAAAGAGACCTCTGTGACTGCATCATTTTTTCCCCCTCCTCTTTCTGTCAGTGGGCTTATTGTAACTTCTGGGGAATTTTCAATCAAATGCAGCAAAGAAACAGGGGTGTCAGAAATGTTAAGTTCCTCCAAACTGTGGAAACATGCTAGAAATAACAAGGTAAAAGGCAATTATCACTGAGGAAAAGCACCAGGGAGCTGGGCTAGTGCATGGGCTAGGTGGAGGCTGAGCTGACCTGCATTGCTACCAAAGCAAGTCATAGCAGGAGCTCTTCTGGCCTGGAGTCACAGGCGACTGCTCTGGGGCTTCTCCCCTCATCTCTGATTGTAAGGAGAATGCTCAAACAGGGCAGACCTTGCTCCAAAATATGCATCTTCTACAGCTGCCTGTAACACCTGGGACAAATGGAAATAGTACCTCAGCTGTTACAATGCTTGTTAGACATGTTCTGCTTAATTAGCAGAAGAAACTATACCAGTGAGGTATTCTCCTAGGTTATACCTTCCTGCTTCTCCTTTGCTTTCTTTGGTACTTACTGCAAGAAAAATGATATATAGGCTACTTTTATCCTTGCTTTATTCTTCCATATAAATATTGGATTAGATACAACTATACTGTGCTAATCAGCCATACTAGCTTATAAGGACTTGTTTTTCAGGTCACCCTCTAAAAAAGCTTAGCCATGTCCAAGGGAGTACCTGTAGCCAACCATCAGATCCTAGCACGTGAAATGTGTCCAGTCTGAGATGGGTAGTTCTCAGCCTTCTAAGCTTAAAATGGAGGGGACAGGGGGACCTTTGCCATGGCAGAATCCCCTTCGGTTGCATACTGAAGACACTGAGTATAGACACTGTATTTATGACGATTAAACCAGAAGCAGACCAAGGCAACTGTGGAGTAGGTTTATCCAGTATTTGGATTCAACAAGGCTAGGACTTTACATCTAGAAAATGCCTTTTCGCAGTTTCCATGGCATTTTTATTTCAATTAAACCAGAATGAGATTCTAGTCTCCCTGGCTGTGGGAAGTAATCTGAATCCAAAATATATGGCTTACAGGCAACAATTGAAATCAAAGGGAAATTCACAAGAATGTGTCATTATGATATTGCCCACCTCTAGATGACCAAAGAAAACAGCACCTAAAAGAGGAGCAGCATATATTTTATTATCAGACTGGAGTCTCCTACAAATAAACAGCAAAGAAAAAACTTTTGGTATTAAAGACAGACTGTTTGAAAGCAAGAAAGTTCCAAGTTCCCCCTAAAAAGGAATTTCCCTACAAAGAATATGGCTAGCAAGCATAATTTTTAAAAAGCTTACTTGTAATAAGATTTATTTATTTATTTATTTATTAATTTATTCATTTATTAGAAGAAATAGAAACTAGGAAGAAAATAGTGACATTTCATTTCATGAGGGGAGGGGAAATTCCGGATTATGTTCTGGAATTGAATTCTCAATAAACAAAGTCATTACTGAATAGCTATTCCTTCAGGCAAGTAAAATTGTTATCCTGTGGTAGCGCTTCAATTCTGTATTATTAAACAGATGGAATAAAGGTCATTCTCCAAAGCTGGACTTTCATTTTCAGATTGACCATAATGCACAACCTTTAATTGTAGGCCAGCAGTAGATGATCCTTTGTGGTAATTTAGCCTTAAAGCAATTAGGTTCTTAATGCCACTGTAATATAAATTTTCCCTACCATTTTCAGCTTAGCTGAAAGGAGAGGCCCAAGTGTTGCCTTTGAGTACAGTAATGTAAGTTACATAGACAGATGAAAGAACTGCATTTGGTATTTGAAGTTATAAATTCTCATTCAAATCCAGGAGCTATACCTGACTCTGAAGCTGTTATCTAAAATACATCTCAGCTTAGGTCATTATGTATTCCCAGTCATTAGTGGTGTCCCTCAGGCATCGGTACTAGGGCCAGTGTTGTTTAATATCCTTATTGATGATCTGGATGAGGGGATCGAGTGTACCCTCAGTAAATTTGCAAATTACACCAATTTGAGTGGGAGTGTTGATCTGCTCGAGAGTAGGAAGGCTCTGCAGAGGCATCTGGACAGGCTGTGACCAATTGCATGACATCCAACAAAGTCAAGTGCCAGGTCCTGCACTTGGGCCACAACAACCTCATGCAACGCTACAGACTTGGGGAAGAGTGGCTGGAAAGCTGCCCTGTAGAAAGGGACCTGGGGGTGCTGATTGACAGCTGGCTGAACATGAGCCAGCAGTGTGCCCAGGTGGTCAAGAGGGCAAACAGCATCCTGGCTTGTATCAGAAATAGTGTGGCCAGCAGGACCAGGGAAGTGATTGTTCCCCTGTACTCGGCACTGGTGAGGCTGCACCTCGAATACTGTGCTCAGTTCTGGTCACCTCACTACAAGAAGGACATTGAGGTGCTAGAGCAGGTCCAAAGAAGGACAGTGAAGCTGGTGAAGGGACTGGAGCACAGGTCTTATGAGGAACAGCTTAGGGAATTGGGGTTGTTTTGTCTGGAGAAGAGAAGGCTCATCGCTCTCTGCAACTACCTGAAAGAAGGATGGAGTGAGGAGGTGGCTGATCTCTTCTCCCAAGTAACAAGTAATAGGACAAGAGGTAACGGTCTCAAGCTGCGCCAGAGAAGGTTTAGACTGGATGTTAGGAAACAATTCTTTACCAAAAGGGTTGTCAGACATTGGAACAGGCTTACAAGGAAATGGTGGAGTCACCATCCCTGGAAGTGTTCAAAAAACATGTGGATGAGGCCCTTAGTGACATGGTTTAGTGGTGGACTTGGCAGTCCTGGGGTAATGGTTGGACTTGATGATCTTGAAAGTTTTTTCCAATCTAGTTGATTCTGTGATTCTGTATGAAACCATAATAATTCTTAAATTAATTTTTCATCTCACCAAATACTTACATAATACTTTTCATCCACATTCTTTCCAAAGGACATCCATCTGGATAAACCGAGGCATGCTCTAACAAATTCATTCACCTGAGGTCCTGCTGTGAGGAATAAAATCCTGTGTCTCAATCCTCACTTCTGGGCTCTAGCAAGAAGGCATTTTCTTCAGATCCTAAACCAGATATGATCATATATGATCGTATATATATCCTACAAACCACAATACAGGTCAAAGATACTAAAGCTACCTTTAAATAAGGTCTCGCAGAAACTGCATAGTCATGGCAATAAGGAGCAGGACATACTGGGAATGAATCAATCACCAGTTCACAGAATCACAGA
>VZRW01004739.1:0-47024 GCA_013398125.1 Aegotheles bennettii | reverse complement strand
TTCTGGTCTTGCTAGGTACTCCAACCATCATTTTGATTTTCATCATGCAGTCAGCTTGAAAATGTAATATGACAATTTACATTAGTCCTATTATAGGTCAGTGACAAAACGTATTTAAAATGAGAGAAATATAAAAATTTTGTTTGATGAGAAAGTAAAAGCCTACAAGAAGCTGTGATGAAAGGGGAAAAGTCTAAAAGTATGCAGGAACAAGAACTGCTTGAATTATGTAAATCAAAGGCTTGCAATTGATATTGCATGTTAAAACACTTGTCAGTCAAAAGGAAAAGGTTGAGGTAGACTCCACTAAAGGTTATCCATGTAGGCTGAAGCTTTATTTTCTTAATTAGGAGTTTTTCCTCTTTGTTGCTGTGGAACAAAACTTCAGCAGGGTTTAGTTTTGTTCATACCACAACTAGAGCTTCTCTCTGTTTTCTTTGTGAAGATGACTCTTAAAAAAAAAACAAAACAAAAAAGCCCACACTTTGTAAAGAAAAATATTCCTTGGACTCTGATCCTACCTGGACTTTTCACTGTATTCAACTTTACCTACTGATTAATCTCATTGAGCTGTTAACATAATTACAGTTAAATGCACAAGTGTCTGCAAGTTGGAGACTTCATTTGTCATGCACACTATATATATCAAATCCTATCTGCAGAGAAGTCAATTAGGTATTTTCCTAGTAACTTTATTGGCATAAAGATTTTTTATTGGCATAAAGATTTGTCCACAAACCACTCCGTGGAATTTACTGGGTCAGACTCTGAATCTAGCTAGTTTAAGCAAGAGTAGCTCTACTGACTCTCATAGAAATGCTCTGGAACAAAAGAAGCAAAAGCAGAAACTAGTACGTAGAATTATTACATGGTTACTGGTCTACAACACTGTGTAGACAAAACCATAGAGGTAAAAGCCTCTTTAAGAATATGGCAAAACCATGCCACAATATGGCAAGTTTGATGCGTAAATGGGACCCTAAACTACAGTATGGGAAAATGAAGGTTTATGTAACTCTGAGATTTCCATGCTACATCATCTAAAAATAGACATCTCTGTATCACCATGCTAACACTCATGTTTTCTTTCTAGTAGTTATACAGATGGCCTTACAAAATTAGATTAAACTCCCCAAAATGTTTGCTAAAATATTCATTATTTGTGATACCATTTAAAATTCTAAAGTGATGATGCCATTGTATCCCATTTGTATCAAGAGCAGAAAAAGCAACCTCAAAATAATGTGTTAAAAACACATCACGTGAGTAATTAACATATGAACCCTTCACTTACCTCTGTCATTACCATGTCCTGGCATTTTTTCACATATTTGCCATCTGCTTTCACAATGGTCTGCAGAAAACGCAGATACTCCACATGACGGCCATGGGTCTCAATGCAGTGTACAAAGTGCTGCACCACTCTTTCACTAATTTCATTACACAGAAGGTAATTATTCATGAAGATGTAGCGCATGGTTTCAGCTTCCAGGAGCTAAAGAGATTAAAAACAAAACAGTCTTATAAGAAAAGCAGATTTGTTTTGAGATTGAAACATTCACATCGGTAAAGGGAAACTGGAAAAGTCCAACGTGCACCAGCCCAGTGATTAAGCAGTCACCTTAGGGCCTAGCTTGCATTTTCGATGGGATTTCTCCACACCTTCCTATGAGTACATACACAAAACCCGTGCCCATGTGGAACATGAAGGCACAACCGACATACACTACACTGCTACAGTACTCTGTAGGGACTTACAGAGTATATGAGACCACATTCATCCCACTCACCATCAAGCTTTGCACTGAGGCAACCAAATAAGATGATTAGCTACCTCTGGCTGCTTTGATGGTTGACAGAGGCAGGCATTTCCAGTGGGCAAAATCAATGCACATCCAGTCTGATCACTCTCAGAGAATATCTCTTTCCACATTAACTACAGAGGGAGCCTAAGGATATGTTTTTATCAGTGAGTAGCATGGTACAAAAGGAACAAATTTTTAGCAAGAAAGCATTGCTGCTGGGGACCCAGCATCCAGACTTTATGTCTTCATGGGGCTTTTGCTTCAAACTTGCTCTAGTTTGGTCCCTTGGAATAAAGGTTTGTGAGAGTCAGGCATGCTCCTAGAGTATACCTTTCTGTTTAGTGTCATCTGAAAGGAATCCACACCAACTTTGCTGCACAATGAGAACAAAAGCACAATAACTGAGATGATAAGATCAACTTCAAAAGAACAGAAATGCAAGTGCAAGCAGACTTTGTACTTGGCACCTGAGTTGTCAGTCAAAAAGCATAAATAAAAATAACACAACAAATGCTTCCTAAGGTATGCAGGCCAGGGGTCTACATCTCTAGCACTCACACTCCATCTAATAAAAGCATGTTTTGCTCAGTAAATCTGAACAAGGTGTCATTCTATAGGACTTTATCTGTAAACACATATACTTCTATACACAAAGGGACCATGACAAAGAAGTTTATTGTAAAGACAATGATTCAATAAAAGATCAAATTTTAAATAAGTTGGATCAAATGGAAGCATCATCAAACAAAAATCTATGGGTCTGATTCTGCTGTCACACAAGCTTCGTAACAGCATAGTCACCGCATCTTCTCCCTTGACTTACTGTCCATCTGTGAGTAAGTTAGGATGAATAAAATCAGAGTTAAGCTAAAAATGATGTGATGATGTGACACATGTTCATAGATACTTCCAGTAAACCTCACAGGTAATACTGTTTTCTGCTTCTAAATGGCAACACTAAAAACATAAAGAGTAACGACAAGGGAGAAAAGACAGGAGAGACAAGAGACAACAATAACAGACAAAAGATGAAGACAGAAAAGAGAAGGCAGAGAGGCATAAGTTAATGAAACTATTTATTTAGCACTGTAATTTTTCAGCAAGTCCAAATCTACTTTCAGTTATAATATTCTCCTTAAAATGAAATACTTACCCCTGGAGTTAAGAACAAGTTGAGATTTTTGTGGAGGAGAACTTGATTCTGAGGATTTCCTCGACAGAAATTCTGAAGAAAAGTGTGGGCTAGATTCATAACTTCATTCATTTTTTCATCGCTCTGCAGAAAGAAAAGAGAAACTAAATCAGCTGGGCATACCTAAACATACTTGTTAAAACCACACAACGTGAATTCAGCCAGGAACAAACCAACTGCCCTGAGCCGATAGGGCAGGAATTCTCCCTCTGGCAAAAGCAACTGATCCAGTTTCCTTCAGAGTCCGTTAGTCTCTGTACCTTACTCTGACCTGACTTGACCCCAGGGAGGCTCAGGTAAGAGCACAAACTCAAAGTAAAGTTTCCTTATGCACGGTTATGATTTCCTACTTGAAAAAAGTGCTAGGTGGCTTGATTTTCAAAAAGGCTCTCTAGCCTGCATTGATTTTAAGCCTTTGAAAAGCTTTAGCTTTTATATAGAAACAGATGTGTGTGTGCATATGTGTGTACCCCTACTTGAATATATATGTTCATACACATGCTCCTACACAAATATACATCTAGTTTCATCTCCATTTTGTATTCCTATCACATAGTACTCTAACAATGATTTGATGAACCACCTAAATCTACAAGCACTATTTTACTGAAGACAGCTGAACCCAGTGTGTATATCATTAGTGTGTAACACTCAGGAAAATGTAGCCCCAAAGAGGTTTTATCTCCTCGCAAAGCTTCCTATGAGAACTAGAAAGATGTGCTCTTTAAAAGGCTATCTATATCATTTATTTGTATGCTCAATGCCACTAAACCAGTACAAAATCACATTATCTTCTGAAAACCTTGCAAGTGGAACTAGGTTAGGGGCTTCTACCAGAGAAACAAAGAAATTATTTCAGACTTGATCCTTGAAAGTTTTTGTCCATCTTAGGTATCCACGATAGCACTGGCAGCAGTACCCAACATTGGAATTTAGATACCCTGCCAGAAGCTCCATTAAATCAATACTTCTTACTGTGCGGTGACTGCAGATCTAAAGTTTGCATTATATCAGGAATGGGATGACAGCATAGTCAGGCACCTGAGGCTGTAAACATGAAGTTCTTAATAAAACCTGTTCCATGCAGGGAGCCATATATAAATATAGGCCCAAACCCATTATTATTAAGGTAGAAAATGGCATCAACATTTCATGTTTGTACCATAGTTGACTGAATTAAGTTAAAAAAAAATGTTACATTGATTCTTAGGCCCCTTGAGGCCTTTCCCTTTATTGAGTTCATGTTCTTTACCACTAAAATTATGAGAATAACCTTTTCATAGGGTATCTGCAGAAGGTCCAAGACTACCAAGTGGGCGCCCATATTTTTCAGCAATCGCTGCTGTTGATTCCGACCTTTTTTATTCTGAACACAAAGTTTGCTGAGTCGAATCAAAATCTATAAGTAAACAAACAAACAAATAAGCATGCAAGCAAGCAAGGAACCAGTCATGTCACACAAAACCAAAAATACATTACTTCAAAATAATTACTAAATCTACTTATCAAACAAATTTCTTAGCAGATATACCAACCTCTTTAACAATATTGTAGTTATTGCTTTTATTGCTGTCTATCTGGGGTTTTTTGGTCCCATCCTGTATTGGACTCAAAATATTTGACTCCTGCAACAAAAAACACACAACAAGTGGAGATCTATTGCGATTTCCTCAACATAAGCTAATTATATTTCATAATAGCAAGTGAAGAAGCATTACAGCACCTCATAAGGAACTGATATAACACAGATAATATAGAAAAAGACTTGCTTATTCTTTATCCACCGGTCCAGTGAGTGAAAAAGATTCACATTCAAGTCCTTCCTTCATTTCAAATTTCCAACATGATTTGAGACAATTACTTTATGTCTTCATGATTCTGATCCTCTTAAAAAAGAATATGTCCTTAAATCACAGACATGTCCCAAGAAATGTAGGTACTATGAGAATAGGGACCATAAATATATTTCAATAGCCACCACTTGTTCCAAAATTCTCTAATACAGCTGGGAAGTTTAAAAAGTCTGTGTATGTGAACAGGAAAAAGTCTGGAGAAAGGGCTTAAGATGACCTCTGTAGCTGAGATAAGCAAGGTGGAGTTCTCAGCAGTACAGGAACAGGTAGCACATGGAAATTAGAGATGTGCCTCCCTTGAAGAAGACACTTCTGTCCTTATCACTGGATGATGCAGGAAAGGATTTAAAACCAAATGAGAACCTCATGTTAAACTGCAACATCCAGTCATGACATCTTATGCACTGGGCCTTGGCTCATAGAAAGACCCAGCTGGGTATGATAAATAAGAGAAAACAAGTCAGCAAGTAACTGCCAACACCCACGCACCTTTCCATGCATATCTCAATCAAAACACGGAAGAACATCTACACAAATACCTCCACTTAGAAAATTGGCAGTGTTGGGTTTTTTTCTGCTGTCAACTGTGGTAAGCCTCTCTTAACTGGAAACACAAAGACTGGACTTTGAATGCTGAAACTATTAAGCATGCAGAAAAGCTGTAGCAGACCTCGAGGCTGCCTCACAGTATAACCACAACAATGTAAACTAGTGTAATATCATACAAAAAGAACCAAACAGGTGCACTTCCGAGTTTCATCGTGTTCTCAAACTTCCTACTGTTTTAGAGAAGATAATTATGCTAAAGCACGAACGTGCACACCAGTCTGAATATTTACAGTTCTTGAAACATCTCTGAACTTTTTTAGCTGATGATGAAGATGAGGAGTTCTATAAATCCCATCTGGTCTTAATTTCCAGTGGGGTAAGAACAGCTGCACCACTTGGCCACGGAAGCTGTTTATAACAGTGTCAGCACTGCTGTTCAGCGTGGTCACGTTGATCTATGCAACAACAGTGGATTTTTATTTGTTTAGGTTTGTTAGTATGCACACTGCCTTCTCTCTAGCTGTTTGAATCAATACTTTGGAAGATATTTCAGGCTCTTTGCTATAATTAAGCACCCTCCTCTGTTCTGGGACTGCGGGTTAACCAAGATTAATTTACCTGTTACTTTTATCAGCATTCTTCCTCAATCAAAGTAGTTTTATAATCCATGCGAACTGTATGTCTTATCTGGAAGTGCTGATCAGCATTAAACTGCTGAATCTATCCTTTCCCTTAACAAAATAAAAATCTGCTTATTGAACCTGTAAGAGTATGCCAGGGATGTAGTTATCAAGAGATAATCACCACACTACTGGGATACTAGAGACACTCAGTTGCACATCTTGCTTCATGATAGCGTTCTCTGTCACATTTTTCCATAGGGGACAGGGAGTCATAGAGATCGCACCAAGAAAGGTTCTCATCTGAGCACCCTACCCTTAGGAAATGGTATTTTCTGAAAAAGACCACTTCCTCTATTCATAAAATTCTCCGGATATCACTTTGCATCAGTCTTGGGATCCTTTGTTTCTAGCCCCCAAACAGGCCCAGATTCCAGCATTCAAGCCCCAGCAGTTCCCCACCACTGAAATAGTCTCACTCATCTCAGCAGGACAGCCATGCAAGGCACTAGTCCGTGCCATGTTGGCACAGTTTTGCCCTCCACAGGCTGTATTTACCTACCAGGAAAGTGACGGGTATCTCAGAAGTTCCGCTACTCACTCTCAACCTGTATGTGCTATTTCAGGAGATGTTTGTTCAAGCATTCCCAGAGCCAAAGCAAACTGCCACAGACCAGAAAAGGAGAGCAAGGGAACACCAGGCGCTTAAGGGTGCCGAAAGTTCATACTACTTGAAACCTCGCTGAACTTTCCCAGTAGATAGCGAAGATAAGAAGCTCTGTAAGTGCCACTGCACTGTGTTCCAGCTTCACCTGAGAGTCCTTTCACTAAGACTGTTTATTTCTCCTCCTCACAGAGGCGTTTCTGATGCTACACCACCAATGCATCCTCCAGTGACAGGACAGTAAAGACCACATTTTCCACAGTCCATAGTATCTATACAGGTTCCTAACACCCTTACTAGAGATAACCACATAGACAGGCTTTATCTGCTTTTCCCTTCTCAAGCAAGGCTTCTGAAGACTGTGAGATCAATTTCAGTATTGCTTCCTAATCCTATTTGGTGTCTAATTTTTGTCTGACCTAACTCCAAGAACTTTTTCCTGTAATTCAGATCTCCAGTTCCTATCAATATGATCCTGCATGGGTATAAGATTTGTTGTTTTTCCAGTAGAGAACTCTGGATACTTTACTTAGAAGAACATGGCCTTTTTTCTACAAATCCCATTTCTGGAGTCATATGACTGCAAAAAAAAGTCTCTAGCCCCACCAGGTTAAGATAGAAAGGTGGAAACAATTACCCAAAAAGACTCAGAAGCTTAAGGGTAAAAAAATATATTTGATTTTTTAAAACTCTTATGCTAATCTTACAATGTGCTTCAGTTACGACAGAAACTTGGGCTTAACATAAGACTATTCTGGAACCTAATTTAAGTCCTTGTGTGCACTTTAGTGTTGTTTGGGAAAAATTAAGCACAGGCAAATAAAGCATAATCCTTAAAGACCTAGAGGTTCATCCAGTTCCATATTGAATACCCAGCAACCATTCCAAAAAAGCATGGGATCTCACAGGGATGTTTATCTTACTCAAACCTAGCCACCTGCTTCAAGCATTGCAGATTATGACCAGCACCTCACCTCTTACGTCTGATTTGAGTATTTTGATTTGAATATTTGAGTATTCACTATCTAAAGTAGTTTTACCAGGTAAAAACATTTCCTGATTGTTACAGAACAATTTAACAAGGGAAAAAACAATGGAGAAGATTTTGAGCTATTGTAACCTGGTGCAGCTCTCACAAAATTATCACCAGATGATCTAACCAGTTGTGCAGATTACATATTACTGTTCTGATGCAATATTCTCTCAGATCTGCCAGAGATACTATTGCATATCTACCGAAGCACTGTTAATCCATACAGACACACAAGACGCCTCATAGGAAAAAGCCAGTGAAAATATCCCATTTAGAGATGCTTCTGTTTCAAGCATATTGGTCTGTCCCCTCTTCCTGGAGTTTCTTTGCTATCAGGGCTATCTGTAGGAATAAAAAGGGTCTTACTACACTTTTAAAATGTATTATTGCTAGAAAACCTTGTAAATACACTGCTGGAATTCCATATCCTGTTCCCCATTACCCTTTCCATTAATTAAATACATAAAGGAACATTTTGTTTCCTACTAGAGCTATGCTTGAGGAAAGAAAGTAGGAAATCCCACGTACTGCAGCTCATGAAGTCCAAATTCCTCCACAGTTCTGACACCACTAATTTCAGCCCAGTTATATCAGAGAAAGAGTAGGATCTACACAATCCCAAGACACTAGGATTCCCCCTTGAATTCTTGGATTTTTCCCTGTATGAAACCACCTAAAATCTTCTTTCCCAGCTGAAAGGCCAAGTGTATGTCATAGATATCTGCAAACATGCTGTTCCTTCTCAATGGCTTCTACTTTTCCTCAATGCATTGGCTTCACAAAGCTGTATAATCTTCACTTGGTTTCCTACTAAGCTTCCCCTGGTGGTTTCCCTGCCCATTTTCTTGCCATCAGGGAAGACTCTACCATGGAAGAGAATAAGGAAAGCACTGTGTCAGAAATCAGTTTTTCATCTCCTCATTCCCTCCGATGAAAATGGAAAAGTGGGAATAAATATTGGTGGAAAAGTCTGCTCTATCTACTGTGACACTGCAAACCTCAACCACAGCAACACTTGCAACACTTTGCATTTTCTTAAAGACTCATACTGGAGTTAGGTAATTACATGAGGACATCAGCTTTCACTGAAAAAAACCCCACTTTTTAAAATCAATTACATTTTTTAAAAAATCAGGTCTTTGTGGTTCCAGATTCAAGTTCTAAAGTTTCTCAAGTCACAGTACATCCTGAAACTGTGGTACGACAAGGGTAAAAAAACACCAAACCAAAATGTAAGTTTGCCTACAAAATGCCAATATCCTTACGTCAGTCTTAGGTTTGATGGAGAGTGAAATTACTTGTGATATTTGAAAATACGAGTTTGATTGTGTTCCTCTCGCCTAGTTGCGGGAAGAAATAATGTCTACTCATTCTTTCTTCTAGCAAGTCAACACAACTGCCAGCACATGATCCCTAGATTACTTCCTTGGCCACAGATTGATGTCATACGCTGTGGCTTGCTCACTAGCTGGAAAGGAAGGCAGCTCTGTGTCATAAGAATGCAGTTACTGAAAGCAGTGGGAAAGAATATTGAGCACACTGATAAAAAAGGTTTTATTCCTATTTTATCTATTCCTAATTGTCAGCCAGAATACTGCACATTCTTGCTTTGCTACTTTGATTAACTAGACCACAAATCTGCAGTTGTTCATTAAACTATCAGTATTGAAACAATTCTAACAGCAAAGGCTTTAAACCCACCTCTATTGGCTCTTCTCCCCCTTTGGTTTGATTGTCGCCCACCTCTCCACTCTCATAATTGCTGCTCTTCTCAACCCACAATTCTGATTTTTCTACAGTCAGACGTAGCTGATCAAGATCGGCCTTGATTTGCTTGTAGTTATCAACATCTTGATTAGACACCAGCAATTGGACCTAGAAATACAGAAAATTGTAAAACTATTACAGCAGTAGCACCAGCACTTATGCCTGAGTAATTTGCTTGACAGTTTCCATTCGAATCCCCTCTTTTCATGTGCTTTATTTAGTGTTCCCTATGAAATTGAAACATGGCACACATAGGCTTTTTAGCCCCCATGCACTAGAAATCTTTAACAGAGCTGGAGACTCTAGTTGCCCAAAACAGGCCAGTTGTAACATTCACAACTTTCTCTCACCTTCTTTAAAACCCTTCAAAACCTTTCCAGCACAAGCACAGATTTACAAGCTCTCGAGTTCAATGCAGACTTAGCTCTGATGCACTGATTATGGTCCTCATGGTATCAAACAATACAGTTACATGACATTAAAGCAATACAGTTAGAAATAGCTTATCCCATCAGCACAGTACTTCACACACACAAAAAAAAGATGTGGCAAGGAATCAGGACACCCAAAGAAAAGTCAGAACGGCCAGCAACTTTAATGATTGCTTACACCAACGTAATCAAATATTGAAAAATAACAGATTTTAACACTGATAGGCCAGCTTAGAAAAACTTGTTTGAATATAGCTCACAAATTGACTTTCAGGTTCATGTAATTTCCCATCATCGGAGTGGTTGCCTCTTACTAAGATCAATCTGACTTTTTCTTTTTTTTTTGTACTGCTCAAATTATCTGGCCTTTTTCCACTGTTATTTGTAGTTCTTGATTTACCACGGTCTACACATTTCCTTTCTTTGTAATGCTCTTTGCTCTACCAAAATTATTAATGAAAATAATATTAAAAAAAACCTAATAACAATCTTTACAGTAAATCAGTAAGCACTATTAAGAAAACACACTTATGTAAAAGATTAAGGTCACGTGGTAGACGAGAACACTGATAGGGACTTTTTTTTTTTAAATAATCACTACATGCAGGCAAATATGCACTATTTTGTAATATGAAGGTTTCATCATCTTCTCTCTTAGCTTGGTAAAATCTTGTTATTTTACAGAATTTGTCAATGCTGCTCACCCACAGACATTCACATTCCGTGTTCCTTACAGTCATTTTTGTTTATTTGTCAATTAGCCTTTTCCATCCCTTACGAAAACATGTTAAGCTACTCAGTCCATGCTTACCTGGGAATAACAGCTATTTATGCAACTAACTAGCATGCCCTAACAATCTGGTGGGAGGCCATTATGCTGCACTGCAAAAACATTAAACAAAAGCTTTCCAGGTCTTTATCATTCATCTGTTTTTAAACAAGAGAAACCTCCACATCTTACATAACGATGAGACAACACACTATCCAACTCCTGAAATAAGCATCAGATGCTCTTATCAACATATGTTATATAGGCTTACGTAACAGAGATGTCTCTGTGATCCAGCCCCATGACATCAGATCTCCCCACCCTAATCCACCGACACATGGAGCCTGCACATGCACCGTTATCAAGCAGAAAGAATAAAAGCTCCAAACAGGCTTGGCTTTATCACTCTCTTCCTGTTATTTGGGCATAGCTGTATCACCCAGTGGAGCACAATGCAAAGACACCTGAATTAGAACTGGACACCTCACATGAATAACAAGAGAGCCAGCCTAAGTAGCCCTGAAGAGAGGAAAGTCTTATTGCTGACATCAGTACACTGCTTGCAGAACATAAGCTGCTAACTCTGTCTCTGAGGGACCAGAACATGTCTCACTATGAGATGCGTGCGTCCCAGCTGTCACCACAGACCTACGTTTTCAGTAATGGATGCAATGCCAGAAATAACTATTTCTGGGTGCACAACTATAATATACGCTAGCACATATGGTCATCTGTAGCAAAAAAGAGTAATAACATCTCTGCTGAATCAGGACCTCTAAGGGAGTAACACTGTTAGAATGCTAGAAACAGCAGTTTAGGTAAGCAAAGCAGCCTTTGGAAAGACTTCCCCTGCAGTCAGTTTCTTGGAATAATACTATGCCCATCCATACCTGTTTAAAAGCTTGCAGAACTTCTGCTCGCTGGCTGAAGTGCTTAAATAGCAGGTGCAGAGCACCTGAGAGCAAAGGAGGGTAGTCATGCATGATGAGGTGAATGAGGACCCGTAAAAAAGTTCTGCCCCCTTCATCATCAAGCTGAACCGCGTTCTTCTCCTTTCTGCAACAGAAATGGGGAAAAAAAGAGACCAAATAAGATAAATAAGAAAAAATAAAAGCTTTTGACATAAATATGCCTGTACACACAATCTTCATTTGACAGAACTCTTCAAATCAAATTCACTGCAGGATGGAAACCACAAACATCACTTTGAAATATTTTATAAGGACTTCAATGCTACAGTTATATGCTGTTGCAGCAATCTTGAAGCAGAATGGACACTATGGAATAAAAGTAAGTATGAAATGTGTCAAATACTCTAATTAACATCCATATTGCAAAAACATTCATTTATGTCTGGGATAAATTCTGCCAAGCTGATCCCTAATCCAAATTAATTGAAGTAAACAGCATTTCATCAGAGATTAATTTGGCCCTTTCCTTTTCACTCCTTCCCTTTCCAGCTGTTATTAAAATTTCATTTAAGAAAACATGAGCTCAAAAATAGTAAGAATTGCCAAAAGCATAATATTTCTACAATCAGATTTATAATCTGGAATGGCAGAAAGCAGATTTACACTTAACATATCAAAGCAGAAATAATGTTTCCAAGAAACCATTCAGTCTCTCTGTTCATTTTAAAGATGCAGATGCCAAGGGCTGTGTGTTGTTTTACATTATGGGAGTTCAGGGAGAGGACTGGAGGCATTGCTTGCGCTAGTAAAGATTGAGAATGCATAAGGGACTGTGAGAGAAAAGATCAGAGTACCCATATAGCGGATCCTTCTCCCTAGCTCCAAGAAAAACTTTAAAGTCTATGGTCTTGTCTAAATGGAATTCATTTTTACTGGTATAACTAGAATTATACCCATTAAATGAAACCAATATAGTGATAATGATAATAACTCTCCAGTGTGGACATTTTCAGTGCCTTTTACTTTTTTCTTCACAGCACAGTTGAAATCACTTCCAAAACTCTGCAAGCATAACTTGTGATCTACAGGCCTCTGGTGGTCCAGAAGATCATGGCAAGTGGTCCACAGTCAATTTGAGGAATCACATGAAAGAGATTATTGTTGACATAACTTTCTAAATAAGTTCAAACACAAGGTGCAATGACAACAGGTCATGTGGTCTATGAGAAATACTGAGAGTCAACAGTAACCTACTGATCCAAGAAATTTGGGGCCACAGCCATAAGGTACACCAGAGGAAGGTCAGTCTTTAAAAACACCCATGTGATGTGTTATAAGATAAATATATAATTAGTGTGTTTTATACCTGTACACCATTCCCCAGCTGCCTTTGGGCACATGACAAAAAATTTCTACCAACTCTTTTACAACTAAGAGAGTGATCACTTCCAATCCCATGGCCATCCCATACCAATCAGACTGTTTGGTATTTTGCAATCCAGGACTTTTCTGGCACTTTTCTGTCTATGTATAGGTTATGTAATAAGAAGCAGCCAAACAAAGAGAAAGGGGTTTGAAAATAACCACAGAATAAAAACAGATTGTCCATGAGAAATATCAACATGAACAGATGTAGAGAGAGAGGTAAAACTTCAGAGAACATACCTGCCAGCAAACATGGTTTCAGCCTGAGCTGCAATTTCATCTATGTCAGGAACAATTGCTGGGAAAAAATAAAAATATTTTTAAAAAGTCGGTGATCATTGTTTAATCCACACAGCAAAATGGAACTCTGTTCCTTTTTAAAGTAGTTGTAATCAAGTAAAGGTCTAACTATGCATTCCCTAACTAGGCAAAATTTGCTATCTGCAAGAGTAGCAGGGAAGAAACAGGACATAAGGAAGAGTTAAATTGTGTATTACTGTTATTGAGGAAGAGTCAAATTGTAGTGAGCTCCATAGTGCTGGGAGCTGTACAAGCTACCACCAGTGACTCACAAATGACAGAATATGAAACTTAAGACTTTTTTTTGTTAGATGAGCCAACCCCCACAAAGCAGATACATAAACTTTCGAGTATTTCTCATAAGCCAAATAATTTATCACACCATCATTTTGCTTCAGAATAGTTCTAATATATCTTACTACTTAAGACTTCAGTTCTCCTTAGTCACCCCTCTGTTATAAAAACACCTCCAATTAAAGCAATACTCCCATACTTGCAGGTGGTCACACAGACAGCAGTTCAGCCTTCTGAGCACTTCTGTGTACACAGGAACACCCCCCTGGAAAGCCACTCCATTCCCATACCACATTCATCCCATTTAAATCTGTCCTCATCCAACCCCAACCACTTTTTTGTGATCTACCCTCCACTACATTTGTTATCATGCAGTGTTTTGCAAAGAGAATAAATTGGCATCATGGGACAAAGGAATCACATTTTTGTTAAGGAGGACAGGCCAGCAAAAATGTTATTTTTTTGGTATTCCTTAAGATTTTCATTTTTCCACACCTCCGGTATAGTTGAGTTCATTGTTTGCAGTAGTCTACACAGAATTATTTTACATTGCAATACAACAGCAACATTTACCTGAGGCAATCCCTGGTGTGTCAGGTGGGGATGTTGTAGAGCAATCAACACTTTCATTGTTTTCCCCAAACTCTCTCTTATAAATAGACAGCATGTAGGATATTCTGTAGTCCAATCTAACACTGAGAATAAACTACAAAAAAAAAAAAGTTTTAAATAAGTCTTCTCTTCTGCCATTTAGGAACACGGCTTAGGATTTTTCTGTTGTGGAACGTAAAGGGATACGGGATTATTTTAAGTAAATTATTAAGTAATTTATTTAAAGTAAGTATGTCCAGTACAAAAAAAGAATCTATTATGTTCATTAGTTTTCTGTGATTTCTTTCTTCACTCCAACCATCCTGAGACATTGAACTTTACCCTGTCAACTGCTGAATACGACGAAGCAGGCTGATTTGTCGACGGGCTTCAGCACACTGCCTTGTCCTCATTGTCTGTGAGCCAGATCAGTAAATTCAAACCCACGTTGAAACCAATTATTTCACATTTCAGCTGGACTTCTAGTGCCCCGTGAAGATAACAAGTGTAATGGAGTTGAGAGTAAAGACAACAGGCTCAAGGTTCACTCCCTCAGATGCCTGACAGCCAAGACCAGTGGTGCTGCAGTAACTCCAGGCTCCCATGGAGTGAAGCACAAGCCTGGTGGAGTCTCCAGGGACACACAAAGTTACCCTATAATTGTACAAGCAAGATTCTTAAAAATAGAAATTTCCCAAGTCCATGCATAGTCAACTAAGTCTACCAGGCCATCTCTGTAGTTCTGGCTGATGGCTGAATGGAAACTCTTAAGTAAAAAAATGCCTTTACTTAAAGGAATAAGAGGTTATATTGAGAATTAAATTATTATAAATGCAAATGTTTCTTAGAATGGAGTACTTTTAATCACCATTGTACTAGCCATGCATGATAACACAATAAATCTAAAATATTCTTACTCGCCTTGAAGGGTAATAGCACAGTAATGACGGTAACATGATTTAAATTAATCCTCCTTCAGTGCATATTAAATGGAACTGAATTATTTTGCTTGTGCAGTAAATTGACTATGTGACTAAAACATAACAAAACTAACAAGCCAGATTGAGTAACAAATTAGGATTAAATGTTCTCCAATCCCAGGTGCTTTTGCACTGGACATGTTGTGAAAAAGGAAACGATGAGACAAAATGTGATTCTCTTGCCTGTGAGCAACCAGGGAACGCACAGGACGAAGTTGGTGTCCTGGAATCATCCTCCCAGGCATCAATCAGTAGAGTAAGACATTATGGAGAGAAACTCAGTCAAAAAAACCGCAACAAACCAAAACCAAATGAAAATGAGAAGCAATACACGAGTGGTATTGCTTAGGTGATACAACTTCATAACACTCTGTCCTTCACCATAAGCTTTAAACTAAAGGAGCTCTGGAACCAAAGTGTGCAGTATTGAGGACACACTAACAATTGATAGTCTTCCAGATGACGAGTAATAAAGGTAATCTAAATTATTTATAAGCAGTCAGAACAAATGGAATCCTTCAAAAGTGGCAATGGTACCGATAGATCCATAGGATTTCTAGAAAACACTGCAACACTCCTGCAGGGCACAAGTATTGCAGAAACTGGGATTTGATATACAGAACAAATGTGTGACACTTCACTTACTAATAGCACAACGTGAAAATTCTATCTCAGGAGGCATGCTAGTGTCATACAGCTTGTCAGTTCAGCTGAGAGAAAATCATAGCAGCCCACAGACTATTCTTAATCTAACAGTGGAAATCTGACTTCAGTGGGTCTAGGTGCAATTCTGCCCTTCATCAAACTACTCTAACAGATGAGTCAAATACTGAAGATGAGTAAGCTACCGCAGTGTCAAATGAGTGTTAATGAGACTGAAAACAGACACACTGTCTTCAGGAAACATTAGTGAGGCAGATTAAAGGACAATTTCCGCCTTTTCAGAGTTATAGTGACAGAGTTTCTATAGCATCTAGTTCCCTCAAAAGTGAAGCAGGTGTAAGAATGTAGGTAACAGAACTTGCCAATATTTGAATGAGTAAAGAACTGAAATGATTGCTATGTAATAATCCACCAATCATTATTACCTGCAAAATCTCAATGATTTTCAATTTGGTGTCCATTACAATCACATCTTCACTGTCTGAGGTGCTGGCTTGCTTGCCTGGGTGAATGCTTGGTTGTACATCAGGGGCACTGAGGGGAAATATAGATCCTCTGCTCAGTACCATTTGGGTCATCATCTCTCCTACACCATGGATGGTCCTCATAACATTGTTTCCTATGCATTAAACACAAACACACACACATATATACATACATGCCATCAGTAAAGCTCACTTGCAAAGCTATATATCATACATACACCCATGTCATCAAACCCCATTACGGTTTTAACAGGCATATTGAAAAAACAAGTCATCAATTCCTGATCCAAACTCAGGAGAAGGAATTCATTCAAATTACCCAATGGTTTAGGGTCAATTTTTCTACACTGATTTTCCCAAGAGATAATTTCTTACAGGTCAACAGATGGGAAAGATGCCAAAATATTTCCACAGTTCTGTTAACGTGTTAAAGAAACCATAAAAAGTAGAGCAAAAGAAATCTTATTAGCTCACTTAATCCATTCCTTTGTCAGAAGGCATATTATCTACATCTCAGACCATTTCTGGAAGAGGTTGGTTTAACCTGTTTTTAAGAATATTTAAGCGTTGCATATCCCACATTATACAGCATCCCCAGACAAGTGATTCCAGCATTTGACCATGTTTATCGTTAGAAAATTTTCATTGGTATTTCATTTATATCATCTGTTGCTGCAATTTATGACCTTGCTTTGTAGACACGTGGGAGAAGTTAATTTACCATGCCTGCTCCCACTGATGTCTTTGCCATGACAACTGGACATAATATATGTGCTTGATGGTAAGGTTGGTTTTGGCACTGCAGAAGCTAGAAGGAGACTATCCAAGTATCTTATATGTCACACTAAGAGAGAGCAAAGATTTAAAGATATGCAAGTCTGATCAATCTCTGTATGTGGCCCAAATGACAAGTCACAAACCAAAGCCAAGTGACACAAGTAGCCAACCATCCCCCTTCAAAAAAGTCCCAGGAGAATGTCAGGCCCTGAAGGCTGTCCTGAAGGTCAGACTAGTATCTCTAATCACAGTGTCCTTCATAAGTTGTACCTGGGGGAAGAAAATATTTTATAATCATGTGGCAAAAAAAACTTTTAGTCTAGTCTAGTTGCAATGGTACCTATTGCTGATGCCAGTTCAGCAAATTCTACCAAGAAATACCATCTGTTCCCATGGATTATACTGGTCTTTCTTTACAGTGAATTTTGATATGAAAAGCATCTCAGTGAATCAATGACTATCTTCTTCCAAAGGTGAGAAGAAGAAAGAATGAGAGCATCGTGGGATCTGCCTACATGAATTAGTTTCCTTTCTTGTAAAGGACAGATCTGAATGAATGGAGGAAAGGAAGGAAATGATCACTTCTCTTCGCAGAAAGAGTACAAGACCTAGACTACACCACCAAAGGCAAACAAAAGAACAGAGGAAATGTAGCTTTGCTGAGGTAAGCCTGAATAGTTCTTGTATGTCTTTTAGTACACTTTAATCACCATGCAACTGACAAGTTTTACTCACACTGAAAAGTCCCTCTTCCCAGATAATCTGCTGTAAAAAGCCAAGGCTATATTTTATTTTGTTAGCAATATCCTCCTCTTATGCCCTTATTTCTTCAATCCATAGAGCTCAAGTACTACATGCAGGGAAAGAGGATGCCCCTGACTTTAAAAGGAAAATACACAAAGAATTTGCTTTTTCAAAGTGAATGAGGCAGATTAGTGTCACATTTGAGGTCCCATTCAGCATCCAGTCTGGTGTGCAATCACTCTGAATTGGTCTTTTGAAAATAATACTTCAAGTCCCTACAAAGGAGGGAAAAAAATTATTTCTGACTTTGCAGGATGTTAGAAAAGCTAGAAGTCAAACTAAGGACTAGATCCTCACATTAGTCAGGCACAGAAAGTTCTAACTGCTTACACCCGCACAAAGCAAATAAAATAATTCCAAATACCCTTCTTGCTGCAAAATGAAAATGGTGCTTTTTCCTTTCAAATCAAAACAGCTGGGGAATAACACAGTATGGATCGATCTCTCTCTTCGCCTCCTCACCTCCTTTCTCCCTATGAGCTAAACATTTATTCGCACTCACCATCATTCAGTACAGTCATGTAAAGCTACCACCACCAACTCTCCACCAGATACTTCTATGCCACTGATGCTCCGCCGAGGCAGCTGTATGTGGATGAGCAGATGGTGCTCGTTCAGCACTGTGAACAGAACTGCGTTCAGTACCTTTGAACAGAACCTCGGGGAGCAGGCGGCTCTGCTCACGGTGCTCTGATTTTTGCAAAGAAGCTGTGTATATATAGCGGAGTTCAAGTGTATGAGTCACACAAGTTGCAACATATTCTAGCTCATTAATCTCACGCCTTCGCTGTGATAGGCCATCAGGGGGGTCCACCTTGCTCTACAACTGTTTTTTGTTACTTCACGATGAGACAAAGGCAACTCAATCAAACATGAGATTTTTTTAAAAGTAATGTTAAACAAATGCCATTAAAAAACATCAAAAAACAGTTTTTAAAAGTGATGCTAAAAAAATGCAATCAAAACCCATCTATAAACATTTTCTAAAAGTAACGTTAAACCGTTTTTCTGTTCACAGTGCTGAACGAGTGCCGTCTGTCAATGCACACACAGTGGTCCTGGTGGAGAGTCAGCAGTGTAGAAGTGCCCAGTGGAGAGTTGTCCAGCGGAGTTTTCTTCTAGACCCAACTGATAAGCCCAAAACAAGACCTATAGGCTGTGAAGCTGTTTTGTGGCCTGAAACACCCCTGCTCTACATCTGTTGAGAAGTTATCATCCTTTCTCTCACAACATGTTTTCAAAATCCCTTTCACTTAGTTGTTCAGCAGTGCATATAAATAGAGGCACTGCTATTTGGGAAGCTCAGGAATTCTTTATAAAACAGCTTGAATCAATGGGGTTACCAGTTGATAATTAAACCATTTAAGCCTAAGACAAATCCTGAAGATACTCTTCTTGAAAACTAGATACAACTGCAGTTTGTCCCAAGTGAGGCAAAAGAATTTCACTTTATCTTGAAAAGTTCCTGTCCACCCATCAAGACTGAAGTCCCCTCAGTGTAAAGTTGAAAAAAAGCTAATGTCTTTTGGTCAAGGAGTCAGACAATGTCTTGGGTGGACCTCATGTTCTTAGACAAAGCAAGCTGGGACTTTGCCTAGAGCATAACATCCTGCTTATTTCTCAACTGGGGTGCTGCACAGGCATGCAGGGGATGGGATTCAACTCCCTCTGTGACCAAGGAATTAGTCTCTCCCTCTCTCTCTGCATTACAGGAACGCCTCTATAAATTAGGAGACTACTTTCTCCATGTCTGAAAAGGTCAGTGAGAAGCCTGATATAACAGAGAGGGGCACTCAGCTGATGTGATGATGGAGCCTATAAAAGCGTGTAGGAAATACACAAGAAATTTGATGACTGCTGTCCCTTACCCGCGGAACACCACTGGTAAAAGATGGCACAAACCAGTGAGCAGTAGCTATGAAGCTGCTTCCCAACAGCATTGATAACAAGGAAAAACACTCTGTCCAGAACATTTCTTTACTTCATGCAACTGATCTAAACAGCTAGAGGCAGGAAAGCAATGGGTGACTCAATACTGCATTTCTGTCAATAACAGCAGGGAGACAAGGTGTCATGAGTAAACCCATCTTGGAAAACTTTTTAACTAACTACCTGATGCTGACTATTATTTTCAATTAACTCAGAACAGGCCTGGGGAGATTGTTCCAGGGTGAAAATACAGCCACTGGAGCAATTCAGTGTTCTTTTCAGGAAAGATATTTAGGGTGCTGATGAAATGTAAGCATCTCTTAGGAGCAGACAGCAGTCAACCAGCACATTCATCCATGGCAATGAAGCAGCTGACTGCATCTCAGCAATGGGAGGAACCGCTCCATTCTTTGAAAAAAAAACATGAGGATCATTCATGTACATAAAGAGTAGACAGTAGCTTCTCTTCCGAAAGATCCTCCAGTAATCAGCACTCATGGTGCTCAGTGTTATCTGTCCAGCCTTGGAAGTCTAGACCATGTTAAGTATGGATTTAAATCTGTCACTCAAACATCAGGGGCCAGCAGCAATCTTGTTAGTGAGTTGTTTCATCTTGCTATGCTTTTGTGTTCTCTTGGTTTCAATACAGTTATCTCAGCAGGAAAAGGTATGAGTTTCTGAGGTAAGGCATGCAAAAAGGTTATTGCAGCTTAAAAAGTGACTGACTGCATGTCAGCTAAGCCTGCATCAATTCAAGACAAAACACACTGGCTCAATAAGAGAGAGTTAAGTTCTTAGTACATATGCCCACAATGACTAAAATAACAGAGCTCTGATCTTAGTTACAGCTCCGAAGTGCTTCCTGAATACCAATGCCCAAGGAAAAATTAACTTACTGCCTCAGCTAGTTAACTGAGCTAAATCAGGAGAGATAGCAAGTAAATGTGAACCCTGATTACTTCTGTGTGTACTTTGCTAGAAATAAAGAAGAGAAGCATGAGCTGTGCCTTCATATGGTACTGCCACCCTTATAACCTGCTGACCTCCACCATTTGTTGTCTTCTCTGAGGTCAAGGAATTAACATTTGTATATGGCTGAGAAGCATGGCAGGGAGAGAATGGTCATTGCAAGGTTGCCAGGTGCTAGTGTATGCAGCCAACCACTTCTCTTGCCAGCAAACTCCTGCAAAAGTGCTCAGAGCTGTGACTGACCAACAGAGGAAAAGAACACAAGGCAATGTCCATGAATATTCTTCCATTTTTCCAGATTTCCCTTCCTCTCCCCAGTTCTTCCTCTGTGCTCCTCCCTCTGCAAGACAAGTCAGATGCCAAGAACCTTCCATAAGCTGTGGAACCATTAGAAATGCCTCCTGTTGAATGTGTGGTCTCACAAAATTAGCCAATTGAAGAGTGAAATCACTGCACACATAAGTGGTAATTTAAAGGAGCTGCAGATTGACAGGCACTGAAAGAATAGGAAGGAAGAGAATACTTGTCATGTTTTCAAAAGACAACTGTGCATCTCCTTTTCATTACTTTTTATTACAGTGATCACAACTTCCTAATGAATATCAGTTTCTGTCACAAAACTGTAGCACATAATCTCATACAATTTGGCACAATTGACAACACAGCGGCCTCTCTGAGTAGGAAGACTTTTCAGAGGAGTCAATTATAGGGAAAAAATAACAACCACCCAAGCAATCGAAACAGTGGATAATTTGACACTTCATTTTCTACATAAACATATTTTCTTGATAAGTAATTTACTGGTTGTAAAAATTCTAAAAGCAGAATATAAAAGTAAACAACAATCTGCTATGTAATACAGTATGGATGGTAAGTGACAAAATGCCATATTGAGAAAGAAAAACAACTGTCAAATGCAGCTGACAATTCATGCCTTTTCTTCAAATTGTTCCTAGCCACTTGCTACGTGGCGTCCTCAGTTTGCTCTCCAGTACCCACAGCATTTTAGGTATTTCACAAACAGTGCAGAGAACTGTGCAGTAGCTGAATATGCATACACAATGGACAGCCTCAACGGCTCAGAGATACCCTTACAGAGAGTAGCCCTCTACTCCACAGATATCCCCAAGACACCAGGAAACTGACTTGAAGCCTTGTTTATTGAAAAATTAACTACACACACCTGATTTGGTCCCTAGTTGCCACAGAGGAAGAGAGTATGCTCTTACTAACATTATTGTTCCGTCTTCCTCAACATATATATAGGAAGTATAGATTCCTAGGACTCAATTTGCAAAACTGCTGAGCCATTTTTAGCTCAAACAGTTTTTCCACAGTGCTTATCTCCCAACTCAGAAATGTAAAAAGTGTCCACATTTTCAAAAGGAGTTTAACACATAGCAGCTCTCATTAGGGACTAGAGAAGCTGGATGCTCAATGCTTCTGGAAACTAAGTATCTAAACAGCAGCTGACTTATGATGGGATGTTCAAGAAATCTGTTACTTAATGAAAAGAAAAATCAAATGTACATGTATCCACTGCTCCAACATTAACCTGGCCATAAAAGCCCAACACATTCTTCAATCTTGATTATATGAAAAGGGGGGGGAGGAGTAAAATCAAAGGTTTTGCAAAAATGTAGCATTTCTCGCATTGTCTTTGTAATTATTAAGTTAGAAAACTCTGATGTCATCAAACATGAGCATGCTTTTGACTAGGACACTTGATGCTTCAACTTCTTCCAAACACCTCCTAGAAAACACTTCCCTTCCAATATAGCAAGGCACAAGCCAGACAGTATGTGCCACCAACACACTTAGCCCTCCTTACCATTCCAACTTCTTTCACCACAGCCCTTCAGGCCTCCTTCCCCATCCACAACCCAGTCAAGTTCCAAAGCCTTCTCAGTTCTCCTCAGCCACTCTCATTTTTCCCATGAAAAAGCTTTTACCAGCTGTAGCCCTGGTGAGGCAAAACTGGATTTTGTCAGTGCGCTGGGGAAGCTTTACGCTGGTTTCCAAGCTCACTGCTACATGAGGAGATACCTGGCGTGATGCTGAAAGTCCAAAACTTTTACCATCATCAAAGTCAGTTTTCAGCAAAGCTGACCTTGTCTCAACCCACACCTCGGTGTAGGTGCATTCAACCAGGTTTTAAGACAGTACTTAAAAGTCATTTTCCTGATGACTGCTGAAACAGAAGCTTTGACTTCAAATGGCCTTGAGTTCATGGATTTCAGTGAGATCTATACTATTGCTCCACCATAAGCTTCTTCAGTGCCATCTTAAAGCATGCAACACCGCCAATCCTTGGGGATACTCTGGCAGGGAACTGTATGAGCAGCAATGTCTACTTACCAAGGTCAAATTAAAAACCTCATGGCAGCTTTATCTCTACATTTCTTTGCCTTTGTTGATTTGGCTACATTGCTTCATGCAGTTTAATGTTTCTGCATGAAAAGTTATAGCCATTTTTAAGACATATAATACCAACACTTCAGTACCTAAAGGAACACATTTTATTTCAAACCCTTTAGAGCTATATATTATTTGCCAGAAGCATTAAGCCTTACAGCTCTGTTTGTGAGAGGTATTAAGTTTTACAGGTTTTTCTGCAGTATTTGCTCATAAAGACTGAAGAACCTACCATAAGCAGGCCAAAAATCACACTTTATTTCTTCTTTAAACCATTTTTCATCACTCAGTAACTAGCTGACCTCAGGTAAGCCTCACAGAAAACTCAATGCATGACATTAAGGGCAGAAGGTGAGGCTACTTATATATTTTATTTTACCTCAGAACTAATGAGGCAAACAAACAGACAAAAATGCACAATATGCAATACACTTACATTTGCTATCCACTCTCTGAATTAATCTGGCCACCCCAGAATCCACTTACCTACAGAATATCCACAAGCCCTCTCTTTTTGCATGCAAACTCACCACTGCCTGGCCATGGTGAAACTCTACCAAGCCTCCACATTCTACAATTTCTGTTATGTTGCCTATCCCCCAAAACCACAAAACAGTGTCAAAAATATATAGCTTTCCTGCCACGGACATTAGACAAAGGAAAAAATATATACATCAGCATGCTGGCTTTGAAGGTAAAAAGCATCATGTGAATCAAGCCTTCTGGCTGAGTTACATGTATGAAACAGATATTGATTCCTAGAAATGCAATAGTCTCTGGAATCACACTAAATCACAGGTCTCATGATGAGGGCAAGAATAAGGAGGAAAGAGAAATGATCCGTGCCATTTTCTCTCGTAACCTTTTTTTTTTCCTGTCAACTGCTGGCATAAATTATTGCTCCAGTCTGCCAGGCAGCCACTTCCTCATTAGCTCTGCTAATCAAAGTATGCCTCAGGAAGATATTTCAAATTGTTAACTAGACAAAAGAGCCGCTAACAGACACAGATTCAAGGCTGAGAAACAATAGTCTTTTCTAATAGTTCTGGATGAAATCTGGTCCTTCTTGGTCACAGAGAGCCCAAAGAATGGTAGAAATGGCAGGTCCAACCTTGCTCTCAACCCTGTTCTAGTAGCAGTCTCACTACTGTTTAGTGGTATGCATCTCTACTTGCAGACAAGAGTGCCAGAAGATGTTGCTACCTATCTTCTTGCTCAGTTGAAGCTGAGAGATTAAGCAGACTATTGGGATGCATCAGAGAGGCAGAAGACTGGACGAGAGTCCCGTGACACACTGAGATACAAGCACTGCTTTGCAGAGAGATGGTAGCCCATCAGTGCTGAATTCTTCAGGAGAAAGTGAGGGCTTCCCCATTCTGACTCCTGCCAGGGTTGAATCCTTCAGGGTACATCACAGCAAAGCTTAAGGTAGCAGGATGTAGGGGTCAGGCTTTTCATGGTACCTTTCAAAGAAATGTTCCACAATCTCAGAACACCTATGGAGAGATCTTTAGTCCCTTCAGTCTACAGGAGGGGATATGCCAACAAGCTAAAGACCAAGATATAACATGAGGGAGCTGGGATATTTGACTACCAATTTGAACAGGTAAAAGGAGGCATCTGTTGAGCCAGTCATGAGCATGAGTCATTTCACATGAGAATAACAGAGACAGGAGCTATTGAAGCTTATTATAGGTAGCTTTTAAAACCTGCTTTCAAAAGAGACTGAGCATAGTCTTCCTTTGTGGAAGTGAAGGAAGCTGAAAAACTGTTGTCAGTGGACACTGGCTCAAGAAAATTGTAGTCATTTATGTAGAGCTCCAGAGAGAAAGCCATATTCTGCAGAGTATTCAAATTAGTGCTCAGCACTGTGAGTTGTATCCCAAGATGTATGCAGCCTAAATTTAAGGATGTATTTCCTTGCATGCCATTATTCTCATTCCCAAACAACATTAACTAAATAGCACAGAGCTGCATGGCAAATGTGTAGCTTGCCTGCTAAAACTACCATGTCATTTCATCTTTCAGACCTGACATATGCTGTAGCTGCACAGTTTGACTGAAATCAACTATTTGAAAGATCAATCGCACCTAGAGAAAGATGTGCATTTTATTTCACAGAGAATAAATAACCAGTATTGGACAAGGCAGATTGGCTCCTGTCTCTTCAATGATACAGCAGGGTGCACTTATTAGGAAAGCAATGACTTTATCTTTTAATTAAAACTGCAAGAGATTACAATGTTCTTGAAAGGTGCCAGAATGACAGCACTACTAAATGAAGTCCTCACTTTCTCCCTACGAAAAAAATGTCTCTTTAGGATACAGGTGTTGTATTTTATAAACCTCATATTTCTTACAATCTAAAGGGGGAAGAAAAAAACTTCAAATAACCTCAAAAAAGTGATCCAAAGTTAAGACACTGAAAAAATAAGAGTTGGCTGCAAGATTTTCATGTGAATTCACTTTTAGGATGCAATCTAGGTAAGAAGCCTTTTTCCAGGATCCTAACTCACTTTCTAGTTAACTTTCCCCAAACTGTCCTCATCAAATAAGGTCACACCTGAAAACTACATGCACACGAATTTAATTCTGGTTAAGGTAACTGACAGTGACATTAAAATCAAGCTTTTCGAAGGAAGTATGGCATAACAGTAACAATAACATAGGGCTCTTTTCAAAATCTTTGCAGAACCAATATAGAGAAACAAGCACAGAACATCAAGAACCACCTCAGCCATCAACATAAGTCAAAATTTAAGTGAAGGCTGGAAAAGGACATCTTGAAGTAAAAGGTTAATTAAGTCTTCATGCAACTTCCACTAAGCCTAAAAATACATCCCATTTTGCAGATTTGCTTCAACAGTTCAACACTTGTCATATATACTTCCTTACTTAGCAAGTGGTTTTGCTGAAATAAGTGGATCTGTTTAAGAAATAAATATTAATTAGGGAAGAAGATTCCAGATTGTTGATTGTAAATTTGGTTGTTTCAATTTTGAGGTGCACAACTCCAGCAAGCTTCCCACAGCCAAGATTCACCCTCACCATTAATATATTTCTACCCATTCCTAAAATCCTGGCTACACATTTCACGATGTGGAGCAGCCGCCAAACTAGTAAAGAGTCAAGCTCACCACTTCCCAACAAGTCCACATTATAGGAATTAGATGCTGGAAGCTTTTGTTGCCACTGACCCAGAACAAATCAATGTCAATAATGGAAAGGCAGTATACCCTATCTGTCCCCAAATTCATTCAGCATTGAGTTTCCCATAGAAATCAATACTTTTTAACAAAACTAAAATGCAAGACCTATCACATAAAATAAATAGATTCTACCCAAAATTCTTAACTTCTATAGAGCTGCCACCTTGGATCTAACACAGCTGCAGAATAGGAATTACATGACTTTGGTCAAAACTCTTCAAGTCACTTGTCCTAGAACCTGAAAATCAACCACATCCCTGAATAGGCATAATTATTGACAAAGTATTGCTGTTAAATATCCATTTAGTATTAATCTATGTAGATTTACAACAAGATATTGATGAAAATTAGAATATACAGAGCCCACAATGCTATTCAGTAGCACTTTCCTACATTACAGTCACAGGATCAGGCCCATACAGCTTGGTAAAATTTAAACACATTTATTTATATCATTAAACCATCAGTCCCAGGCACCATGGCTGCCTTTCAGTGTTTGTCAAAACTGGGTTTTAAAGCTACACTTCAAAGCTCTAATCTCAAAGTATGAAATATTGTTCTTACTGAATTAAAGCTAATGCCTAGACATTTGTGATCACTTAGTGGATGGATTTAAAAAAACAAAATAAAAAAAACACAAACAAAACCTCCCCCCCAACTTTCATAATCTCCAAAACTAATAATTTACTTCTATACATTCACAGTATATACACAAAAATCACAACAGATACAACCTCTTTTTTCTTTTTTCTTTTTTTTTTAAAGAACATCAATGTAATGACTTTTGCAACCCAGGGAAGCTAGCTTTCCTTAAGAAAGAAGATGTGTAAACCAGTACATCTTCCAGCCATAACAATTCTGTGATTCTGTGATTGCTACAATAATAATGTGTTGGAGGGACACCTACCTGCAATACTCTGCATTCAAAGGTACAATATGAATGTTGCAAGTATTGGACCTGCCAAAGAGGATGCTGTGTAGCAAGACCCTTGTCGTAGTCTGGAGAGATATGGGAGAGCAGAATCTGACATCCTCTAAAGGCAGGAAGAAGTCACCCTCATCCCTAACTGACTGGAGGAAGGACTACCACCATCTTGAATGAGGACAGGGAACAATCCATGAGTCTGTATTTTATGGAAGTCATGAATAAGAAAACACTTTCTGAAAAAATCAACAGACCATCCTGATTTCAGAAAATGCCAATGCATTTTCAAAAACCACAAAATCCAGGCTGAGTTACTTTTTATTGCAATCCTTTTTACTTAATAGCCCAAGAGACCAATATTGTAAGTTAAAAGGGACAATAAAAAGCCAAGACAGGTAACTGACAAAACACCTAACATGTTATCAACAACTCGTAACAGAGACTCATAACAACTCATAACTTGTAACACATTCTCATAAAAACTTGTAACAGAGAGAGAGGATGTCTGTGTAAAAGGGGAAGGGGAACCTTTGATGTGCAATCTTGTAAGTGCCATAAAATTGAAAAACAATGTATATCTAAAGCTTTGCCTCATGAACAATCCTTACTGTCAGAGTGAGGGGGGGTCTAGATGAAATTCCTGAGACCGATTTCTCTGCTGGGCATTCCTCATGACCCCTAGTGGATCCTGGACAAGGTGGATTCAGACTCAACAGGACCTATCAGTCCTTTTGGGGTCAAACTTGTTTGGGTAGAAGTGACTGCACAAGATGCAAAGCACTGTAGAATCAGACCTCTGGTCTTTCCTCTCTCCCAGAAGATAAAGAAGTACAAGAACATCATTAAGACACATGACCATCTCATACACAGGCCTGTTCCAGCAAGCCTAATACAGCAAGGTCTCTTTATCAAATACAGACTCAAGCCCAACCTCAAGCCAGCACTCACTTATCCTTAGCCTCATCTACAGTCCAACACATGCAGAGGCATGTAAGTTCCAGGCCACCACTCAGAAAACATAAGCACTTTCTGCACCTTACTGTGGGTTCAAGCACAATTTCATGAAGTCTGGAAAGACAGGACACAGAAGCAGCCAAATACACTACAGCACAAGCCAGCAAATCCCCCGAGCTCAGCTCTTTCTAGCTCATGTGGACACATTGCACCACTGCTATTGATACCTAGCAAGGCAGAGAGCGCACAAGCAGGTCAAGGGCTCTGTGTGTTCAGGGCCTCATTCAAACCTTCTCATTATCTTGTAGCAAAGACACAATCAGGATGTGGGAGCAAGACAACCACGGGGGGTGGGGGGGTGTTAAAGGGCTGCTACCTAACAACAGCTTTAAAAAAAACCAAAAACAAACAAACAAACAAAAAAACAGGAGGAAAAGGAAAAAAAGAGTGAACCCAAATAGTCAGCTAGCACAAACTCTCAAAGCCCCAGGGACTAGAGACATTTATGCCAGCCAAACTCCTGCTCCTCTGGTCTGATTCATTCCTCACCAGCAGGCTTCCACATGGAACAAAGATAGGCAGAAGTTACAAACAATTGACATTTCAGACACAGCAGTGGTCTCCAGAATGTCAGCAACTACAGCACCTGGTGCTCTTCTTGAGCTCAACTCTCTAATCTTAATCTGCAGCTAAAGTTAATGCCAATTGGGTTTTATGTGGTCTTTCTTAATAAAAGGTAGTCCCCTGTTTTGCTTGAGTAACACATTTTTCAAACATGAAATATGTTCCTCAGGCATGAAGATCTATGAGCCAGGTGCTCAAAAATAGTGGAGTTATGAAACTGCTTAAACTGCTTCCAAATTATGCTTCCTTGTGACATATGCATCTTCATAGCCTAGTGCTGCCCATGGGTGGGTACGTATGCACTTCCAGAGAAAGAAGGAGGAATGTTGAGATGCTTAGGCATAACAGTTATACATCCAGGATCACTCTGTCTCAACTGAAAAGTGAATGTACAGATTATGTGGTTTATGACCTGTCAATCAGAAAAGAAGAGAGAGGCTATATGACCATCCAAAGACTGTAGAAGGCCTTTCCAGCAAGTCTTACAGCTATTTCAATGTAAGAACACCTGTCTCTCTGCAGAAAAAAATCAATGCCTATTTTTAAGCCTAGACAGCACAGCCAATCTCTCTTTCTCTGGTCTCCCTAAAGATGGCAGACATGACTGACAACAGTCTGAGCTAGCAAAAAAAAACCAAACCAAACCCACAACAAAACTCTAAAGCAATGGGCTTCCTAGCCATATAATTAGCAGGAAAAGGGAGAAAAAACAACCCACAGATCATTTTCAAAAGAACATCAGTAGATTGTCACATCCTGACCTGAATTGGTCCAGTGTTTAAAAGATAAACATCCATGGAGACAGCTACAGTCAAGAAAGATGTTTAAAGAATCTGTATAAAGGCTGAAGCTAGTCAAAGACACACAAAAAATCCCACCTTTGTTCTGTCCCTTTTTTGCTGAAACAATATGAGACAAAAAAAGATGTGTGACAAAAGTTTCCAATGAGGCTCCAGTCAATGGTTGAGTGTTACTAAGAAGGCTACTGAGCTTCCATTTATATGGTAGTGGCATATTCTGCATCACACAGTCATTTATTTGAGAGTAAATTCATTGATTTGCATGGAATTACTCTGGAAATCAGTATAACTGAGAGCAGGTTTGCATTTAATGGGTGTTTTTTTCCTCTCCTATATAACCTGAAAGGAAACTCCTCAAGAGAATTAAAAGGGAATTAAGGATGAAACACAATTTTATGGATAATGAAGGAGAGTAAAAACATTGAATGAGATGTATAACCAGGATTAAAGACTTGAGCAGAGAGAGAACTAAATAGAAGATCCACATCTGCATGTTCCATCTTGCCAATACACCAAGATTTTATCTGGAGTCAAACTGTGCCCAGAGCTATTTAAGAAGAGTGTCTGCAATGCAGTATTTCAGGGACAAAAAAGGAAAACATAATTCCAAGTGTCTGAACATACAGTCTTTTTCTAGTTCTGTAGAGGGACTGCAGCCAGCTATAGCATGCCTTACTGTGCACAGCACTGCAGGAAAGACTTTCAGGGGCTTTCGGTAAAGTGTATTGGCAGTGATGGAGGAAAGATCAAGAGAACCAAGCACAAGACTTCTTGGCTTGGAGACGATAATGACTTTCTACACTTCTCCCGAGTGCATGAACCTCAAAGAAGAAAAAAGTTATGAAGTTATGAAGGCACACTAATGCAGGGCATCTGTAGGAGTGACTGAGCAAAATAATGATTAGGAAAACTCAAGGCTGGGAAAAGGTCTCACAGAGAAAACACAAAATAATTGTTGTTTCAAACTAGACAGCTCATCCTTTTTGGTGCTGTGGGCCAGCTGGCAGTGCAATGACACTTGCACCAGCCACATATTAAAACAGAATTTGCCATCAGCCAGTCTCCTGGACCCTCAGCCCACATGAGTCTCACATCTCCCTTCCACACACACAGGAAAACTAAACTTCTAAGTTACAGAACCTCCCTGGCATGCTCATCCTTCAACCCAGTTTTAAGCCACAGTAGGATAGGCAGTGGGACACACAGTACTGTCCTGGGGTTGTCAGACAGACACTCTGGTCTGGGTTAAAAAAACAGTATACTAAACTGACATATGTATACAGAGGATGGCCTCATCTGGACTTCCATCTAGTGCTTCTGCAGTTGTAGGACCACCAACATCTTATTCTCCCTTTAAGTGAAGTGCTAAGACGAGTAATAAACACTCATGCCACATATGAGCCATCACAATCGCTGTGCTCAGGCAAATGCTATCTGCACTTGCTTAGGCTGTTCAGTGCAAGGGACACTGAGGCTTAGATCCAGATTTGAAAGTTCAGTTCCAAACAAGCGAAGGAGCAGCACCAACACAGTAACCACAGGTCATGAAGTCTGCAATTCTGTTCAAAAAGGTTCTTTTTTCAGCGGACCACCTTAATGTATCCTGCAATACATTCCTATAGGTGGGTTTAAATAAAGGTGTAAATAAAGGTGTAAATAAAGAGCCTTGAAAGATCAGCAAGACATTCCATAAATGATTTCCAACCTCAATAATGAATTACACACTGGAATAGCAGTCTTTGCTGCTTCTCTCACCTCCATCCTGAAACTTGCTCAACCTTTCGAAGTATGATGATATAGGAACTTGAACAATATCTAGAATTGCCAGCAGTGTCCGAGTCAGTCTGAGAAGCTCACTAAAACTGTAAAAGCCAAAGTATATGAGGTTTCGAGCCAGATGTACCACCTATGAGAAAAAGAAATTAAAAATTAAGGAAATATCAGCAATCTTTGCAATATTCAGCTGTGCAATATGGTTGCAGTTCACACAGCAGCTTTCACGGAGATCCAGATCTAGAGTGTATTCAAATTGTTACAAGTCTTTCCATGGATTTAAATGGGCCTTGGACTAAGGCCAATGACATCAAATGTTTTTTTCAGAGTTAGACAAAACAATTGATCAGTCAAATTACAACAGAGAGCAAAACCAACATGAGATTTAGGAAGGCATGAAAGTATATAATTGCATTTGGGAAAATATGTAAGATCAAGAAGAAAGACTCCAAGAAATTATTTAGAGACAGCAGCTGTGGAGAAGATGGAAGTCAGAAGAGTAGGATGACTGAGGTAAATTTGAACAGAGGTGATTTCAGATAACCAGAGGGAGGAGCAACGAAGCTTAAGAGGTAGGTTGGAGAAATAACTATAAAAGCTGTGTTTCCCCCTTATTCAATATTATTTGAATCTAGAAGATTTAGGCCTATCTAAAGTTTCTGTCAGAAATTTCAAACGATATTTAAAACACAGGATTAGGTTATTTAGAGTATTTTCCTTCAGCGTCGTATCTTACATAGAGAATACTACTTACGTATATTGAAGAATCCCTGCATGCTAATTCAGTAATGTGGAGAGAAAGGTCATATTGCCATTCACCCACACACGTACCACTCCCTCTTGCCACTGAAATGCAACCACCTCAGGGGAGGAAGGAAAAACACAGCTGTTCAACAGCAGACAGTAGCATTATTTTCTGCAGTAACAGTCATCACCAAGAACACTGGAATTAGGAACTGGTGCTTCTTTAGGACATTTTACACCAACATTTATTCTGCAACTATCTTTATTTTGAAAGAGCTAATATCAACTTAGCATGAGGAGGAATACCCTAAGTTGGATACAGATAGCTGAGAGGTACCTCAAATGTAAGTTTATTTTTCTCTTTGTCTCCAAAAGGAAAGGGCTGATTTACAACTTCTTTCAAATACTCTTCTACAAACTCCATAGTGAGTGCAAACTTCCTCTTCATTTCATTTCTTGAAGAGTCTGTGAAAGAATCATACCTACAATGCAAGACACAGAAGGAAGGAAAATTAAACACCTCTAATATCAGGATCAGCTGTCACTAAAATAAAAACAAACCAGTCACTATGCTATGAAATTACTGTCAGTTCTCCATAAGGATAAGGGGTAGAGGTCAGCTGATTCTGCATACATACGCAAAGAGAACACACAAACCTTGCCTCCAACAGTACCTGTAAGGGTTACAGTGAATAGGAATAACAGACAGGAAATACTACTGTTCTGGTAGATAGCACGCTCAGATCTTGCTGTGGCAAGTCAGTTATCACCAAGTCTCAGCTGTCCTCTCTGCCCATCTGCCAGAGTTTACTGTTTCCACAAGGAAGACAGCAGATCAGGAAAGCAGCTCAGGACACACAACCTTCTCCTTTACACCACTAGGACTGATTTTTCATGTATATCAAAACAATCCTTTACCTCACTTACAGAAGCAATACTGTCTGCTGCACTGCTATACTTCTGCCTCTGTTTCTTCAGCCAGATACTCCCTGTCATGGTCTAGCCCAGTGGCGCTGCTCCATCAAATCAATTAAGCCAGAGAGGATTTCCACTGAAGTCAATAGGCCCTTCTCCCATACTTAAATTTAACACACGCTTAAGTACTTTGCTGGATGGAGGCCAAAGCCTCTGTAAACTGTTTCTGGGGCAATAGCTGTACCTAACTAAGTTCCAGCTTTCCAATTGTGGCTTTCAGTTGAGCTTGAAGTATAAAACTACACATTTGCTAGGCTGGAACTCAATGTCAGACACAATTAGATTACTTCAAGTTCAGCTGGTCTGAGGAAAGACCATTCCATTTTTCCCAGCTTGCTCCCTACAGGAACACAGTGAAAAAATGAAATTGAAATATTTTCATGTAAAGCTACCCATGGAAGTTTTCAAGAGTAACAATAATTAATAGCTCTGTTTTGCAACAAAATCCCTTTTCACATACATGTTGTGTTGACATTACACATCTACAACCATTTTGTTCCGAGATTAAACCTTACTAAATGCTTTTGTACTTTAGTTTGCAACACTTCCAACTCACTCATGAATTGTGATTTTAGTAGGAATTTCAGTCCACAATCTGGCATATCTGACAGGTACCACAGTTTCCTGAGGATCTCTGTCCACATGCATGTGTAGCATCAGCCGACAAAAAGAAGCTCGGAGGTCATAAGGGAGGCTTTCATCAGACATACATCGTAGGATCAAGTCTACTGACAGCTGTGCAGAAATCTGGTTGATGGCTAGATATTGGCGGTCCAGGCACATTCTTGCAAAAAGGTTCAGTTGGTACCTTCAAGAAAAATAACAACATATTTCCAACTGATTTCTTCAAATACCACAAAGCAACATACCTCAGAGCCCCACTTGAAATGCCTGATGTCAGCCTTTCTGATGTAAATGCTAAAAAATGTCAAGACTAACTTTGCTAATCAAGGGAGCAACTTGCCATTAAAAACACTAATGTCAGGCTCCAGCCCTCGTGAAGACTGGGTTCCCTTTGAAACTCAAAGGAAGCATTGTTCAATGGAAGGCTGAAGCATTTGGACTATGTATTTTGAATCTGTGTAAAACACTGTTCCATGATCCCATCTGCCCTCTAATCCTCAGGATGCTCAGGACTTTCCTTCCTCAGAGCATGCCTTGATCCAGAGCAGCACAACCTAAAAATATAGCCCATAAATATATAGCCCAAATAAAAGGTAAGACGAAAATTATAAAAAGACTCAAAGAGCTGTCATGAGCAAAGGACACTCAAGATTTGTCTGGAATAGACAGCAGAAAGTGCAGTGGTCCTACAGGAAAAACTTGAAACAAACTTTTAATCCCAGTTTCTGGCATGACCTGGTTTTGTTTTTTGATATTAACAAAAGATCCAGATAAGAACAGCACCAGACTCTTTGGAGAGTTCACATTTTCTTCCATTTGAATAAGCAGTTTTACCTGTAGTAGGTAAGAACTTCTAAATCAGCTTTTGTGCCCTCCTTTGCCTCCTGAGCCAGATGTCTGATGGCTTTGCCATGAGGTTCCTTGTTACTGTCAATCCAGTAAAGCCACACTTCTTCTTCATCTATGTCATCTGAGATGACTGGGCATTCCAAGGGATTGTCCATTTGTGTTGAAACCAGCCTGCAAACACAAATCATTCACAATGGAACCACTAGCAAACTGCTACAAATGTAACAACAGAGCAGATAACAAAAAGATATGTTCCAATTATGGAGGCTTACTTGGTCTGAATGAGAATGTCAGCATTGCCTGGGCTCAGCATAAACTTGCAGATGAGTTCCTGAGTTACTGGTATTGCTGTGGTGTTAGATACACACAGGTCCGATAGATAATCCAAGAATCTGCAGTCAAAAAAACACATGCAACAGAACATAAGAATTAAAATACTGCACAGAAGCATTGCGGTAGAAATCTTTAGCAACCCTCACTAATATGCTCAGGGAAGCGTATATTGTGAGATTTATCAATGTGATCTTTGTCAATTCGTTGCAACTCACAACAGATAAAAATGAGTAATAGCTTTGAGAACCACCCTAAATGGTGCTGAACAATCAGTCAGGGAGAGAAAAGAAAAATATCCCAAGCATGACACTTCTAAGCAAATCAAAGACCAAAGAGTTATGCCAGAATTTAAGAGCAGCCTGAGTTTATCTTAAGCTTGGCTGGGAGGGGAGCTCCACTGAAAACCTTCATCCCTGTCAGGAACCAAAAGCAGGAGAACACATTCTCATCCACCTTCCCCATCAAGAAACACAAGTCTCCCTAACCCAAGCAGCAAGGAGGTATTACTTGTGCTGGAGATAATCACGTGCCCTCTGAGGAATGCCTTTGCACTGGAGGAGTCCATATCTCCACCTTTTAAAGATGCCTTTTAAAAATCTCTGAAGTGACACAGCCAACAATTAGTGAAGAGCGAAGATCTGGCAGGACCTGAAGACAAGACCTCTGCATTCAAAGAGGTCATTCCATATAAAACAGAAATATCAAAGCTTTGCATGGAAATCAGTTTCCTGTTAATTTGCCCCTCAAATTTAGGTCTTCTGATGATTAACAAGGTTCAGGCTGAGGATTTCCAAGCAGCTGGGACATTCATTAGGTATCTGCTTCTTGTCCATCTTTCACGGATTCTTCTGTGTGAATCAACGCACATTGTCCATATTTGGAGCCTTTGGTTCACTGGAATATAAAAAGAGCCTCTTCCCAAGAGCTGCTTCTTTTCATTATATTCGTAGGAACTGAGTATCTCTGAGCCCACCACTCCTTTAGTGAATACAGGTAAAACTGAGCAAGAGACTCAAGAGCTGGTGGGCAAGCAGATATGAGCAGGCACACACACAGATCATATACTACACTTCCTTAGAAATCCAGGGGGAAAAAATGACCATCTACTATCAGCCATTCAAGGATCCAATAGTCTGAACCTCTATAGGTGATCTTCCTACCAGAGGGAAGGAAAAAATCATTTCTGCATGAGCACAGACCCCACTCTCCACAGAAGTCTGGGAACTGCAAGGGATGAGTACATAAAGCATTTTTAGGGTACACTTAGGAACAATTTTACCTGTTGCTGAAATGAAGCTTTGCAGCAACAGGTAATTAACAGTGCACAGCAATATTGCATCAAAAAAATAATATTTAGTAAACAGCACATAATTACACAAAATTCTGGGGGAGTTACCTCATTGGAGCTAAAATTTGGCAAATTTTGTAGCTCTTGTGTTATAGAGCAGAGCACACTACCACCATTCTTACTGACACAAGCAGTGCTGCAAAAGTCTGCAAGACTCTCCATGAAAATAAGTGCCTTTACTGTTCAGATTGCACCATCTTGGCAAGGTGTATTTTTCAAATATTTATTGCTCTTTGACTTCAGCCTTAAAGAAGAAATGTATATTTTAATACACAGCAGCTGGACAATTTATTTATGCACCAAAACTATGACATCCTCCACTAAAAAGTGACATGAGATTGTCAATAAACACTACGACCCTTCAGCACTGAGAAGGAGCTTATCTCATGGTTTCCTCTTAGTACTGACCAAACCCAACACGAGCAATGAGATTAAAGAGTGAAGCCAAACAGCTATAGACATACAGAGTATAATTGAAGCAGTGAAGCATCAGGGCCTTGAGCAACATCTTTAATCACTAACAAAAAATGGTATTCACAATTACTGAGGATATTATTTGCCCTTCAGTACATTAATTTGTCATATTTGTATTACTTCAGTAATTTTATAACTGAAAATACAAAGAAAAAACAGATAGATTTTCCATTTTTAAAAAACCCCAACATTTCCTTTATATTCTGGCCTAAAGCTAATTAAAAAAATTTCAATTTAGTGAAGTTCAAGGTTAGAATTTTTCATTTGGAACAAAATCTGGTCTAAGACACAAGTTCACTGGGTTCTTCACTGCCCTAGGCCCCTTTCAGGTCTGACCTGGAATCAGAACTTGCAGGAAAATTGATATTAATAAAACATTAGAAAAATTGACATCTGTCTAATTTGCACCAAGATTATTAGCAAGGGAACCAACACAAGTGGCATTTTCACAGAGGAGCTACAGAGTTATGAAAAATTAAAATTTGTTTGTTTCTCTTTGTCCTAATCTGAACTAAAACAAAATTTTCAAAATTGTCCTGTACAGTATAAGCCTTCTTTTCAATAACCTCTAGTTCTGAAATGCAGACATGATCAAATCCCAAGAATTACAGGTAGTTCTGATATTTTCTAGTATGACACTGTATTTGTGGGGTTTATTCTGCCAGGTCAAAAAAAAAAATTAAGCTGGGAGAAAGAGACAACAAAACTATGAATAGCAGGCAGATTCACAACTACAGCAAATAGAAAAGCCTATTAATACAGAAAAAGAATGTTACATAGACCACTTCAAACCTTGGCTCTCGATTTCTCCTGAGTAAATTAACAAACGTCTCTATTTCTTTAGCTGTGATATGTTTCTCTAGCAGTTTTCTGTTGTTGTGCAACAAAGCTGTGATGGTGTCTTCTGCCAGAATATCATAACCAATCTGGGACTGCATGACGCAGAAGTTCTTAGCGATATACTCCTGAAAAAATGAAAATTCCCATGATGACTTGTTAAGCAGTAATGTTTTTCTTTTAGAACCAGAAGCACCCAGCTCAACTAGGAATCAAAATAACCCTCAAAACTTTCCTCACTGAACTGGCCTGAATAAAGGAACATCTGAACACCTAAAATATGTACCCCGAGAAGCAGATTCAGTATTAGGCATGACTAACTCTTCTTATTCTTTCAAAAACCAAAGGAATGAATCCATGAAAATATATACAAATTCAAGAAAGGGCAACCAATTTTTTTAAAAAGAGAAAGCCAAAATGTTTTTATAGCGCTTAAGAAGTTTTCTTTCCCTGGGTCTTCCCTCCTCCCTTTCTCTCCCTCCAAAGCAGAAACATTTCTGAAAAGCAATAGGAAGAAAACAAAAGTCACACATAGCAGTTCCATCTTTTATCTCTCATCCCTTTAGTCCTATAAAGTTAGTGCTGTTTTTCCCCACTGCAATGTGTAAAGCACACAACACCACGTTCTGAAATACTTCTCACTCACAGGGAGTCTCCAGCAGCAGGAAATCAAGCTATCTGACAGAATAACCTCTGGTCTGATTCACTGCCATCACTCTACAAATATCTAAGCAACAGAAACAGACAGCTTTACAGAATTCCCACTTTATAATCCAGAGTCCAAGAGCATAATTTTAATAACAGGATGCTCATGAATGAAGCAATGGACCCCAGTCTTAGTCTGAGCCTGTGAAAGTGTAAGGTGAATCTATGATATTAATTGCTGATCATTCAATTCATATACAAGTGCCTACAAAACAAAAACACTGTTCCTCAGCATGAGGCAGTGTATGACAGTGAGTTCTTACTACTAACCTACACAAAACTGAGTCCTTTCACCACTGTCACAGAATCCCACTTGTAAAAAAAAGAGAACGATGTCAAGCCCAGGATATATAATTACAGAAATCAGGAGAAAAATTTTCTTGGATACCACTGACCTGGTTCTTCCTATAGTCCTGTTGAGAATGTCTGAGAACTCTGTAACATAACCTTAACATGTATTTGTATGGTGCATATCTCTGGTCACCTAGGTCTTCAAGTCTTAGCATTGATCCTTCACCTTTATCCTTAAAAGGAGCCTTGAGAATGCCAAATATCTGTTCAAAATCAAAACCACTAAGAGTCAAACACAGATTTTTGCTTAACTTAAAGCAGTCAATGGAAATGTCCTCTGACAGGATCAGCACAAAGGCCTTATAGACCAAAGTCAGAAATTAATCACTATACTTACCTACATATGACTAAACACAGGTGGGGCACAATCTCAGACATTACAGCTTTATGCATTTAGCTTTACATTTCCCACCAACTTTACTGCTATCCCCAATTTTAAATATTGTTAGTTAAGTGCCTTAACTTCGGATACATTAAGGATGAAAAAGTAGGACAATACTGGTTGCTATCCAATTTCATCCTTTCAGCTTTTTATTATTTTTTTTTAATTTCAGTAAGCTACTTAAGGAGAATATTAATTTTTATTTACATGCAAGTTGGCCCTCATGCAAAGTCAGGGATCCATAAGGGCACCAGAATTTTTCCCATATGGGGAACGCTTGTAGGATCGGGACCACGTTACAAATTTGTTTCAAATTTTGTCATTATTTGCTATCAAACGTAGTATTAAAATCATCAGAATCACATGAAACTAAAAGCCTTCAGATATGGCCCCTCATGCTCCTTATTCACAGACCAAGAGGTGAGCCTTGACTAAGCAGTGTCGTACCCATCCAATCCAACCAGACACAAACCCAACATTTTCTCAAATCACTCTCCTACAATCTGCTTGCAAATTCAAGCAAGTTATTAATACAGTAGGACATACCTGAGCCAATATATTTTGTTCCCTCATTAATTTCTGTCGTTCCCGGTTTGGCTTGGTAATGACCACATCCAAAACTTCCTGCCCGTTATTAGGCACATCAGCAACAAAGAAAATTAGATCTTCCAGTAACTTGGTTACAAACCTAGAATGAACAGACAAATCATTATTATATACAGCTATTCAACACCTGCTAGGATTCATTAAGAAAGAAAATCACCTTTTAGAACAAGCTTTAGCTAGCGCAATGGAACTTCAATCACTGCAAAGTTTGACATGTACTTAAGGATTCCAGACCTTGGTTCAGCAGAGGCTTAAATCCATCACAGGGGTGTTTACCAAGACATTAAACAACAACCAGAGTGAAAAAGAAAAATACAGGATGCTGGATTGATGCAGAATATTCAGGAATCCAAAATCTATACTAGCTGGCCTCAAGGCCAAGAAACAGTAGAAAGACCCTCTTATGCAGCCTAGCAAGGATTTTTAAACTTCATAATTGACGTCAGTCTGTAAAACAAGATGATGGACTCACTAGAGGAATAAAAACATTCTGCCACTAGACTATCAAGAAAGTATTTAAAAAAAATCACTATTTGTTTCACTCTTTGCTACACAAAAAGACATGTGGCAGAAGCAAGTGCTAAAAAGGACAGAGGAGTGGTAAATTCTCTCTCTCCCATCTTCAGAAAATGCAAAAAGAAAGTGGCCACTGTCTCCTTGTTACTAACATACCTCACTAGGCATGCACAGAAAGAAGTATAGGTGCCCACAAATTTCAATGAATCTCTCCTAAAAGAACTAGCAATCTTTTACAAGCAAAATCCAGCATGTCTCCTACCCTGGGGAAGCATCATTTGAATTTGGACAACATCTAGTTTATAATTACTAAACCTGTAGGTATGCTATGAAAGCAGCAGGAAGATGCCCAGTAGAGGATCAAGGTCATCTCTAGGAGCCAGACACAAAGCTTCCATTACCTATAACAGGTCGGGGCTGTTCAGCTAAACCCTCTGAGTGAGCTTTAGCTTTAAAAGTCTCAGCCCACTGATGGAAAACAGAAAGGTCCTCCCCAATAGAAGAAAGAGAAAAGGCAGATGTGGGATGGAACAACCAGGAATAAACTGCTGGGATAGCTTCCCCCCCCCCTTACCAGGAAGGTGATAAGACAGGTAAGAAAAAAAAGGTTGGTTTTTTTTCCAAAGGAAATCATAGAAATAAACAAATAATGGCACTATTCTGAAACCACTCTGAAATGTTTTACATGTGTGTTGTACCATTCTGTCAACATCAAGACTTGACAGTAGTGGGTTCCAGTGACACAGCAGTGCAAGGTTAATACAGGGATGCCACACCTTGATTATGTCGTATCCCTCTCTGGTTCAACTCAATCATAAAATGGCCCATCAGCTTTTCAAGGCTGAGTAACAACACCCAGGCCATTACAGATCTGCCTGTTACGATAAATCCTCCAACTGGTATTAAATCATCTGGTCTACCTGCTACTGACAACTGACAGCAAAAATTCAGTTTCATCACCAAAAATTATTGTTTTCATTGAAAAGCTGTATATGATGCATGGTGGAATAAAAAAGTTACAAATTAACACTGCCAGAGACACTGTCTAATATTCAGTTTAACCACCGACAGCTGAAAACAAATAGAGAACTACATCACTGGCAGTGGGATATATTTGGCTACAATTTACAACAGTATCTCTTAATTCACGGGTGGGTGTGAATAACAGACATTCTAATAGCACTACAGCTGAAACATGGATTAATACAAAGGGTAGACACCAAAATTATGTAAAATAGGAAAAGAGAATAGGAAAAAACAGGAATAGTAAAGGAAAGGAACTATTGGGGCAGCTTCTTGGTCACTCAGACCTTCTCTACTGCTCTCGCAGCATGAATGTGCAGTACAGTGAATTCCACTGCTGCTCACTCTATAGACAGATTACTTATACACAAGAATCAAATGCAACAGACATCCATATCACAGCTCAGAAGTGGTTTATCAAAAGAAATTAAGACAAACACTGCATTTGCCCAGGGAGCTATCCATTTATTTAGGTGGTCAGTGAGCTGGGGAAGTGCTGTTTACCACCGTTTTATGGTTGAGGTACACAGATCAGCCTGGAGTGCAGCTAAGATGGTCTGACAGAGACAGAATCTCAGCACTGAAGTGTCCTCTCCTAATTGCCTCTATGTCCACACAGATGTTACTAACTTCCACATTACTGTTAGGCCATCATGTCATGAGTAACCAAACACCACCTTAGGAGGGAAAAAAATAAAACTCACTAACCTCCTTTCATTCTGGGTTACTGTTCCATTTTCCAGCTTTTTAACAGTTGATGCTAGAACCTTGTTTGCATCATTGGCAAAGTCCAAGTCTCTGACCTCAGACAGAGGAACCGATACAATGGCAAAAGCTTCCTTGTCCTCTTTTGTTTGGCAAGTCCCAATCTGCAACAGTGTTTGGTTCAATATGGGTAAGCAATCCTCTTACCTTTATCCTAATTTTTATGCATATTTTATATAGTAAACGTGAGATCACCAGTAGAGAACTTCAGGAGTGAGCTTTGGATTTCAACCCCAAGATGTACATTTTTACCTTTAACATCACAGGCCTCTCTTCATCAGTGTCTATTGGAATGCTGGTACTAGTGACCCAAGTGTTAGTGCATAAATGCCTCAGTCGGACGTATGAGTTCCTGAAGGAGAACAAAGCAAACAACTGGTTAGATGGATCAGTCCTGAGCTAAAGTGGGCAAAGTGGGATGCAATGCAACACAAGACCATGACATGAGACTTGAGGGCATGAGTCACACCAGCCACTCATAATAAAAGGGTGAAGAAGACCTAAAAGATACTGCAGCATCCTTTTCCCTTGTCTCCTTCTTTGTCACCCAGAACAGAACTGCAACAAGAACAAACAGCATCTTGGGATTATGCAGAATGCTGTTTTTGAGTATTTATATAAGCCTGGGAGTAAAGCATTCCTTAAAGAAAAAAATTAAAAAGGAAGGTGTTATAAAATCCCATCTGAATAGAAATAGATTTCATGAATAAAACAAATTCTTTTCTTATTATTTTTTCTGCACAGTAACGAACCCTTTCAGCCTGTCACGGCACAAAAGCCAGAAAGTAAAACTGACCATGGTTTCACAGCTTCACCATTATGATCCCCTTGTTACAGGGAGCAAGCATTTACAGAACCAGTTCTCAACTGAAAATCAAGTGAACAAAGAGCAGACATGAGATTCTCCTAAATTCTTTCCATATGATAATCTGTGGTATTATCAAAAAGCAGAGCTGAGAAATCAATTACAATTTTTACTCTGAATCCTACTTTTTAAATACATTCACTGTGGTCTTCATTCTCGTTCTCCGTTTCATGCTGATGGGCTTTGAGTATTCAAGTAAGCAAATTATCTGACAAGACTTAGCATTGCAAATACACTTCAAAGCTGTATATATCAGTATTTGTGAGTACCCAGCTTTAAAATCCACCTTCATTACGATCAGCCCCAAGTGCCTGCATGCCCATTCAGTCACAACCAACACCATGTGACTTTATCTAGCCAATCTCAGCTAAGCAACACAGTTGAAATTCCAAATATTCACAATAAAACCCCAGAAACCACTTGCTGAATTCATTTGAATAACAAATGTCTTCAGTGGCATCATGATCTGTCAGGGAAACAGAAGCCCAGTTCACCATATATATTATTTTGTTGGGAACAATTCAGATCTATTAGCAGTACATTTTTATCAAACAGTGTACAGGGCTCAATTCTGCCCTCATATATATCTGTGCAATATTTAGCCCACTATTTTTCTCTTCATAGACTCTCAAAGTGTCACTTGTTTTATCCTTATAATTATTTTATCCAGTCACAGCAGCAGTATCATGTTTTATACATCCCTTGTTTATCCATGAACACTCCTCAGATTTTAACTGAAGGATAATACTTGCTTGTGTTTGATTTTTTTTTCTGCTTTACTTGCCAGCATAATACTAGGAAGAAACCTTGTCAATGCATCACTATTTTTTGCCTTTTTTTTCTTTTTTTTTTTTTTTTTACCTTGGAACCAGGCAATCAGCTCTCTGAAGAGTGGTGGCATCCAGTTCAAAGAGAGATGCAATATCATTTCCATGTGGCACAGAGACCAAAGTATACATAATCTTCTCCCCTGCTTGGCGTTTCTTCTTTGAAGCAGGAAGGTCGCTGTCTCTCTGCTGATTAGGCACAAGGGTTATTTGCTTGTATCAGGGTCCATTATAAATTCTCCAATTACCTTGCAGACAAGTAATACATCTAAATTGCACTTTTTTTGATTTTACATTCCAGTAAGAATGCACCATGACTGCCTTTGGAGTGTGTAACACAAAGGATGCACTTTGCCCCAGGCACATGGGGTCTCAGACAGTCATTATAACAACAGCAGGTCACAAGCTACAGAGTGACTGCAGTACCGTATACATTATTACTTGACACCTACAGCTTCAAATAACCTGCAGTAGTTGCAGACCCTTCACTCCCAATAGGTGTAATTACACAGTGCTGGTTTGGAAAGGGCCAAAGTTAAAAGAAGAAAACTAATGAAAATTGGATTTTTTTAAAAGGAGGAGAGGATTAAAAAAAGTAAGCAATTTGATAATTCTACTGTTTTATGTAAGTTTGCTCATTTTTTCTTCTCATACAGTCAGAATCACAGCAGCACACTTTGCAAACAGCAAGAGCCAGAATGTCTGCTTCACTAAGATCAACTTGCCATTGGGAGTGGGGACACACAAAGCACCAACTCGATTGTATTAAAAATCTTAGCATAGGCTGATGATGCACTGGAGGCTGGATCCAACACAGGGCTGACTGTGCTCACTGAATCTGGAGAGGTGTGCTCCCTTTGAGGAGTCCAGCTTTCAAGTGACAGACTTATGTTGTGTTGGAGCCTCAAAAGAGGCATGAGAACCTAAGGTGACGATCTCCCTCCCACCACCTGCTGAAGGTCCATGGGAGTTTTGTGACTCAGTACCATGAAGTAGCCACCTTCAGCTTTTAGTTACCTACACACCTTTGTCTTCACAGACTACCTTCCCTACACACATATCTTCGCCTGAAGGAGTAATTCAGAGTCTGTGCCCGTAACCACGCAGCAACCAACAGAATTACTGGCATAAGTAAAAGCTGCTCCTCTGGGGTGTTGAGTTACACATATTACAAAAGACTAATCACCAATTAAGAGACTGGCAGCCCAGGGCCCTTCACATACACAAAATATATCATGGGGTAAAAGGAAAACAGGAACAAAGAATGCCAAAAGAGAAAAATCAAATCCTGGAAACCTGAAATACTATTACAATGATTTATAGTGCACCACTAGGGAAGAGATGTACAAAGCAGTGTTAAGAGGCTAGCCTGTACTCAGTTTGCATTAGTACCTTGATTAAAGCCAAACTGTAAGGGATAATCAAGGGCAAAGCTTTCATTATTCATATTGCCAATTGATTAAACAACAAAATCAAGGAAGAGTGAAAGTCTGTAAGAAATAGCTAGTTATATTCTCATTTCATTGCACTTTTTGAATCCTACTAAAACATGCGTTTCTTCATTATCAAGCCTAAAAAAGGCCAGCTCTCCATCCCATTATTTCTGTGAAGGATACAGAGAGTAGGAAAAAAACACGAAGAAATCCTCTCAGGAATTTTTCTTAGGCTCAGCTAGCGATTAGAGTACCATCACTAGTTTTTGAGAGGAAGGCTTGCTGAAACAAAAGGGAACCATCTCCTGTGTCTTGCACAAGTGTAAACTCTCATCTGGCAGTCCTCACATCCTTTCAAACCCACAAATATTAAAGAAAACTGCACATAAAAATTAACCAGTATGCAAAGATTGAGAAAAGAGCCAAAATTTTTGTGATTTCCATACACATTTTGTTTTAGACTCAAGATGAGACCCAAAATGAAAAGGCAGGCAAACTAGAAGAGAATTCTCTTAAGGCCTTGCTAAGTGTGAGTCAGAGTCTAACATCAAATGAAAATCTACTTCCTAAATTTCCAAACAAAATGGAAAACTGGAAAAGCAGTTTAAAACCCAAGAGGTCTGTAAAGGGGTGAATGGCACAGGATAATTCAGAACAGCATCCAGACTTTTTGATATTTTCCACAACCTACATTCAAACCTAGTTGGGGTTTCCCAGAAACTACCCACTCTACTATAATTTCCAAACTGTAAAGGCTGTTATATGAAAAGCAGAACAAATCATAATTTTATGCAATTTTTTCTCCCTGGGGCTCTGTGAAAAATACAGTCCAAAACATGAAACCATATTTTACTCTGTGTTATGAACATTTTTTCTTGCTCACTCATGACTTAATGCCTGATCATCTCCAGTAGGTCATTAAGCATGAATACATATGCGCATGTGCCGGTTTCTATGACAGAAGGCAAAGTCAAAGGCAGGTCTCCTGTGCTTAATTAGTTCATGCTAACCACTAGCTCTGCGGAGAAGTTCATCCTGCAGTTTGGGGCTGACTCCACTCCGACTCCACTCACTTGCTACTTTTCTCAACAATTCTATGATGCTATTGAGCAACAGAGTTGGCTCATCAGGCTTAAATCCTGCCAACCAGCCTTGGCACCCGTCAAATCAGACCTGGCATACGAGAATAAGCTGGCTTCCTAAAAAAAAGTCCACTTCAATGGAGGGCAAGACAGTGTCTATAACGCTGCTAACTGCAACACAAAGCTTAGCTGAGCAAAATCAGACCTACACAACAGCTGTACAGTAGTTTCAGACTGGACTCCAACACAAACCTCAGAACTCTCCTTATAATGTTATTTTAGAATTCAGACACACCTCACAATCCAGCCTGGATTATGGGTGCTAAGCAGCAGTCAGTATAAAAGCATGTAACCCTGAGAGAAGTGACCCTGAACTTGACAGCTCTGAAAACAACTTAAATATAACGAATGCATGAGAGACAGAGCAAGTCATCACATATGAATACATGAATTTATATCTGAATTTATGCCTGAGTGCATGTGTGCATGCCTCTGTGTGTGAGAGAATGCACACACACTTGCACACAAAGTTTCTTATGATTAATTAAATTCAGTAAGCAGTCATCAGAATCTGCACTTAACCTAGCCACAACTGAATGAGCAGATGAGTCTATAGGAGGATGTGGGAAGACGTGAAAGTATTAGACTATTTCAAATTAATCAGACAATATGATCAGCTCAGAAGAAGCACTGCATACCTAAGCAGAGGAAAACAAGATGACATTTGCTCAGGTAAGAAACTGGTATACAAGGAGGACAAGCCGACTAGGAGAG
>VZRW01004735.1:55363-66157 GCA_013398125.1 Aegotheles bennettii | reverse complement strand
CCCGCTCTCCCCTCGCCCCCGCGGGCTTTGTGCTGCCTCTGCTCGTCGCTAACGGAGCCTTCCCTTTGTCGGAGCGCAGGGTGACCGGTCAGGACTTGCCTCCCCCGGAGCCCGGACCTGGGGGGGGAGGTTGTGGCCTAGCGAGGAGCGGTTTCCTTTCCCAAGCTGTTGGCATCTTCTTGCCTGGATTCAGTCATTCCCGGAGGAATGGAGGAATGCAGCTGATAAGCCCTTAACCACCCTGTGCTCCCACGGGCAGCACCAGAAGCTGGCCTCACCCTCTCCGCTTTGGCACTTTGGGGGTGGGCCTTTCTTTGTTACCTGCTCGGGGTACCTTTTCAGCGGCACTACAGACCCAAGGAGATGGAAGAGAAGGAGCGATGTGATAGATTCCAGCTGGTACCTCGAGACTAAGGGGATTCATATCGTCTGACTTTTTTTTTTGGGGGGGAGGGGAGGGAAGTATTCCAGTTTATGGGGTATGGGAGGAGGGAGGAAAAATATGTTGCAGATCTTTATGTGGTTTTTAAAACCAGCCATCAGAGGCAATTACTGAATAAACTGAAGCACAAGAAGAGGGTTTGTGAGCTGGAAGCAGTGCTAGCTGGCAAAAGAAAGGGGCGGTGGGTTGCTGTTGTGACTGTGGAGGAAGAAACTTCAGCCTCCTTCGTTTCTCACCACCTACTCCATCCACCCTATGCGAAAATGAGCTGTGTGCCATGGAAAGGTGACAAGACCAAATCGGAATCACCAGAGCAGCCCCAGCTACCGCCACTGCATATTTACCATGAGAAGCAGCGTAGGGAGCTGTGTGCCCTCCATGCCCTCAACAATGTCTTCCAGGACAGCAACGCCTTCACTAGGGAAACCCTGCAGGAGATTTTTCAGAGGTAGGATACGCTCTGTCCTGGTGTTGGCTTCCCCTTGTCCTCTGTTGCTCAGAGGAATTTTCAGATCTTATTTGGGGGGAAAAATACAGCAAAGGAGGGGTTCAGAGTATGCCACTGCTTTGAACTGAATGTAGCTTGTTTTTTAAACCTCCACTCTTTTTTTTTTCCTCCTCTCTCCATGCAAAAATTGTCTCTCTTTTACCTGTTTCTTAAACTATGCTGGCTGCCAGTGTTGGGTCCAAGTGCTTTACTGCAGGTGCTGTCATGTGGTTGGACTGCTGTCTTCTCCCCCACCCACATTAATGCATCTTCTGCCCATCTTCCATAATTTTGCCCCTGCCTTGTGTAGATATGTTATCTTTACGTTAATAATGGATTTTGGGATTGCCTTGGGAGAGTGAAGGCGGCAGGAATGACAAATGGGTCATCATAAAAACTTCCTGATTTAGTTCTGCAACACTTCCAAGTTTTTTGGAAATTAGGAGCTTTGCCAAACAAGTGACTCCTTATTCAAGCGGTTAAGTGAAGTTCTTCAAATATTATGTTTGGGGTTTTTTTTCCATGCAGCAAGACCCTGTGTACTCTGTCAAACTGGATTTAATTTCAGTAGCTAGATCCCCATTTTCTGTGCCATCACTAAATGTTTCCAGCAGCTTCAGATAATTAATAAAAGCGTTTTTGAGTTTTACTGGGATAAATGTAAATTATTAATGTGGCCTGTACAATAGCTCAGATTTTATCAATGTTTATTTTGTGCTGTTTTGACACCTTGTGGAAATTCTCCTGTATGTGCCTTTGGAAATTTTGGTGACCTTTTGTTGCTGAAGCTAAGCAATCAAATAGGAAGAGGGGTCTGATACTCAATATGCAGATGTTGTAAGTGATGCTTGAATACCTGTTGCCAGCAGCTGATGGCACCTTGTGCTTGTGACGGGAGGAAGTTGCGCCTCGTGGCAGCGGTGGCGCAGGTACTGCTGGACACAGTGGTGGCTGTGCCTTGTGCTGATGAGCGGGGAGCTGTGTGCCTGTCACTGCTGTGCTGAAAATCAGCACATTTACAGACTCCTTTTGGCAAAAAAAATGTGGTGATGGACAACAGCAAATACCAGATTGAAACGCTGTTTACAATAGTGTTGTAAATAAAATTCCTGTTGGTGAAGTGGAGCTGCTCCACAGCAGGCTCAAGGCACTCTTTGTCCAGGGTAGAGACGCTATGGTTTTGTTCCAGAGCAACAATTGTCAGAATCTTAATCACAGATGGATTGCTATTGGCCTGAAGCAAACAAAGGCAGTTCCTGTGGTAGAAGGAGTGTGATGATCTAATTAGTTGGCTTTCATTGTGTTTGGTGAGAGAGAATCAGTGTGCAGCATGAAACCTCTCAGAGAGAGCTGGGCCGTTAACCTTGTCAGACCTCTTTCCCTAGGAAGGAGGGTTTGTCTTTGATTCCAGCCTGGTATTGTTCCATCCTGATATTCGGATTGAGATGCACAGATTGATTCAGCCTCACAGTAGTATGGAAATATGCATGGAAATTCCTCTCGGAAATGGATGAGCTGTTAAGCTATGCTTAAGAACTGCCACTGCCTTTGCGTCTCCGTTGGGTTACTATTTGTGTCTAGCTCTTCAGCTTTAAGCGTGGATTTGGTTGTCCTTTATACATCCCTTTTCTGGGTGTCTTGCCTGTGTCTGGTCATATTCTGAGTGTTGGTAAAAGACCAGTGAATATTTTTAATAAGCTACAAAAATGTTGAGAGGCGTGATTTTTTTAAAAATCTGGGTGTTGACAAGGTAACAAAATCACAGATAAGCTTTCTGCAGGTTTGACTACATCTCTTGAAGAATCACTGAACCGCATTGATTATCATTAGTTTCCCTTCTGCTGCATCCCATTACGTAAGACTGGGGTAGTCTGGTGATTATTGTGCCAAAACCTGGTCCAAGCTCCCCTCTGGTTTTGTAGTCGTTCCTCTCTTCTTTCCTCCAACACAAGAAACATCTTTTTGATGTTCCTCTGGCTTTTGTTGCGGGAAGATTGCATGGTCCAGATGTTGCATGGAGACACAGACAAAATCACTTCGCTGGAGGCTGTGTATTGAGACCTGATTAGGGAAGACAACTGTGTACAGGAATCTGGGAGCCCATTGTGTTAAGGCAACATGTTGATGGAAGTTTTTGACCTAGAAGGCTCAGGAGGATTACTACTTGGATTTCTGTCCAACTTTGTTAGTCTTCCTCAGCTTAGTGTCTAGACTAAAACTAACTTTAGGCAGGCAACTTAATTTCTTGTCTAATCAGAGCCCTGCAGCTGGTGACCATGGACCCTATTTAGATGTGTGTGAGTAGATGTTGAGGTGATTCTTGGTGAAAGCTTGCTCACGGGTACCAGTTCTTTGAGTGTGTCACCTCTGCAGGTCTCTTCTCATTTCTCCGGCTCTGAAAGTTACGGACAGGAACAAAGACTTAATACTGTGTTCTTCCAGCTCTCAAATAAGCTTTTCTCTGGAAAGCAGTGCCACAAGAGGGTGCTTGTGCAACCCAAAGGGCTCTCTGTTAACTGGAAGGCTTTCCTAGCTCGTTGGTGCTCAGGAGAGTTAACAGGTTGAAGCAATGATCTTGAGGAATTAGTTGGAGCCAAGTGATCTTGCTTTATGGAGATGCTGGAAGAGCTGTGCTAAGCTACAGCCACGTCTCTCTGATGAGTAAAATAGGCAGAGCTTTAGAGGCTGGAAACCATGACTCTCTGAAAGTGTTACTGCCTCACTCAGAAATGCCCAGCAGTGGGTATTAATAGCTTCTCCTATTACTGTGTTGTTTCGGACTCCTCACTTCTGTAGTTAAGTCACTTCCTATGCTGCTCTGGTGTGGTCTGCTCCACTGCAAGAGAACTCGCCTGCCTGTAGCCTCTCTGGCCTCACTTGGTCTGAAACTCCCTGCTCAATCCACTGCTTTCTTCTTGTCAAATGCCTTATGCTGTCAGAGGGGGAATGCAGAAGGGCTGAGGGATTTTCAGTGGGTGGAACACGCCTGCGGAACTTGCGCTCTGCTAAAGGCTGAGCAAAAGAAGGAGTTTTGGGGGACAGAGTTGACATGAGGGAGAATCAGGTGAAGTGTGGGCATTTGTATGTTACGGAACACGTGATCCTTGTGCCAGCAGAACTAATGGAGTCATTACACACCAAAAGAGAACTCGTCACAACAGAACTGATCCCAGCTTGACTTTCCTTGGATTGGCATTGCCTGTCCTTGCTGTTCTCTGCTCCCAGTTTTCCCCCTGTGCTTGCTCTTCCAGCTGTTGAAGCCCATCTGTCACCTTCATAATAATTCACCCCTCGTTGTTCCCCCTCCTTGTAAAATTTCTTGGGGGGGGGGGCGGACATAAAACAGTAAAAGTGTCTAACTGGGTTTTTTTGCCACAACTCCACATTTTACGCCTTGCATCCATTATCTGTGTTTGTGCAAAGGGTGTCTTTATGTTTGTGTGTGTAACAGGACAGACTCTGATTCTGGATTCTTCAATGCTATAGTAATGCAAGTGATGTCTGGGCAAGCTTGTGAATTGAAGCTGAAGAGATTTGCTTGCAGCAGGGTTAGCTGTTTAGTTACTTACAGCAACAGATTTATTTTTTTATCTTATATCAACGGCAATGCTTTAGAAAGCTCCCAAGCCCAAGTATCTTCACAGCTTTGCGTGTGAATACTTCTCCCATTTACCAGTGGGCAGTGAGGGAGAACAACCTTTTCTGCAGCCAGCCTGCCCTGCCTCTTGTTATCCAGTCTTCAAGATTGGTTCCGATTGTTGGACTCTTGAAATTGTGATAGCCGTTGTTCTAAATGGCAAACTGGCATTTACTCCAGCCAGGAATTGAGGAAAAAAATAATTGAAGCGTCCTTCAGAAGTATTAGTTCAAGGCAGAAGGGAAAGAACTTCCTGCTTTGCAAGTCCCTTTCACATCAATGCTTGGATCTTTGGAGGTTTTGTGCATCAAAGTTACTCTTAATGCATTATTTAGCCCTCTTGGCCTCTTTGTTGGGTGATGAGGGGGAACAGAATAGAACCACGGAATAGTTTGGGCTGGAAAGGACCCTTTGTGTTTAAACACAAACCCCCTGAAAACGGACTTCAAGTTATAGGGCAAGTGCCCCCTTCCAACTGTGGCATATAGGTTCTGCAGGTGCCTGCTAGAGCAGTGTCCTGTTCTGTTCACAGGCTGTCTCCCAACACCATGGTGACACCCCACAAGAAGAGCATGCTGGGAAACGGGAACTATGATGTGAACGTGATCATGGCAGCGCTTCAGACCAAAGGCTATGAGGCGGTTTGGTGGGACAAGCGCAGGTACCGAGAAGTTGTGTGATTCTGAAGGTGGCTGCTGTTTGTAATTACAAATGAGAAAGAGATGAAGTGCCAGAATATAATCTCATTGCTGTCTTGTTTTCTACGCTCTTTCAGGGATGTTAACGTCATTGCCCTGTCCAACGTGATGGGCTTCATTATGAATTTGCCCTCCAGCCTCTGCTGGGGCCCCTTGAAGCTCCCCCTCAAGCGACAGCACTGGATCTGCGTCCGGGAGGTGGGAGGCACCTACTACAACCTTGACTCCAAACTCAAGGTGCCCGAGTGGATTGGAGGTGAAAGTGAGCTCAGGTAGGATGTTTTTGTATCCTGTTCCTCCTCAAATCCTTCTCTGTTGGAGGTGGGAAATCTGCCTTAGTGGTTGAAACGTTTATGGTTGCCCTTCAGGAGCAAAGATTGCTACTGAAGTAGCAATAAAGTTCTTGTGTCTCCACTTGGATTTGTACCCTGTTTGTGGGAACCTAGGAAAGTGCTTTTGCCAGTGGTGATCTCTGTGAGCTCAGGAGAGCCCGACTTTGTCTCTTACATGGCTGGCTCTGTCACTAGTGATGAAGGTAGATGCCATGTCTGGTATTAATGAGCAATACCTGCGACGAAATGTGCTGTACCTTGCTCTCTCCTCACATGAGAGTATCAGCATTCCTTTGCCTCTTTAGTAGTGATCTGTGTGTGTGTGTGTGTTCCCAACAAAAGGCTTTCCAGGTGAGAAGTGCAGCCATATTCCCGACAGCAGTGAAAGCTGCTTGCTGGGAGTCACCTGCAAGCATGTGCTGCACTTCTGGCACAACTCCCCTCTTCAGTCTTAACAACAGATGGTTGGTGTAATTACTTTGTAAAGTCTCACCTGCTCTTAGTTGCCATTCAGCTTCCATTCCATCCTGTTCTAAAGCCTGCTAGTGGCTTGGTTACCTCAGCTAGACCTGTTCTGAGGTGGGGATTGCACACGAGCAGTATTGGCAGAGCCCACCATGACATTGAAGTCTTGGTAAAGTGAATGTCAGCCTTTTGTGAGCACCTGGGATAAAGTAGTGCAGTTCTGGAACTGCCATGCAAGAACTTCTGGTGGATTTTGTCCTGGGTGTGCTGTTCTTCAGCAATAAATAAGGGTTTCTGGTATAGGGAATTTTGGAAATCTCATCCAAAAAATATTGGAGAAAACGCTGATTTGACCTTCATAGTTATTGGAGATAATCCAAGTTTGGCATTAGAAAAATGATGGGCAAAAGGGGGCTGCAGAACCATGCCAAGTGACCAGGCAGTGCGCTGCTCCTACAGCCTGTCATAAGGACATCTAAAAGATGGGGTTTTTTTCTGTAAGCATTCCAGATTTGTTGAAAGTATTTTAAAATATAGTGGGATTATTTAGAAAATTGGAAAGTGATCTCTATATGGACCTCTCTGCTGAGGTTAAGGTCATGCTTGTCTGATTCTGCAGTGACTCACTGGGTTAGAGGTGTGTTGAATCTTGTGGGGCAAGTTCAGCATTTGGGCTTTTTTTTTTTTTGTCAGAAAGTAACTAAAGATTCTGTGTGGGGGTTTTCCTGGCCATTTCTTGTTGTGTTTGGCAAGTGAGTTGTGTTTAGTTGTTGTAGAAGATGACGACCAAGTTCTGCATCCAGTAGTGCTTATTTCTGTTTCTCTTTACGTTAGGAAATTTTTGAAACACCAGCTGAGGGGAAAGAACTGTGAACTCCTGCTGGTGGTGCCAGAGGAGGTGGAAGCACATCAGAGCTGGAGAGCTGACGCGTGACCCAGACTGACTCTGTCCGCCCACTACAGTTCTTCCCCTTTACTGAACTCCTCGTGTCCTGAAACCTGGATAATGGGTGCCCCGACTCTTCTCGTCTGGAACTTCCTTTGTTAGGCTCTCTTCCTTCCTTGGTGCAATAGGGCAATGGCGTAGGACATTGTGAGTGGTGGGTGGGGAAGAGCTGAGGGCAGAGCAGAGGAAACTGGAAGCCAATCACTTTAATTGTGCAGGCGGATGAGCTGCATGTCCTTCAGCTCGCCAGAAGGCATTGTGCTCTTTAAAACTGGGCTTTGGGGTGGTGGTGAAGCCTCTGGCCTCCCGCCCCCCACATCGGTTGAGGCTTCATGTGGTGGGACACTGCTCCCTCGGGGAGGAGCAGGGGCTGAGCGCGCTGCCACTTGTTCACAAATCTCTTCCTCCAAAACAAGTCCTCGTGAAGACATTTGCAATTCCTAAGGGTCTCTCAGGATGCTCTCAAAACACTAGGAAAGGTACGGTGCTCAGCATGACCCTCTGCTTTTTAGGGATGGTTTGTGCCAGGAATGAGAAAACAATAATAAAAACAGCATCATCTTTCAAGAAATTCTTTGGGTAGCTGGAGGATTCTTCCCTAGTGTCTCCAGGGATTTCCATATGTGGTGAGCGGTTGTTCAGCAACATGTGGCTGACTAAGGATGATGTGGAAACAGCAAGTGCAGGCTGATGGAGGAGTATCGAGATTCTGGCCTGGAGAGAGGCTGTAGTCTGCTTGGATTTCTTTGTGCTATGTTGGGGTTTTTTGTTCTTTTTAATATCTGTTCTGGTTTTCTGCATGGTCACCCAGTAGTTCAGGGGCTGCTCGGAGAGAGGAATAAAACAGAAGGGGGTTTGAGAGGAATTTGTTCCCTTTTAATTCCTTCTTTCCGGAAGCCTAGCCCATAGTCACGAATGTCATGCGAAATGTCTCAGAAAGAGGTAAAGTTACAAAGCAAAAATAGGTACCAGGAAAAGGTTTTTCACCCATAGGGTGGTCGAGCACTGGCACAGGCTCCCCAGGGCAGTGGTCATAGCACCAAGCCTGAGTTCCAGAAGTGTTTGGATGATGTTCTCAGGCACATGGTGTGACTCCTGAGGATCCGTGCACAGGGACAGCAGTTGGACTCGATGATCCTGATGGGTCCCTTTGAACTCAGCATGTTCTATGATTCTATGAAAAATGAAGGGGGAAGCTTTTGTAATAATCAGCTTTTGCCCTTTCTGTAGCTACTGGCTGATAATGTGGGAGATGCAGAGGGTCCACCAGAGCCTTCAGGCATTAGAGAGACCCTGGCCTGGTCATTGAACCAACCTCTCTTTTAGCCTTGGCCAACAAACATTCCATTAATGGACGAATCGCTTTTTCCTCCCCTCCCTTCCATGCTACAAGGAGTCTCCATTGGCTGTTTCCCAGTCACCAGGGAGATCTGTGGCTCAGTCACACCTTCCACAGCAAAAGGAAACGCTGAATTTAGAAGAGACTTTGTCCATTCAGCTCTTCCTGGCTGAGCTGCCGTTTGCTTCCCTCCTTCACGCATGGCACGTCTCCATTCAACCACAACCTCTGGGACGGGATGGAGCTTGAGGGATCTTGCTCCACCGTACCGGGAAGTCTCATTACTGGTGTTGGAGCTCGCAAAAGGAGGGGTTGTAACTCCCTTTTCTCAGTCGTTCTTACTCTCGAGAGCTCCGCAAGCCCACGAGTGGCTGCTTGAAGCTGAGAGCCCACCCTACTCGCACCTTCCTCACAGAACAGAGGCCCCACAACGATGCTGTTCACTGACCCCCAGACACCCGGCGAGCACCGCATTGCAGCCTCCTGAGCACAGCCTCCCGCAGTCGAGGGCCAGCAGCTCCTCAGTTTCACAGGCCCAATGTTTCTATAAAAGTCCTATTTCGTAACACATTCCAGTGACCTATACCAGCTGGCAGAGTTTTTTAAAACACTTTACAGGCAGGATGTGCAGCCTGCAGACATTCTGCTCTGACTTGAAGCCATTTCTTCAAGAGGGGGAAAGAAAAATTAAATCTCAACAGCAACATTTTCTACACTGATTAAAGTCGCACTTTGGAGAAACCCTGTTTGCATGGAAGCTGCAAGCCAACGGATCGGTGCACAATATGCAAAGATGTTTTAAAATATTTTGGGGCTACTTTCCTCTCATTGTGTGTCGGCACCTTTCCCGTGGGACGGAACAGCGTGATCCAGCCGCTCAGGTAAAGGGAAAGGGCAGGATCACACCCCTGGGAGGTGTTGGGGGGGTAGAGCCCATCCAGTCCCACCACTTGGGAGCGAGGAAGCCCCCGTTTGTTTTCTTGCTTGTTTGGTTTTGTTAGAGCCTGGTCTTGGGTTTGTTTACAGAGATGTATTTTGTTTAACCAAATATTGAAAATGGAAAAAAAAAGTTTCCATATAAATGTCCTATCACTTCTGTATGTTCAGCTGAGTTGTTCTGTAACAAAGTATGTAAAGGAAAAATAAATTTTTTTTCTTTGGTTATAAAACTGGACCCTTTCTGAGAGCTGGGGACCTCGACAATCACTGCTGCTGAGGCAGAACCACCTCTGAGCACTCCTGTAAATTCCTGCAGAGCTTTCTCAGCCACCTGTAGGTGACAAAGCCATCTCCCTCCCTTCCCCTGCATGAAACAGAAGGGTCTGCACCTGCAAAGCCCTGGAAGAACTGAGCCTCCCTAAAGGACGCCTGTTAAAACCACACTGCTCAGGTTGGATTTATTTAATACTCAATACAAAAAAATACGCAGCCGGTATCCTGAAGCTGTACTGTCTGAGGCAGAGGAGCAGCACGGATGCAATTGCCTTGAGCCTGGCCTGCTGCTCCCTCGCTGCTCGCTGTGGTGTAGTGCTTCCACATGCACATCTGCCCACAGAGGGCTCACGGCAGGGTGCGGCTCCTTCCCTTGCTTCACCTGCTGGGGAGGTCACCTCTCCTCCTGCCACCAGTGTCCTTCGCCTCCCGGTCAGCCAGGAGAGGGTTGGATTCATTCGGCTGCTGCCCTTCGAAGCCCAACCTGCGCCCGGGGGTGGTTCTGTGCGGGGGGCAAAGGCTCTGGAGGAGGAACTCCCCCAGTTCAAGTCTGTAAGGGGCTGTGGTGTACTGAGTGGAGAAAAGGAAAGACTCGCGACTTTCTATGGGGGGAGGATGCAGACAGGAGCCGTCATCAGGTCCAGAGGGGGGGCTTCCCCCCCACACACGTTATGAACAGGACAATGTCCCAAAGGAGAACCAAAACAGAAAAGAAAATAAAAATGCCCTGACCCAACAAATCAACAGTTCAGTATGCCATCATCTCAAGGTCTTCCCACATGATATGAATCCAACGTAGCTCCCACAAATTAGATTTTCCCTGACAGCGGCGGCAGAGCCCCTGGCATTCCCCCTGAGAGCCCTGTGTTGGGTCCGAGGAGGATCTGGAAGGAAAAGGGTCAGCTGAGGGGCTGTGAGGACACCGGGGGGCTTCCCCACACCACCCTTCCCACAGCTGCCTGGTGGGACGCTGAAGGTACCCGCAGCATTTTGCAGTGTCAGTTCCTCCCCTGCTACAGCAACCAAGCATAATGCCCGACCACCCCAAGCAAAGACGGAGCGGGTTCGGATGTTGCTGCATTAGGCCCACACGTGCTCCCCACTGCGTGTCGGCCCAGTGGAAGCTGGGTGGCATTTGCCGCCAGCCTGACGCTGGGAATCGGCAAGATCGTCCCACGGGAACATCCAACCAGAGCAGCGGGTGGGATGAACCATAACACGTAACGAACCACAACG
>VZRW01004735.1:16761-51930 GCA_013398125.1 Aegotheles bennettii | reverse complement strand
GGGCAGCGCCGCTCCCCGGCGGTGCCTCGCGTTCCCCAGAGCGACCGAGCGTGTCGGGGGGCTGTCACGGGCTGCTCGTGCGGGCCGGCGGCGGGGCCGCCATGGGGCAGAGACCCCTCCGTGCCGGGGGAGGGGAGGACGGGGCGGGGGGGGTGCGAGGGCCCGCTCCCCGCTCAGGGGATGGGATTGGAGAGCGCTGCGAGCAGAGCGGGCGCTTCGTTAATAAACGAACTGTGCCCGAGCAGTCCCAGCGCCTCGGCCTCTGCCGCACGAACGCCTCCCTTCTCGGCACGTGGTGGGATAAATCCCGGCTCATTGTGCTACCTGCAGGCTCGTGTCCACGGGAGCTGGCTCGGGTGGTTGGTTTGGATAATCCTTTGCATGAGCGGCAGGAGTACGGAGCACACACTGCCACCAAAACCAGGAATAAACAAGGTGCACCTAACACCAGCTCAGGCATGAGAAGCAGGCACTACTGCACTGCAGCGCCAGGTGCCCTCAACTTGTACGGCTCAAGCTCATGCAGCTCTGTTACACACACACGTTAGATTCCCTGGAGTGGTTATGCATATTCATCCTATTTTTTGGAACTATTTAACATATTGATTACACATGCAGTCTGGGTCTCCGAGGGGCTTCCATGGGGGTCTTCGGCGGTCTGTGGTGGTTGCTGAAGAAGTGTCCCTTGGAGAAAAGAAGGAAAAGGAAAAGGAAAAGGAAAAGGAAAAGGAAAAGGAAAAAAGAGAGAAGAGAAGAGAAGAGAAGAGAAGAGAAGAGAAGAGAAGAGAAGAGAAGAGAAGAGAAGAGAAGAGAAGAGAAGAGAAGAGAAGAGAAGAGAAGAGAAGAGAAGAGAAGAGAAGAGAAGGAGAGAAAAAAAGAAACAAGAGAGAGAGAAAAGAAAAAAGAAAAAGAAAAAAAGAAAAAGAGAGCTGGAGGGGGAAGAATGGGCAGATAAACAAATGCCAGGAAAGAGGAGAAAAGTAAGAGGATCACCAACCTTTTAATTTGGTTTCTATGTGTATTAATACTCCACAAAAAAAAGTTCTTTAACAGTCATTAGTGTGTTTCTTTGGCACAAAGTACATAAGTACATTCTTAGTGTGTTTCTTTGGCACTCTGCCTGTAGTGAACCAGAAAATCGCTCACTTGGAATGAGAATTGGCAAGATACCACAGTGCCAACCTGGTGACAATACACAAGAAAATCTGGTGCAGCAGTATCTTCTGGTAGTCCATTTAAGCAATATGTGATTCTTCCAGGATGCATGCTATAAAAGCAGTGGCATTCTGACCCTCTGTAGTGGAAATTCGTGATTCTTTTTATGAGAGAAGGGATTGCAGTGAGTGGGGGGGAAAACCCCAACACCCTTAAAAGTAGAACAAAACCCTTGCAGTTCTGAACAAGGGCTTCGTCAAGTACTTGTGGCTTCTATCAGCATTTAACATCCATGTCTGTGCATCTCCCTGAGGTGCTCAAACACACAGGTCTCCTTTATAAATACTTCAAGGGTTTGTTATTGAGAGGAGGGGAAAAAAAACCCCAAAACGTGTTAAGCTCTGGTCAGGATGTGCCTGGCCAGCAACACAGGGGCAGTAATGTTCAGCTTCCTAGAAGAAACCTCTATGTTTCAGCGCAGTCGTGCACTTGAGTTCTCCTTGCACTAAGCAAGATGAGCATTGTAGTAATGCATTGTAATTATTGTAAAACTAAACTACCTGGTTCACCCAGGGTCTCATAGTGATGCTCTGACAGCCTCTTTCTCCAAGGCAGAGACTCAGAAAAGGCCAGGCAGCCCATCCCCACTGCCTGGGCATGCGAGGTGAATGCATACCTCTGTGTGCCTGATTGCTCCATGCACAGATGCCAGTCTGTGTGTGAAGAGTCCCACAGTCAGTAAGGCTCGTGAATGAGGGCTCAGAAAGCTTCCCCAGGAGTCTGACAGCAAGAGAAAGAGGTTCAGTGTCTGATTTTCAGTGTGGTTTGCTTAAAGAATCCTTCTTCCTTTACATGGTTTTACTTTTATTTCTTGCCAGACTCCATTTCCTTGAAAAAACACTATGGAATTTCCTCATTGCACCAACCTCCCCAGTTATTCTGGCAGCAGTTTTTAGTGGTTATTTCTCCACTTACATCAGGTAGACACTGAGACAAGAGCTGGCCATTGCTGTTTCTAGCATTGCCTCTCAATATATTGCATTGTTATCCTGCCAGCGAGTAACATGACATATGATTTTAAGCAGTGTTAAAAGCATCATGGTGTAGCACTGTGCATCCTTCCATGCCTGTCGCTTTGTGGGGAAGCAAACACCTAGCACATGCTCTCCCTCCAGTACAATAATCACTAGAGATATCTCTTAGGATCTGCAAAAATTCACTGAACAGTGAAGAACCTGTGCATACGCAGCCTCCTTACACGATGACTGCAATCTTTCTATGAGGATGTCTTTGGGAACGCTGGCGGAAGGCCGAGAGAGTAACAATATAAAGATAGGGCTGTAGCACATGACAATGTGGCAATGTTGGAATCGACCCAAGCTGTTCTTAATGAAACATAATGAAATTCAACAAGGGCAAGTGCAGAGTTTTGCATCTGGGGAAGAACAACACCATGCACCAGTACAGGCTGGGAGCTGACCTGCTGGGGAGCAGTGTAGGAGAAAGGGACCTGGGGGTCCTGGTGGACAGGAGGATGACCATGAGCCAGCAATGTGCCCTTGTGGCCAAGAAGGCAAATGGCATCCTGGGGTGCATTAGAAGCGGGGTGGTCAGTAGGTCAAGAGAGGTTCTCCTCCCCCTCTATTCTGCCTTAGTGAGGCCACATCTGGAGTATTGTGTCCAGTTCTGGGCCCCACAGTTCAGGAAGGACATGGAACTGCTTGAGAGAGTCCAGCGCAGAGCCACAAAGATGATTAAGGGAGTGGAACATCTCCCTTATGAGGAAAGGCTGAGGGAGCTGGGTCTCTTTAGCTTGGAGAAAAGGAGACTGAGGGGTGACCTCATCCACGGTTACAAATATGTAAAGGGTGGGTGTCAGGACAATGGAGCAAAGCTTTTTACAGTGACGACCAATGATAGGACAAGGGGCAATGGTTGCAAACTGGAGCATAGGAGGTTCCATGTGAATATAAGGAGAAACTTTTTCACTGTGAGAGTGACAGAGCACTGGAACAGGCTGCCCAGAGAGGTTGTGGAGTCTCCTTCACTGGAGACATTCAAAACCCGCCTGGATGCGTTCCTGTGTGATGTACTCTAGGTGACCCTGCTCTGGCAGGGGGGTTGGACTAGATGATCCTTCGAGGTCCCTTCCAATCCCTAGAATTCTGTGATTCTGTGATTCTGTGATTCTTGGAAGCCTAATTTGGAGCATCTTTGGCTTTTTCAGTTCACAAGCCATACAGTATCTATAGCTTAGATTGCCTCAGAGCCACTTTTAACTCCATAGTGTTTCTCTTGTCTTTTTTCATATACACTGTGGGATTGTTATTGTTGTCTGTTATATAAATAATTATAGGGAAACCCCACTGACTGGTGAATTTAGTACACTTACTCTAGGCTTACTGTGGTGTGAAAGAGAATATTTATTGCAATTATTGCTGCTTGAAACTTGCTACATAGATTGCTGGGCTAAATGAGACTGAGTTTAAAACCTATAAAATCAATATTTTTTGGCAAATTGAAATTAATTCCATGCCCAATTAATTTATTCAGCAGTGAGATAATTCCCATCACCTCGGTGCTGTGCAGTTAATGATGTCCCTTCTTTTAGTATCCAAGATATTAAATATCTCGTTTACATTTTATTGACAAACAAACATGTCTTTCTCTCTTGGTCTCTTTTCATTACAGCCAACTCAAAAGACAGAACAGCTGTTACACCGCATCCCAAAGAATTATGCTCTCCTCCTGCCTGACTGTCCCAGATTCCACCACCAGGAGGCCCTCATTAAAGCACAAAAAGCTAGGCAAAGAGAAAGGAAATGAGATGGAGAAACCCGTCCCCACAGGAGTAATCCCAAACTAATACTTATCCTATAAATGGAGATTTTTTTTATAGTGCTGTGCAAGCACCTATTAACTCTCGAAGGAATCCGAATATTCAACCATTAGTTGTACCATAACTTTTGAGGATACTGAGTTGTCATGGGTGATATCCCTGCACTGAATCACCAACTGATAGCCAGGAAAGTTCATACCTCTGTCTTCTGGATAGTAAAGCTCTTAATACAGTAAGTAAAACAATTAAATGGGGGGGGGGGGGAGCACTGTTTTTATTTCTAGTCGCTCACGTCTGCCCTCTGTCTTTCACCCAAGGAATCCCCTAATTCACTTCTGCCTTCTCACTTTTAGTTATTTACTTATTCCTGGGTTCTTAATTTTCTTTCACCTTACACAGCAGGCTTTTATTGTCTCCTAAAAGTTCTAAATATCTACACTAACAGTCTGTCTCATTGTTTTCTTTTGATAACGTTACTTTCTTTAAATGAGGAAAAGGAGAAATGTTTTGAGGCCACGATGTTGTATCTGAAGTTCCCAGGCCTCTGAAGAGGTTTTCCAGTCGTTGCTCACCATTCTTGCCACACTGTTCACCTTAAAGAGGTTAAGCAAATATGCAGGCAGTTCAGCCACGCACACACTGGGTGGGATCCATCACTTCCTCGTGGAGTTTGCCACCAGGCTGTCCTCGGTGACTGGGAAACTGAAGGTTCAGAGGACGTGTGTGCAGTCCACACAGCAGTGAAAGCTTCTGTTCTGCTCTGTTTGACTTTGTTCCCGTTATCTGGCTGCTCTTTGCTTCCTTCCATGCCTTTCTTTGCATTCTTCTCTTTGTCTCTTACTTTCAGAGTCATCTGTTTCTCTGATCACCTAAGATATCCTTTGCAGAAAATGATGAAATATTAAATCTCCAGTCTGTAGGTTCCCGATCAGCGGATGCAGGAAAGGTGTACGAGGTAAAGAATCACTCTGGTTTCTTATGTGCTGTTGTAACCCTCCACAGCTGGCAGCTGCTGGAGATGAGATGTTAGGCCTTTGGGCTCAGCTGCTGTGGTGTTTATAAGGGAGACCAAACAGGGCCTGAATTCTAAATCCCCTTCTATGCTTATTTTATCTCATGCTTTAGATGAACATCAGCTGTGCTATTTCGGTACAAACAAGTGATACCGCATCATGACAAAATGTGGAGCTTAGTCTGTGTACTGCACTACAAAGATGTAAGGGAAGTGCTAAGTATTCTTTTCTCTTCCATGTTCTTTCACCGCTCCTTTTTTCTCTCCACTGAGGCACGCTACCAATCCCAAGAAGCTACACTAACTGGGATTATTCCCAGTTGGAACCAGAAAAATTCAAGATGAACAGTCCGCCATTACCAAAGGAGAGAAAAATATGAAGAACACTGATGTAAGCAGTTCCTCCCAGTCCCTGCTAATCTGAACAGGAGTGTAGTAACCAAACCGGGCAGTCATTTTTCTCCCCAGGATGCCTCAATCTGCAGGTCTTACTCTATACTGATTCTTGGTTAGGAAGGTGTGCCTGTGGATGGCCTTTTATCAAAGGCAGAAACTGGAAATAATGTGGTCTTTAGATGATGTGGTGTCTGCAGTGGCATGAGGATGGACTGTGGGGCCCAGAAAGTCAGTTCCAGTCCTGTGTACCTGCTGCAAGCTCATATGCAGATGAGGCAACTTTTTAGGCTTTTGGAGAATGCAGATGGCTGCTCACCCATGGTCTGAACTAGCCTGGGGTAAAAGCTGTTCAGGGGCACCCGGAGATTTAGAATCCCTTTCTATGAGACCTGTGAAGGCCAGGTGCTGTAGCACTTACAGCACTAAAAGGGACTTCTGGTTGTTTTGGTTTGGTTTCCTATGTTAATTCTGCATTGTTCCCTGAGGTAGCAAGGGATGCAAATATGAGACATACTAGGGCAAGGTAGAAGGTGGTCTTGATAGCTCAACTGTTGTCATATAAATAGCTGGATGTGTCAGTGTGTTTAACAGCAGTAAAGCAGGACCTTCATCGATTCATAAGGGAAAAAGAACCCTGAAAATACACATTTTGAATTTGTATTGAATGGCCAAGCAAAATGAGCCACATGGAGGGTGCTCTCTCTGCATAAACTTGGTTCTTAAGTCCTGGATTCTAAACTTATGAACTGTGTTTTCCATTCCACCTCCCTTCTTCAGATTCCTTCATGATGGCAAGCAGTCCAGAGAAGACTGGTAAGCACTCTTTACAAGAATGTAAGACAAACATATGTTCACAAAGATGCATGGCCAGCAAGTGGCTGTGTCACAGCAGCTAAGGCTTTCATTAAAAGTATCTGTTGCTAACCGCTTCATCTTGTTCCTATTACTGATGAGTTTGCTGGTTGGGGGTTTTTGATCAATTTGCCAGATGACACAAAAAAGGAGGTTTTCCTTAACCATTCAGAAAGAATTCCTTTAAGTCACCAGCAGTCTTCTTATTTTCTAAGTTTTCTAAGTTTGCTGTTTAGGGAATCTCACTCATTTCAGGTCACCATTCCACAGGCAACACTCACTGTCTATGTTGTGCCCTTCAGCCAAGATACAGCAGACATTTCCTCTAGAAAACAAGTAGGTGAATAATGTGGCACAGGGAAAAAGATACTGAACTTCTATTTATGCACCAAGTGCTTAAATATGATGAAGAATCTTGTATTTTTAACATTATTGGGAGGGAAGGGGTGTCGCATTTAGCAACTAGCTCCCAGATCACACATCTGTGCAATTTGATTCATTTTGGAAATAAAAGCAGATGAAAATGTGAGTCTCTGAAGATTTAAATCTCAACAGTCCGACAGAAAGCTAAATTGTTTTCATGGGTCAGCAGACAGGCTGTTCTCACAATTCATTCATTCATTTACTGCTGAAGTAATGTGCTAGTTCAGTTCCAAGATTAAACAACTGGTGGTGATAACTTCTTGTCAGGGATCGTGTCAGTATGTCAGGCCTCGTGTAGAACACGGGAAGGTTTGTAATCTAAGCTGAGGCAGGTGAGCCAGCGTTCAACAGGCTGCAAAGAAGGAAAATCAAGCCAGTAAAAAATGGGGATTGCAGATTCCATAACAAATATCCTAATCTGATATTTATTCACCTAGACAGGTAGCATTTTCCAAAATGCTCCATTATAAGCGCTTATTTTGAAGTCAATGGGAACTGCAGGTGCCCGGCACTTAAGCTTTGGCTGTTTAATTCAGAGTCTCTGATTGAATTTCTGGTTTGAAATCTTGGGACCTGAATGTCCTGGATGATGGACTAATGCAAGAGCATTGCCACTGTGTTTGGATACAGAGTAGCAAATGACTTTTAAATGTCTAATAGGAATTAATTGGGGTTTTAGACATGTTTTTGTTAGTGTTTTAGGAGGAAGGAAAAGATAGTTATTTGTCACACAAAGAAGGGAAAAGTTCTAAGCAGAGAGCAAAGAAAGTAAGGCAGAAGGAGAAAAGCAAGAGAAGGATATTTGGGCAAATTAGAGTGGAGAGAAGTATGAATGATTAAAGGAATGGTAGTGGTAAATGTACACAGAGGCTGCTTTGAATAGGAGGCTGGAAAGCTGAACCTGATGCAGAGGCCAGCAAGAACATTCAAAGTCAGTAATGACAGAGTCAGTTATTTGTTTCTCTTGTTTGGAAATAAATTGAATTATTTTTTTCTTAAATTGAAGTAAAGAACAGTATGTGCGTTGTTACACACTTTGTGGTTTTTCCCTGTATTGTACCTTGAAAATGGGGAAAAGAAATAGATGCTTAGTCATAAGGTCTGTCAATACCATTAATATCTAGAGCCCTGGAACACAAGGTGCCAAGAGAGCAAGTTATTCTTCTTAAAATCTGAAATTAGGTATATTAAGCATTTTATTTTATATTTACTCATTTTGCAGAGGACTCATACTTCTCTCAGCATTACATACAATTTATTCTGCTTGCATCTTGCTGATTTCTACATAATTTCATAATGAAAGTTTGTGCTGTCACATGTCTGTCAACAAGTGGAAGCAACAACTTCTTTTTCTCTTGACCAAGCTAAATCAGGTTTGGTGTACTTTTTTCTTTTAATGTACACTATTAGAGCAGTCCTACCAGGCTCCAGATTACTTTTATTCTTTGGAATCTCTGTCTGCTTATATTTAAATACCAGCAAAGTGATACTGTCACATTGCCAGCACATCAATTTCTCTCACTGCAGCCAGGGTCTTGCTGCTTTGTCACTGTAGAGTGTCAGGGGGAAACAGTTCACTGAGTAATTACGCAGGGAGTGGGTATTCGGGAGAGATTGCTTATTAAACTGGCTTAGAGAAATACTGTAACCATGTGATGTTAGTGCCATTTCTTACCCAGATTGGCACATTGAAACACACATGAGTGTGTTGTGCTTCATTTAGTTTGTTAAAGCAATTTATGGTGCCAGTAAATCTCGAGGGAAGAAATATTCCAAACTTGCTTCTGTTAGAGAGAGCTGACTTGGTTGGATGCTTTCGGGAATAGTTCCATCAGTTATTTTTTGCTAGATTAGGACATTGCCCTGATGTCAAAGCTATTTTGCAAGCCTGTAATTGCCTTCTATGACCCTGAAATGTCTCCCGGCATTTCAGCAGAAGGGGATGTTTTTAAGCCTTTCCCCATGGCTGCAATGTGGTGCTGCAAGCACTAGTGGCTGCTGTATTTTGCTCTAGAAACGGCTATGTTTCTCTTGCAGATGGGCTATACTTTTTAAAGAGAATACATGAAAATTAAGGCATTCATTCTACCAACAGGGTAAATCACTCAAAGTTTTTCTGCCTTTCATTTTTCTTGAAGGAACTGAAACATGGACAAACTTCTAGTGAGTACCAACCTCATCAAACAAGCAAAGTCTTCTAAGTTTAAATAGCTAAAATATAAAACAGTGACTTTTCCAGGTATCGAATGGGGAAGGAAAGCTAAAATATTATTTATTTCATGGAGACTTTGAAGGCTCGTTGTTCTGAAGGCCTTTGCTGCGCTATAATATGTGCCCCCCATACGAGGAGCAGGAGAGTGTGTGTATGTTTGTCAGTGCTAGACAGCTGAAACCTATTGAAGCTGCTTGCGTGTGTCTAATTAGTGCAAATACTTCCATAGGTGTTGGCTTCACTGACATGTGCTAGATGAGGGAAATCCGGACTGCTAATATTTAATATTTCAGACCAAGATGCAAAGCTTGAGAAGGATAAGAAGGAAAGTGTTTTGAAGCAGTCTCAACATATGCTTAAAACTAGAAGACTAAAAATAGCACCTCATCCTAGAGAGGTGATGCAGTCTTTGGAGAAGGATGGAAGATGCTATGATAGATGGAGAGAATTCTTCTCTCTCCCACTGACGCAGCTGATCTTGTTGGCATCCACATATGCCCCGCAATACAGAAAAGATCAAGGGCAGTTGCTTGTGTAAAGGGAGGGTGGAGTGGGATTGCTAACACTTCTTAGTGTTGCTTTTTTTTGTCAGTTTTCTCCACAGATTCTATCCCTAAGCCAGTAAGGTCCCTCCCCTGTCCCCCATTAAAACCTTCTGTCTGCCTGAGCAGAATGGGTGAGAATGGGTGAGTACTTTACTCCTTTCAGTGGAAGCAGGTCCTCTAAGAGAGCTGAAACAATTTATGTTGTGTTGAACTATTGACAAGCACAGCTTCCAAACCTTAGTGCTTTAGATATGTTTTTAGTTTCATAATGATGACAGTTCTGGGGTCTGTAGCAATGTGTGCTTCTCAACAGGCCTCCTCCAGCAGTTGCTCTTTAGGAACTTTAATATAGTGTTGGTGACAAACTACACACTGCATACTTATTCTAGCTGTGTCTGGAATTTCCTCCCCTGTCTTTTTGTTTTCTCCTATAAAATACATGTGAATTCTTCCTGAAGCCACACCCAGAAAGAACTATCCAGATAGTTCAGACTCCTGAGCTGATTCACAGATGCTTTTCATTTAGAGAAAGTTTCTTCAAGGCCAGTCAGTCATTCCTCAGAAATGGCTGAGATGACAGATGGTTGTTATTCTCATCAGCTCCTTATCTCCAGTTTGCTTTTGCTGCTTTAGGGCTGTGATAGCTGGGGGTGGGGAACTGGGTGACTGGTCGGTTACGAACATCTCATGGCTGCAGTTCAATACTGAATACTATTTTGAAATCAAAGATTTGAGTGTTGTGTGATTTCCTGCCTGTCTCATTGCCCTACAGACAGAGGTCACGTGTGAAACTTGGTCTCAGAAACTCTGACCTATTCCTCTATCTTGGTTTGCCTGGCCATTAAAGCAGGAAGTGCTGCCTTAATAATACAGGGGGAAAATAACAGTAGAGACAGACAAAACAGGAGGGAAGACTGCGGTAGGAAGCACTGGGGTATATTGAACCGAGTGGGAGTTGTGCACCTGCGTGGAGTTTCAGAGACACATGGCGTTTATCATCACCAAAGCAGCAAAACCACGAGGAGGAGTGATTAGGAGTTTTCTTCAGATACAGACAGAGGAAATGTTTAAGAAATAGACACAATCCCAGAAAGGCTGGTAAAGAAACCATGGTACTTCAAGGAAAGGGGAAGAAGGGATGAAACAAGAATGATCAGGTTAATGAATCTTTGAGGTTTAAAGGTGCAAGATTGAAGAAAATTATTAGCCGGACCACAACTGAAAATTAAGGCTCCGTGTGTAGCAAAATGAAGGAAACACAGCATTTTAAAGCTAATTACAACTCCCGAGAGTTCTCAATATTATTCTAAGCTAAAAATAACAGTATGATGATGCAGTCGATGCCTATCAGAGTTTTAGGAGGTGAAAAACAAACTGGTTATGATCTCTTCTGGCCACTAGCCTCACAAACATATGAAATATAAATGGAGCAAGATTGTTGGGGTTTTTCTCTATGGTTTACATACAAACTCACTTGCAAAAGCAAAGCCAAGAGTAGAAAACTGTCCAAAAGAAGAGCATGTTCTGTTGTGCAGCATGGTCAGTTTAAAAGGAAAGCTGCTACCAACCGAGAGGCTGAGCCTTAACTTTTCCAAACTCGTAAGGTGTGTGGAAACACTGTGAAAATGATTAGTCTTTCAAGTAGGTGCTCTTCAAAGTTTGCGTTTTTTTTAAATTAAGAGATGTCTTGAATTCAAGTGCTGAACCTCTTCCAAATGTGAATTTAAAGACGTTTTTCTTGTAAAATGCCATTCTTTGATGTGACCAGCGAATTCTGCTGTGACCTGGAAATTAAAAATTCTCTGTTAGCTGCACTTTAAATACATTCTTCTTTCTGAAGCATGCCAATGAAAATGCTGTCCTGAGTACAAAACAGAGCAGTGTATTCAAAGTCATTATTCAACCTACTTGACAGCAGAAGCACTCAGCTTCTGTGAGCTGGAACATATTGGGGGGGGGAACATTCCATGAATTATGCTTTTTTAATCTGTAGCACTGAAAACTCTGCTCTCTTCTGTTCTGTGGACAAATCGGCTTTGCTTTGTGTCTTTTTCAGATTAATTTTCAATGCCGGTGTGTGAATAAGTTAGAGAAGCATTGACTCTTATGGCCATGACAGTTAAGACAATATTTACAGTACTTCCAGCTTGTTTGTATTAGGAGTCAGAATTTCTTTGCTGTGAAGAATACATGCACAGTCCTGTATCTGCCACATGGTCAATGCATCTGTGAGCAATTTTCTTGTTTTAACTCCCTTTCTGATGAGTTATTGTGGTTAAATCAAGTTTTCTGCCTCAGCTTCCTCCTAAAGTGATAATCCTGGTTGCTTCTCTCTTTTCCTGTTTCATCCACCAATGTGTACAGCTCCCACCAGGCAAATTCCACCTCTGGTATTTGCATTCACTCCCAGAGAAGCCCCTCTGTTTACAGGGATGGTGAGAGTCCACCAAATGGCAAAACTGATCCAACCCCTTGCCGAGGTAGTCTTTCCCCATCCCCCAGCTGCTGGATCCCATCTTTTCTTTTTTACTATTTGGAGGAGCACCAGAGTGAATACAAGTAGGAGAAATGCAAAGCCATTAAGATAAGGGAGAGCATAAGAAATGCCCTGCTGACTCAGCCCAAAGCTCTAGCTAATTCTGAGAGCTGTTACAGGAGATGTTAGTTAGGAGGAGAAGGCCTAGCCCTAGTGCCTCTGTATTAAGTACTTTGTTCCCTTGGGTGATGGCTTCCCAGGTCATCTGTCAGTGGAGGAATATTTAGTCAGTTCTTCTGGCTTACTTAGTGAAATGAAGCTAATTCACCCATGGACTTTAACCAGGTCTGTGACTGAGCTTTAATTCAAATGCAAGCTTGTCAGTGGCATGATCACTGACTTTGACGACTGATAACAGTTTCACAAGAAATAAATTTTTGCTTTCTTCAATAAATTTGCTTTCTTCATCTGACTTTTATCTAACCTCGGAGGTCAATTCAAATGAACTAAGATATATGTAACTGCAATTACTACCTCCACTTAGCTACGTATGTGGGCAGTCTTATTTCATAATTAGTCTGTTATTCCTGTTTATCATAAAGTTGATTAGGCTAAAGTTGAACAAGGTGCACTACTTCCAGAACAAAAATCTATGTATGTGGAGTTAGTTGAGAGCAGGTATTTTAGAATTTGCAAAAGCTATTCAGTAGAAAGCTCTCCCGGTGTAAAAAAGACCTGTATTTCCCAAAGTATACATTTCATGACTCAGAGTAATATATTTCCCCAACTGCATTTAATTTCTTGTAATAGAGATTTTTGTGCACAGATTGATAAATTGCAGAATGCCACAACACCAGCCTTCTGAACAGGAAGAATTATTTTGTTAAAAATGAAAAAAGCTGCTTTTTGCAATGCTGCAAATAGATTAATTTTTTTTATATGTATTAGCATAGGTTAGAAATGTGCTCAGTCATAGAATTTTTAAGAACAGAATTTTAGCTACAACCAGGATATGCAGTTAATCCATTTTGCTACTGGTCTGCTTGTTAGCTCAGGCAGTCCTTGTGTTTCTTCTAATTTATCAGCTACCAGTGAAGTTAAGATGTGGGTATGGCAGTGACTGGCTAGTGACATGCTGTTACACTCAAAATCTTGTTTATAGACAAAGAGCAAGCCCACCTTATACATAATTAAAGACAAGAATTTATTGTTAGTATAACTGAAATCTTGCGAGTCTAATGATAATTGATCTAGATACAACTTACAGAAAGAGAAAGAATAATAAAGCAGTTTGCTTCTATAAAATGGTAACACATAGAATTCTTGGCTTCTACTTCTTTTCCTTGTATCTCACTCGCCCTTCCATGATTCCTGTGGGTTGTAAAGTTCGTGGTTTCATTGTGGTGTGTGTTGCAGGGAGTGATACGGAGAACTGTCAGCATCTGAAGTCCTTTGCTGGGAGAATATGATTGTCATGCTGATGGTTTCTCCTTCCACGCTCTAGCATCCACTTGATGCTGTTTTTACGTTCGCTAGCGAGCATTTATACCTTTCTTCATTGGTCTGCAGCACAACGCTACATCTGATTTTATGATATGCAGTGCCTATTACATGTGTTGGTTACTTTGGTCCCTTTGTTACCCCTAAAACTGGTTTCATCCAGCTCCAGGTCAGCATTTCTTTGACTGATCACTGGTAAGTTGTTTATAGCCACCAGGTCTCCAGTGCCAAGCCTGTGCCTTGCCTGTGTTCCTCTGTACCACGTCTTGTGTCCCCATTTTCCTAGGCCTCTGCTATTGCACCAGCCCTGTATTTCTCTGCACTGCATCCTTGGGCTAGTCGTAAATCTATCATTCTATGTAGAATAATTGTTTGTTACAGCTGTTTATATAAAATGATGGGTGTACCACATACGGATAAACAGAAGTGAAACAAATTAGCCATAGGCCTGGTCATTTATGGAAACTGCTGTCACAGCTAACCGAGTAAAACAAAGGTACAGAAGGGTTGAGAGGAGTTCAAACAAAGCAAGCCTGACAAGCCTCAGCCCTGAGGCCTCGCAAATTCCGTGAAAAGTTTATGGTAAATTACAGAGAATGGCAATACTGTATTACAGGGCTATGTGGTTACTATGTTTTAGCCCCAAAAGCTGTGAGCAGGTAAAGAGCAAAGCTGTACACACCACCAGATAATCCATCAGGTTTGAGCAATTCTTTTAGAACTGGATATGCTGGCGTTTTTTCTCTTTTGAGATACAAAACACAAGAATGCAAGAATTAGAATCCCAGTTACCTGACCTTTTAAAACTAGAAGTTAGATCCAAGTATATTACATATTTTTACAAAAAATATATTGCAAAATATATTTACAAAAAATTATATTGTGAATGGTAGAAAACAAAGGCAGTGGCAGGGATAGTCAAGCACCGAAATTGTCTGGTTCTTTCTCAAAAAGTCTTCTGATAAAAGAAAATCTCCAGCCTCCCCAGGCAGGCAGACATCTGCCAAGTTTAGCTGCTTCTGCTTTGAGCTAGATAATATCTCGATGTCCCTTTTAGTCCTGTTGTTCTCTACTACTAGTTTGCTTTTCTTTCCTTAAATAAAAAGTTCCTTGTGCGTTCTCAAAAGGGAATGCGTTTCTTATCTCCTTTGTCTTTCTGATGGACTGCATACGATATACCGGTGCAGGTCTCCAGAAAGCCTCTTAACTGGCTTTGGGTTTTGCAAAGCTTAAAAGCGGCCTTGTTTATTCCAGTCTGCATTTTTTTTAGTCATGTCATCCTTTATTATATATAAAGAATTACTTATTTCACAATTACCTATTAAAATGATCACAAAGACACTGAAGCTTACGGTGCTGGGTCTGCTATCACTCACTGTATTTGTATAGTTAACATACTTACAGATGATTTCTTTTTCATTTAGAAAAATAGCCATGCCTGAATTCTCTAGTCTGTGTTTTGATATTAATAAGTTATCTTTGGCATCTTTACTTCTCCCATAACATCTACCCTGTTGTGGCCCTGACTTGGCCTGGCACCTCTTTAATGTCAATGGGCACAATTCATTTCCTCCAGAGCTGCAATGCTGAACCATGGTCTGGACAGGACGTGTTGGTCCACATAAAGGCGATCTCTAACCCCATACCATATCCTTAATGACTAACTCAATGTAAATTAGGAGTGGCAAAATCTGTGCCTTTCTAATGCAGGATCGCTCCCAACAGTGCAGTATTGAGTGTTTTGTCAAGGTTTTGCCTAAGGATCTCCAGCCTGGGACAGAGACATCACTCTGTCTTGCAGTACCATCTCTATTCCTTCCAGCAATACCATTGTAACAATGGAGCCCTCCTGTTACTCTGGTCTGAACTATGGAGCTTGGCTGATCTGCTATTTCACCGGTCCTATCCTGGGCCCCACTGTATGTGGTACAGCTTTTGCAGTTCACAGTTCCAACCAAGGAGAAAGAAAACATAGGCAAAATTGTTTCCTTTATATAAAACCAAGAGTCTGCCCCAATATATGCAGACAGACTTTCAGGCATATTCACAAGACAGACACGGTATTCAAAGAAGTGTACCAGAGACACTGTGGATAAATGAGGGATTTGGACTTGAAGCGGCAGAAAGATAAGCAAGAACTCCTAAAGTACAAAAAAAAAATTGTGTGGACTCATCCTACTGTGTTCTGATAACCTGAATTCGATTCTGCCCTTCTTTTCTTTTGCTAGAGGTATAACCCATTAGCCAAGAGTGGTTTTCAGAAGAGCTTTCAGGCATGAAGAAAGAGGAGTGAGCTGTGATGTGTGCAGCTTGTTAGTACGAATTCCATGGGGCGCATTAAAGCAGCACAGCCTTCCCCTGAGACTGACTAAGGTGGGATCTGTTTGCCTGGCGCTTCGTCACAGAAAGGGTTTTGTCAGATTTTGTTTTGGAACCAGCCATCATTAATTCTGATGTGACTGAGGGAGTAGCTACAGTGAGATGTCAATGCAAGACTATCACGATGTGTAGATTTGCGTAATTTTGGGGATGTAATAGTAATTGTAATTTCCAAAGTGGTGCTGAACTCTCAGTCTTGTTAATACTTGGATTGTCTTTGAAATATTTAGTATTCTTTCCCTCTCTCTTCCCCTCTCCCCCGCAACATGTATTTTCAACTCTACAGGGAAAAAACCCCAAACAATTGCTGCTAGAGAAGGGAGAGCTGAAGAATATGGAGAAATTGGTGCATCTTTGCCCAGAAGTATTCTGCAGTTCTGGGAAGATTTTAGGTGTGTCACAGTTTTAGTCTGGGACCAACTGGAAGTGAAATGCATTCCTATGGAATCCAGAAGTCACAGTTCTTCCAAAACAATTCAAACATAAATGTACACTCATATCCCAGGCTGAATCTTCATGGGTTGTTTTCTGGAAGGCCAAATATCAGATTCCACTGTCCTGGTTAAGAACAGGCAAACTGCCCACTTGAAAGTTCAGAGAAGGCATTAGCTTTGATATTTGACTCTAGTCCATTTGATTCACATAAACCTGAATCAAAATAAAAACCAACCAACCAAAAAACCCCCCTGCTGCAACCATGGATCAAAATGGTTTGTGAGGATGAGAAAATCAGCTGGATGCTTAGTATTTTTATGGCAGTGGTTTGACTTGGCTCTTGTCCTGTCCAAATTGGTACAAGATCTCAAGTAAGAAGAAACGCACATCACAGTGATGCGTCTTACACCCAGTGCCTGACCTGCAGCTGGAGGTGCCACTGGTCAGCAGCAGAGCCTGTAAGGGGGAAGGAGCAAACTCTGGGATGCCTCAGCTCACTTGGCTGGTGTGTACTGGGGTGGGGTATATGGAGTTACTGGACAGCACCAGCTGGAAGCTGAATGAGCAGTTAATGATCACACAACATTTTGAAGAAGTAGAATGTAATTTATTGTCCAAAGTAGCACTTTGGGGTGGGAAATGATCTTCATATCCTGTGCATTCATTGACCCCTCTGAGAGCAATTTTACAAACTAGAAGGATAATGGAAGGAAGGCTGTTTAGCATGAGCTGCTGCAGAGCTGTTCAGCAGCACCAGAGGGATCACTCTTTGCATGTGCATTCTGTTCTGGAATAAAAGCATACATTGTGAAGGAATTTGTCCTTAAAGGACTGTCTGCCTAAGTGCTCTTCTGGAATAGCTCTTGCGGAATAATGCAGTTTTCAAAAGCAGTGCCAGCCAGTTCCTTTGTATAGACAAAGCCCTGGGCACCCAGAGCTAGGCTTCAGGTACTCCAACAAATGGCTGGATGCTTCGAACGCGACCCCCGTGAGCCCTCCTGCAGTGTGCTGATGATGCTTAGGGGCTGTGGGTTTTGTTGGTTGGTTTGCTGACTTGGCTTAGCACTGACAGCACCCTTGTGCTCTCGTAACCTCCTGTGGGTGGAGGGTGGGGAAGTGTTCACAAGCACCTCGAAACAGCCTGAGGTGCTGCTCCCATCCCTTCCGCCATCTGAAACCCCCGGTCCAGCAGGGCAGCGACCCTCAGGGGCACCCAGCAGCTCCTCACAGGAAGACGCTGACCTCTCCTTTACATGGAGTCCCACACTGACTGTGCTGCCAGAGGCAAGCTAAAACGGGTGTTTGCTTTCCAAATACCATCTCCAAGAAGGCTGCAGGCTTGTAGAAGTGTTTGCATCCTAAAAAGCACCTTTTCCATCCCTTTAAAATGGCAGATTAAGTAATGTGTATGACTCAGACTCATTTTCTTGTCCTGTGACTTCAGGCAGGTTCATTTCTCTCTCAGCTTTTGGAAACAGATGCCCCCTGACAGGTTTTGGCCTGACGATCCAAAAATGCCGTGTGCCGTGTTTGGAAGGTGCGTGTGGCTCCCTCAGACAAACAGGGCAGAGCTGCCTCGGCCTCAACGCCTTCCAACACCCCCCCGTGTTTTTAACTAAGCCTGTCTGCCGGCTGTAAAACAAGGGTGACGCCGTGTTCCTTAGCGATGGCAAATAAAGCGGTTGGGAAGATTTTAGAAGTGACTGAGGACAATAAATCAGCCGCATTTCAGCGGGGGGGGGTAAGGAAAGGGGCACCCCCGTCCCTGACANAGGGGGCTGCGGCAGCACGGGCGGGCTCAGGGAGCTCGGGTACCCGGCACGCTGCGGTACTGAGAGCACTCGCAGCCCCGGAGGTGCCCGGGGGTGAGCTGTGTTTCAACTATTGTGATTCTGATGGGAAATTTCGGTGCTCCGTGAGGATCTGTTCCCCTTTGGGAGCAGACTCACACCCCTGGAAAGGCAGCTGGGCAAGGAAAGGCCAAACAAATCCCTGTGTTGATACACGATTAATAATTTATTCTCCTCTGAGTCAATAGATGTGACACTTCACCACGGTGCCCGTCGGGGCAGAGCAGGTCTCCCCCTGCCCCTAACCTGGGGCCCAAGCCCCGCTCCAGTCAGCAGCCGTGTTGCTGTCAGTCCAAACCCCGCTCCTCAAGCCAAGGCGATGTGTGGGGGCCAGGGCCCTGTCACACCGAGGGTGTATCTGCTGAAAGCAGTGCAGCACACAGGGCCTGCTCACCTGTCCTCACGCAGGTCCCACTCACCTGTCCTCCCGAGTAACTCCCAGGGCGGTAATAGCAGGGTCAGGGCACCTGAGGTGGCACAACAGTGTTTGTGTTTCCTCGCAAAGATCCTTGTTTCTTCACAGATTTGCTGTGTTGTCTCACACCTTCACCTTTTTATTTGGTTCATTGCAGGCAGTGGCAGCTGAAGTCCTCTGGGTCTTCGGTGTGCCCAACACACCAGCAACAGGAGGACTCTCCACTAAACAGGAGGATTTTGTTCATCCCTAAAACTTTTACACGGGTGTGGTGTAATTTCTCCATTTTCCCTCCTAGCCTGCAGGAAGGCACAGGTCTGGGTCTGCCTTGTTTTTCTGCTGTGAGATGCCAATTGCCTAGGGATGGGGAGTAGGGGAGCTATCCCACAACCTGTTCAGCTGTGCCTGGAGTGCAGGATTATCTGCATTTCAGGAGGATATTTTTAATGGAGAAGGGGATTGTAATACAGTTGTAATTAATTTTACATTACTTGTTCTTCTTCCTTCAGTATTTGAAGCTAAGGGATTTTTAAAATCTCTTCAAGTATGTTTTAATTGTTTTACTGTAATTATTTTTCTAATTGATGTAAGGCATGATGTGAAGGCATGATTTCTCATTCCATAATTGTCAGGGTTCTGAAACAGAAAAGAACTATATCCTGACACAATCAGAAAAAAACCTGATTGTATAGGAGTATTTCCATTAAATACTAACAGAAGGGACTCCATTGTATTTTCATTCCAAAACCAACTGAGATAATTATAAAAATACAGTATTTTATTTCTCACTTCTCCCAGCCTCTGTATACACAAGATTCTTGCAAGCAGACCTTAGGTATCCATTTAGAAGCTCAAAAAAGCTATTTGCAGATATTTAGTCTCAATTATCCTGTCCTCTGTTAGAAGTACCCCATCCTGTAGTTTCATAATAAACTTGTCTTGCCTTTCATGGATGTTATTAGCAAGGCTGAGCAAGCAAACATGTATACACACCTGAATGGGGCAGTTTACAGAGCTTTTGATCAGCCATAGGTAGAACAGCAAAGGCAAGCTCACAATTAAGACAGAAGCAACCTATTCATTTACAAAATCACAGGAGTGACACAGCACGCTATGAGATCATATTTTTAAGGAACTACTTTGTATTCATTAACATTCATAACATTGAAGGAGGTCATATTTTGCTTTTTATTTAACCATGCTATCAGCAAGTGCCTATTCTGGTTTTAGGCCTTGTTTATAGGAAGTCACATAAAGAGGGCAGTGAAGCTGTAGCGGAATACAGACATGGCAAGTTAACCATTAAAACCCAATAAATAAGCTCACTGTGTATATTTTTGCGTAATAAAACCCTCAGATTTTTATTACCTTTCTTTTATTCTCTTCATGCAAGCATACTTCTTACAGGTGTTACTTGCATGTCTTCAGCATTTATTAGGTATTCTGAACTCCAGCAAGAACCTGAAAACAAATACATCTTCATAGTCTGCTCTCAAGATGCAGGACTATGGAGTTGTAGCCTGCTCGATAGCACTGTTTTGTGGGCTTTCTGTCACATCAAGATGGAGGAGTGAGATGTTGCATAGCCTTTCTGCTACCCATTCTGTCTGCAACTCTGCTGGCTTTTGTTACAAAAACAGACTGTCCTTAACTTTCTTACCAGAATAAATTCCATTAATGATAAATGATTTTAAATGTTCCCACCTCCGAAATCATACTCTGACCCAAGATTCTCACAAGGGAATGAGATGTCCTCTCCTAATACCTGTTAAAACCTTTCTAGCCAAACTGTTTCATCTAAGAGTAACACAGTAAATTTTCTCCTTTTGGTCTGATAAGTCAGATAACTAAGGGTTGGAAGCAGAATTAGAGTTTAAATCCATATGTGATGGCACACTGAGAAGGTTCTGCAGTTCTAGGACTTCTTAAAAGTCCTTTTACAGTAATTTACTCATTTATTGCCACCCCAATACTGTCTTTGTTTGCATTTCCCTGTAGTGATCAATACTTTATTGCCTGCTCTTTCACGATGAAGGCCATGGAGGATCAAGTAGTCCAAGAAGAACCAGGATACCAGGATGATGAGGTAAATTTATGGTTTATTGAAAAATAAGTGAAGCAAACGTTGTATGAAGGTATTCTGATAGTATTATGAAATCCAAGGAGAGATGGGAGGTCCCGAAAGACTACCAGGGTGTTCAATGCATTTAAAATTTTGTTCCAGTCTAATACCAAGAAAATCTCATTCTCCTAGTTCCTGTACAGCCTTGCTCTTCAAGTGCTTGCCACTAGCCTTTCAAAAGCTATGCACAGTTTTTAATGGGATTATAATTATTTCTTTGTATTATAGACCTCAATATTAAAATGCAAGGGGACTATCAGTTAAATTTATGTTTCCAAGGAATGGTCATCAGTCTGAAAAGGCTGAGGAACTGTGTCGGGAAGAATCGAGGTGACAATGATGATAACACAAGTGTTATTAGCACAGCAGGGGATTGCTGGTCTGTGAAGATACATTTTATGAAGAAGGTGATAGGAAATGTGTAGGCCTTCTTGGCTCACTATGGCTTTGCTTATTTGGGCAGTCCAGCAAGTTACATATTATTAGGGAAAATAATTTAAATGTTTACAAATTTGAAACAGACACATAGTGAGATAGATGTAATTACAAGAAAAAGCAAAATATATATTTTTTTCTGCTATTTTTTTTAGGAATCCTTTTTTCAGGATATTGACCTGCTACAGAAGCATGGAATTGTAAGTATTAGCAATGACACTACCGCACAGAATTGCCCACACAAAGCTATTGTAAGGTCATTTCTCCAAAAGCATACACATTGGTACAAATGACTGAAAGTCCTTCTTGGAATAAATTCTAAATCAGTCACGTGAAGAGAAATTTTGCCTTTGATGTTAAGACAGGTTTTCAGAAAATCTCATTCCCGTCAGATTCCTACATAAAGTGGCAAGATATTCAAAGTATTTAGCACCCAGCACTCTTGAAAAACGAACTACTTGCTAATTTAATTGAAAACTGTGTGATAGATTACTTCCTGTTCCTGCCAATCTTGGTAATTACTCCTGCATTTTTGGTGCCTGTGAAATTACACTGTGACGACTGTTGCTATACTATTTTCAGCATGCTGGTGAAGGGTGGGAGTGAAGAAAATATTAGTAGCTGGAGAAATAAGTGGTTCATTTTCTTCATCAAATAAGAATTCCTATAATTGTTATCATCATTATTAAATAAACATCACCTATTTATTTGAATTGCTATTATTATATGTTTATCCAGGAGCCTGGCTCATGGATCAGAACCCTATTATGTTCAGTGTTACAGAAGCAGAATAAACAGTTGCGTTTGCCCAAAGTAATGTAAGATTTTACTGTAATATAAATTACTAGATGGATACAGCTGAGGAGGACACAGACACAATGAGACAGCATTAGTCAGCACTATAGTTACTGGGCTCAGCATGTCAGCAGCATAATTGTTGTCAACATGTTTTTTATTTGCAACTGACTGACAGTTTTAAAGAGAGTTCTGAAGAAGGATCATGAGGTCAGGAGGTCTAACTATGGGGCAACGTAGGAAAAATACACAAATTCTTGTGTTAAAAATTCAGCAAGTTGACCAAAGAAGCTGACCTCATGAGCTGAAAGGGAGCTGTACCAGCTCGTCAATATTAAATGAGGCGTGGCATACAGAGAATGATACAAAGATATGAAAGATCTTGAAAATAAAGAATAATTACTTAGGCTGTTCTTCTGGCTTAATAAGGGTTTCCTGCTCCTTTTTTAATTTTTTCCTTCAAGTGGTTATTCCCACATCCCAAAGGAACTTTTTGTTCTCAGCTGCGCCAGTTAAAATCTTTGCGTGAACATATGATGACCCATATTTGTTAAGTTCATTTGCTTAAAGAAATAGTTTCTGTTGGTTTAGAATATTTTTCCCAGGAGTAGAGAAATGTTTACTAGATCTGACAGCGTGGCCACGAAGACAGTCAGATTAGCACAATCTAGGCTGTGGTTTGATGTTCAAAAGTGTTCGGTAGTAATTAAGGTGCTGTGATCCGCAGCCTTTGCTGAGTGTTCCTGCCCCGGGAGCACACTATCCCTTCTTCTGGCACATCTGCTTTTGTAATCACCCTGTGACCTTGATTTGTGAATCAATTAGTCCAAAAATTATCAAAACAAAAAATGTGGTTTACTTTTTTTATTTGTAAATTCTCGGTCTGCTCCCTTTCCACCTCAGAGGCACACAACTGGGACAAGGCTGCAGCATCAGGTAGAGGATCAGGACAAACAGCTGGTGTAAGGGGGCAGGCATGTCAGTATGCTAGGCCAGGAGTACTGCTGAACACTTCATAGTATTCATAGAGTCACAGAATTGTTTTGGTTGGAAAAGACCTTTAAGATCATTGAGTCCAACCATTAACCCAGCAGTGCCAAGGCCACCACTGAACCATGTCCCTCAGCACCACATCTACACAGCTTTAAACATCCCCAGGGATGAGGACTCCACCACTGCCCTGGGCAGCCTGTGCCAGTGCCTGACAGCCTTTTGGTGAAGGAATTTTCCCCAATATCCAATCTAAACCTCCCCTGGCACAGCTTGAGGCCATTCCCTCTTTTTCCCATTACTTGTTACTTGAGAGAAGAGGCTGACTCCCACCTCGCTACAACCTCCTTGCACGTAGTTGTAGAGAGCGAGAAGGTCTCCTGAGTCTCCTCTTCTCCCGGCTGAACAACCCCAGCTCCCTCAGCCGCTCCTCATAACCCCTGTGCTCGAGACCCTTCACCAGCTTAGCTGCCATTCTCTGGACCCGCTCCAGCACCTCAATGTCCTTCTTGTTGAACTATTTAACTGTAGTCTAAGGAGATGTATATCCTAGGACCTTGGTTGGTACATAAGCTGTTGGTGAAAGCTGTATCTGTGAGGGAGAGAACAAGAATGTATATAACCAGGTCTACCACATAAAGTAACGCAGAACAGCCTTAAGGTTGATGTGACCAGAAGACAGAGCCACTGAAGAAATGCAGAAACAGTGCAATGCATTTAAGTTTTGGTCTAGAAAAAAAGATCTTTGCAGAAGTAGTCTGTTGTTTTAATAGAAAAACACAATAAAACAGCTCAATCCTTCTTATATTGCTGGTTATTATATTCTTTTGGGTGGAAGAGTCATTTTTATTCGTGACCGATTTTACCTCATCCACCTCTGTTAATGAAATAATCAAAAACCACATCATGGGATGAGAAACATGCTTCCCAATGAACATGACTAATTTCTAACATAGCCCCCCCTGTTCTTATGTCCTATGCACCCACACGTTCTAGATAAACAGATGATACATCCAGTTCATAGTTTTTTTCAAGGAAAAAGCTTGCCTGGAAATGGTAAATTGAAGCACTATCCCAAACCTTTCACGTGGTATGTTTTTTGTGAGTAATCTGTTGCTTGCCTTTAAGTTTCCAGTGATGTCAGAATCATAAAATGAGGTGAGAGGAGGCAAAATGTGTCAGTAGAGCACAGACTGAAGTAACGCTGTACCCAGTTTATGAAAAGCTAGTCAATTCATTCCAGCCCAAAGTGTCGGTAGATCTGGAGGACACGTTTGTCTTAAACTGGACATACCGCGAACATGCAGAAACAGCACAGCAGTTAGAGTTAGCTTGTGATGATCCTGATGAGTCAGCTCCCAATTATCCATGATCAGATTATTTGGTTTACAGATTACCTGTGCTAAGGGACCAAGGACAGATTGAGTGTTACAGGGTTTGCTAGGTTGGGCTCCACACACTCTGAAATAATCCACACTGTTCCCTTCCTACCAGCCTGGATCCAGAAAGACTGGCACCAAACAGGGACAAGTAAATACAACTGGACCCAAGACGCCTTTCCCTCAAAAGCACCAGGATGTCTCTGCACCATGATCCCTCACACCAGTGTTACTCAAAATTTTCTGTTGGTGGTGTCACAACAAAGAGTACTGTAAATCTCTGTCTTGTTGAAATTACACATACACATGAATGTATAATAAAATGTGTTTCAAAGATTTACTTTGTCTTCTAGTTGTTAACTGTCACGAGTACTCAAAGAAAGGAACTTTCTTCACAGAACGTAGCAGATATTAAAAAGCTGAAGTCAGTTGGGATCTGCACGATCAAAGGAATCCAGATGACGACAAGACGGGCACTGTGCAATGTAAAAGGGCTTTCAGAGGCCAAAGTGGACAAGATTAAAGAAGCCGCAAACAAGCTTATTGTAAGCCACTCACTTCCCTGCTAGTTTAAACTTATGCTGGCCTCTCCAAAACACTCCAAAACTCTCCAAAACAGATTTTTTCATCACATCATCAAGACAATTTTGAAAATTATTCTGCTCATTAGTCTAAAGGAATAATACTTTATACTCTACAACCAGACAAATGCTGTGGTGCTTTTCATACCCAGCCTGTGTAAATGAGGCCAGGGTGAAAGAAGACATTTACATGGGATATTGCACTTTACCTTCAGGTTTAAGCTAACCTTAAACCTCTCATGTTCTCTTTGGTCTTCCTTAGGAGCCAGGCTTCCTGACCGCCTTCGAGTACAGTGAAAAACGGAAGATGGTATTTCATATTACTACTGGCAGCCAGGAATTTGAGTAAGCTGATCTCCATTAAATCCTTAGTCTGAATTATTCCAATAATCATATTTATTATGAAACACAAAAATACAAAGGAACAAATATTCAGCTAGGACACCTTGCACCTCTAGGTTCCCTTGCATTTGGAGTTACTCCTGGATTAAAGCTGCCTGCATCAGTAAACAACAAAACCAACTCCTTTTTGGAGGGGAAACTGGACTTTGTGTTTTTGTAAATAAACAGAATTTACATTCAGAAATCCTAAACATATCACCATTTTTTTCAACTAGTCAAAACAACCTGCGGGTCTCGGGTGAAAATCGTAAGTCTTCAAGACCTCCTTTGAGATTTATAGAATGTTATCTTTTCTAAGGTATTTTCTCCTTTCCAGTAATAATTTCTATAGATCCTTCTCTTGCACGTAGAAAGGAACATTGGGACAGAGTTAATTCTTTATGAATCAGTGATCATTCAGTGCTCTGAACTTAATGCATCAAGTGAAGGGCTTGGGATAGAAACAACAGTTCTTCAAAGTAGCAAAAATTTCTCTTTTTTATTTTCCTCTTGTGATTTTGTGAGTTTAATTGTATCACAATCCTCTCCCTTTCTCCAGTAAACTTCTGGGTGGTGGGATTGAAAGCATGGCAATCACTGAGGCTTTTGGAGGTGAGAAAACCAACTTAAATGAGTATTACTGAACAAAGAAATGCAACTTACTTTAGATCAAGATGGATTACTTCTAAAAAATGTATCACGTTGTAGTCATAAAGATGAGTACTTGCATGAGCGTAAGAAGAAAGAATTCACTTCTCTTAGTGTTTTCCCATTTGTCCTCTTCATTTGCTTGCAGACTAAGTTTGAGCTGAGTAATTATCAGACTTGCGTCACGCTGATTCTGTACAACACAGCATTATTAATTCTAATGTGTCATACAGGAAAGATTTCCCTGATGCAGTCTGTGTTCCCTTCCAGTAACAAAACTGACACGAGATATTTTATTTATGCACACTTAGGATACATTGCATTTCATATAAGATTTTGAAATCACAATTAAGTTACTGTTATAGTAAATTTGATTTAGTGGTTAATATTTCCACCAACCAGTTAGTGGTTAATATTTCAACAACTGAACAGTCTGTAAAACACAGTAATCTCTAGAAGAGTTAAACTCTCACTGACATGATTTGATATAATGAGATTTAAAAACTCATAAGCTTCTCCTTGATCATTTTACTGGAAATGAAATTGGGCCAGGTCAGTGGAATCAACCATTTTTCCCCCCTCCCTCCTCAACACTTTTCCACAGGTGCCGTGTGGTTTTAATTTCTACACAGAAAAGAATAAATGGCCTTAGCAGTCAAGCATGATCAAATGAAAGCATTTCAGATTTTGCTTTTCATGTAAAACATTTCTACTGCACAGATTATGATTTATAAATTGGGGTTAAATGATTTGAAAAGGTAGAGATAGAGGTGAATTTTCTAAGTAGGAGTGTTTCTAACTGCAGTAACTCCTGAATCTGGCAAACTCAGAAAAAGAAACCCTGACCTTTTTTAGTTTTGTCTTTTTCTTCATTTAACAGAGTTCCGGACAGGCAAAACCCAGCTATCTCACACCCTTTGTGGTAGGTGTACTGCCTTAAAACAGAGAGCCGTTTCTTCTTAGTGAACCCATTCGTTATAACTACATCATAATTAAACCTATAGAGACAAGTCAGAATCTTTTATCTCTAGAAATATGGTGAAACAGCCCTTGATGACTCTTACCTCCATTAATTGCCTTTGAGAGTGAAGATGATAGACTGGCTTAGAGAAACCAGTGAAACACCATCTGGGATAGCAGAGCACAAATATGGATTACAGGTGGACAGGGGCATTGCCCAGAAAAGGGCAAAAGCAAGGGTCTTTCTTAGCAACTTCTTTAATTTCCTGGTTTCATGAGGTTCTGTTGAATATGGCATTCTGAAGGGGCACTGAATGGGTACTGCTGGCTGACAGCAACCGGATAAACAAAGACTTTGGCAGTCACCATATTCAGGCAGTGCCAAATACAGCAGAACTCTGATTTCCCAGCAATATCTCTCAATGTGTAAATAGCAGTAAGCAATAACTAATGTAACTTAATGCTGCTGGAATATAGTTACAAGACACTGGACAGAAAAACATTTCCCTAAATGAACCCTATCCTATATTGGGAATTATGGCACCTTCTGGAAAAATAAGGCCTCTTCCATTTAGTACAGTCTAATGGTCAGCAGAGTCATACCCTTTTGCATGAATGATTACAACCGAATTAACTGAGTAATTTAGCTTATTCACTCCGAAGAGACTATATCCACAATCAGTAACTAGTCACGTATCAGGAAAAATTAATCTCCAAAGAATTTTTGATCATTACGAGTTAACCCTACTAAATCAATACCATTCATTTGGAAAGAGGATTAAGAGGGTGCTTTGTGTGCAAGAATCTCTCAATAATATCCTTGCTGATTTTCAACAGAAAATATACAGATTTAGCGATGGTGCTGAGTAAAACACAATTCTGTCACAATTAAATAAATCTTATCTGATCCCCAGTCGAGAAAAGCGGCTTGAGTTTCTTGTCAAGCTGGCAGTAAGACTTGAGATACTCATGATTTCCACACTGATTAAAACTGGTGGTTCTTTGTGATACGGATAAGCAGTCATAATTTATTAAAAAATAATAATAGTAAGAGTAAGAAAATATTTGTCCTGCTTTTTCATTTTGATCTTCTATGATTCACTGTAGTGACAGCTCAGCTTCCAGGACCAAATGGCTACACAGGTGGAAAGATCATCTTCATCGATACTGAAAACACTTTGTATCTTTTGGACTGTTGAAAGCTACAGGTACAATGAGCTGGAAAGACAATTCCTTTTATTGTAAGCAAGGAGGAGGCTCCAGCTAACTTCATACATGTAAAACATTATGACTGACACAGAAAGCCCAGAGAGCACAGTGTGCAGTGGCCCACAAGGCATTGACTTTTTTCTCTGTCATTTGATGTAATCCTGCCTGCAAAAAATAGAGTTAGGAGACAGATTTTATTGTAACTGTGTTTTTGAGACCTAATATGCCTTCTTCATAATGATACAGGTGACAGAAGCTTTTCTATTCACTTCAAGAGAAATTCACCTCGGTACTAAACACTATTTTTAACACTTCATATCTGTGGTAGACTGTGTATGAATAGGTTTTGCTCACAGCTGAATTCGTAGAGCACAGATACCCATATATCGAACTCACCACCTCAAACCCTAAACACAAAGCAATTACCATTGTGAAGCCTAAGCTATCTTTAGGGTATGTGGGAGAGCGTGAAGAGAAAAAGTCAAGTCTTTTCTAGGATCAAAATAAATACTCTTTGTTTTTCCCTAGTTCTATTTTTGAAATGGAGTTCTGTCCTTTTCAGAGCATGGTTTGTACAAAGAGAAATCCTTAACGTTGAGTAATGCCAGCCGACCAGACCGCCTTCGTGACATTGCTGATCGCTTCAGTGTTGACCACGATGCAGTACTTGACAATGTGTTGTATGCACGCGCATATACTAGTAAGACCATTACTGCAACTGGCATGATACTAATGCTTTTTTCTCTAAGGCTCACATTCTAATAGTTCTCAGTGTATTAGCTGAGATTGCCTGCAGAGGACCATAAAGAATATTTTGCTACTAACAAGAGAAGTTACAAGCTTGCTTCCATTTTCTGTTTCTGGTGTACACCAAGCAGACTTCCTCAGTGGAAGTATTCCAGCTCAGCTGCACTACATGAAGTTGTGCAATTTGCTGCAACATGAAGTGAACTCTGCCTTGTATATGACGAGTGTCAGCGTAGCATCTTAGTAAGAGAAGCACCAATTAATGTAACCACGATCCCCTGAATGTAAGCTCATTCTATAAAAGCTGATGAGAAATTCCCTATGACTTTGTGCACAGAACTTTATAGGGACAGCTCCAACACACTCTGCCGCAGGTCACTGCATTAAAACTTCAAGGAAGTTCTAAATGGGACTTTCACTTTGAGAGTACAATGAGAACATGAATAATGTGATTAATACAATTTCTGTGTGACATTTAATTCAAGGTTAACTTAAAATGTTTACATTGCTTTTCAGTTCTTAACAAAAAAAAAGTTTTCTTCATGCATAGTTTTGTTGTGAAGATTTTCACAAAGAAAGTTTTGTTAGCTGGGTAGAGGTAGCTCATTATTGGGCACTGGATTTAAAACTGCAGGCAATGAAAATATAAACAGCGGAAATTTTAAAATTCAGGCGTCTGTTGCTTCAGAGCTCTTTCTGGTCCTAATTTCATCTGGCAACTGTACTTCCCACCAGGTGAACATCAGATGGAATTGCTTGACTACGTAGCAGCCAAGTTCCACGAGGAAGCTGGTATCTTCAAGCTATTGGTACAAGGCTGATTTTTTTGTATGCTTTCTGCTCTCAGGATATGTTTTCCTGTTTTCTTTCAGTATATTTACTTATCTAGCATCATTACAATGCAGATCATTGACTCCATAATGGCACTTTTCCGGGTGGACTTCAGTGGTCGTGGAGAGTTGGCTGAACGACAACAGAAACTCGCTCAGATGCTGTCACGGCTCCAAAAAATATCAGAAGGTAAGGTAAACATTGCAAAATTTGGAAAACATGGGCTGGAGTTACTGAAACAGTAGCTGTTGTAGCATAACCACCTACTAGCCCAGTATATTAGCAATCAGGCACTGGAATCTCTCCTCACTTCACATCTCTGTCAGCTACCCAAAAGATCAAACTGATAATATATTATTTCAGGATGACAGATAAGGAGTCTTTAGAACCATTCAATATTTAGAGTTTTCCTGGAAATACTCTTAAGAGAAGTGCTAAATGAGAGAATAGGTTGTAGAACTGATCAAATATCCAGTAAGAGGAATTGTCTTCCCCAAATTTTGACAGTCTAACTACATGAGAAACATGAAGAACAGAAAAAGGGCTGAAGGCACAGAGAGATAAAAAAGCTGGGCCTATTGCCACGTTCCCAGTACTTTGCAATGCTCTGAGGGATGATGACAGGATGAATAGTGTCAGAAATGTTGATGAGGAATGAGTAAATGTTTTTTCATGCAGTAAATAAAATCAAATACAAAAAAGAAGTACAGACAAAGGGAGGGAGGGGGGGCTGAGGGCAGGGAGCCAATGGACATGGGAACTGAGAAGGACTTGTTTAGTGGAATTCTGAAAAGTGCTCATTTTTTGGAAAAAGTATTACAGCTGAAGTCACACAGGAGCAAATCTAGGCTCTCTCCTGATTAACTCCAGCCATCAGACATAGAGAATATTTGCTTCTCTTTCATTCAAAATTTGAAGTGCTTCAGGAGCAGCCTTGCTTCTACCATGATGAGAGAATATTTTGGAATTCTAATTGGATATAGTCCACCTTCTTTGCATTGTTTTCTATTGCAGAATATAACGTGGCTGTGTTTGTGACCAACCAGATGACTGCTGATCCAGGAGCACCCATGACGTAAGATACCTCTTCTCTTTCTCTTTTAAAAAAGTTCTTTTCTTTTGTATTACATACGTAACAGAGATGAGAACTGACATCGTATGGAGCAAGAGGCAGGGAAATGAGGGTTCAGATTAGTCATTGGTCCCTCTGGTATGATGAATCATTCATGGACAACATCTATAGGTTTCCTTCAGTTTTTGTAATGAGGTTTTCTCTGTTTACCTGCTGCCTAGCACAATGGCTTCTTTCACTGTGACTTAAAGAGAACAAGCCATAAAAAGTGTTGAAAAAGCACCCCATTTTCGCTCGGAGCAGCTTATAGATGAAGTTTAAGGTGTATATTTCTTGAGCCTGTTGAGTTTAATGAGGGGAAAATTATGCCAGCATTGAGCATTTGAACATCCTATCTTGGGGCAAGTATGTTAAAGTCCTTTTTTTGATATATTTACCTATTTATTATTCATTACCAAGTTCAATGTGCCACATCTGACAGTTAATTACAGTATTAACCTATGGAATTTGCACAGTGAATCATCATAATTTTCTTGCTAATTTAGCTTTCAGGCAGACCCAAAAAAGCCCATTGGGGGCCACATCCTTGCTCATGCTTCAACTACCAGGATTAGCTTGAGGAAAGGGAGAGGGGAGCTGCGTATTGCAAAGATATATGACAGGTAAATCACCTTCCTCCACAGGAAGGAAGTCTTGTTGTGGAAGTAACCGTAAGGTGGCAAAGTTCAAGGCAATGAAACTTAACAGCTCAACAGCCAATTCACAGTTTAACTAACCACGTTTCTGGATAGTAAGTTGAGAGAAAATCTGAAAGAACAAGCTAATTAACAGACTTACAAATTGTCTCGCATTTTGCATACACTAAATTACACAATCTTTCATCATAAATCCTACTAGATGCTCATCTCTTAAAGAAGACAGTCAAATAGATTGGTAAGACTGGTGGTCCCTTGGCAGGAAAATTCCAGAGCTGTTAAATGACTATGTTTTGCTGGCACAATTAATATTGTGTCACCTGGTAAGCTGTGCCAGATTGCAGGTCATTAAAAATTGCCCTAGTGGAACTGAGAGACCAGTGTTTCTGGTCAGGAACTAAGAAATTGAAATAATAGTTTGCACAGACAGAACGTTTCCTTCTCCTCAACTTTCTCCACTCCCTTCCCCTGTGTTTGTAATCTTCCAATAGGTGGATGTCCCATTTTCTCATCTTTGCAATATTGATCATGTTCTACAGTTTGCACATAAGGATGTTGAAGTATTCCAGGTTGCTTACAATAACAACATTTTGGGGACTGTTTCACAATTGCATTTAACACAGGGAAACCCACAAATTCCTAATTTCTTGTTGCTTTCTTTGTTTTTTGTTTTTTTTCCCCAGCCCTGAGATGCCTGAAAATGAAGCCACATTTGCAATAACTGCTGGAGGCATTGGGGATGCCAAAGAATAGGCTGAAACCTGATGTAACTGTATGGCTGAAAACCACCTGGGCAGATGGGATGAAGATCTGTGCTGCATTTCTACCCGTTGGGAACCATTTGAGGTATTTTGGGAGGACATTGGGATGAACTCTGTCCAGTTCAGTTTATTTGATCTTATAATAGAATTTGGTTCATTTAGGGCTTTCAGTTTCCAACTGAACTTTCAGCAGACAGAGATTTAAGAAATAAGCTTTTGAATTGTTCAAAGAATCCTATTTTGCGAAAATCAAAGCAGTCCTCTCACATGAGATTAGTATACTCTTTTTTGTTTCTTTCAAAGAGAGTGTCTGTGTTGTAGAATTTAATAGTGCAAAATGGAACAGAATGGGAATAAATTCAGCTATAAAATTGACATAAATAGATGGAAAAGGTAGCAGCAGAAGCAAAAGCCTAAGAACTTGATGGAATCTCATGTACCATAGAGGAACAACAGCTAGTTTAAAAATATGTCTTTAGGCATTTTTATCTCGATTAGATAGTTTTTTGTATTTTTATTTAGCATTTTCTTTTTGGCGAGAATGTTTTAAAACTGTTCTTACTGAAGTTAAGAATAAAGTTTATGAATTAGAACAGCCCTCTGCTTATGTTTGGGTGCTTTGAATCAAACCAAGCTCTCAATAATCTCACTGGTCTTTCATGGGGGAAATAAACCGGATGAGACCTGACATTTTAAAACCTTTTGTTTAGTTATCTAAAGAAACAAACTCTATATAATTGCCTTGTCAGTCTCGTAATATAAGTAGGAATATTAAAGATTATTATTAAATAACATTAAATATTATTATTAGAAAGCAGTAGAGAAAAAAGCACCTGTGGGTAGATAGGGGAGAGAGGCTGACACTGGTACTCACACGGAGGGAAAGGCACTTTGACTCGGCTTGCCCACAGGCCAGCTGGCACAGGCATGGCTTCACACCAGCCAGAGATGTGTGTAGCAGGGGGCGAAAGAAGCAGCTGGGAGTACAGAGAGAAATGGGGGGTCAGGGGACAAAAAAACTGCTCAATTTGCATTACCTCCACCGTTCACGGAATTGCTTGTTTTAAAATAAACTCAACAATTTATACATCAGATGCCTTAAGCGAAGGCCTTGTTTTGTCCACTGTATAAAAATGCTGGTTAGAAAGGGTCTAGCTTTGGTGTGTGGTTAGAGAGCTTGTCCTCACTGACACATGATTTTCCCCATTTTGATTAACTAATGCACGTGAGATAACATGAAGTAAAAAGGCAGGGGTGACCAGAAATTCATTCAAGAAAAGCCTCACACCGTAGCCAGGGTTTACATCGTGGCAGGGGACAGCGTTTGCCTTCCTTGCGTGGTTTAACCCAGCTGTGGTATTTTTCCCTGAGGTAAAGCACTGTTTTTCACAGTGAAGAGAAGTCCAGAGGGACAAAGGCTGATCTGAGAGTGCCAGGAATGGATCAGCTGTTGTCAGTTAATGTAACATCCACTTCTTCGCACGTGCCAGTCTTTCCCACACCAAGGGTTCGTATCCAGTGGTCAGGAACCCAAGTGTCAGCGAGGCTTTACTGTGTCACTTGACTCACTCCTACCCACTGAAAAAACCCCCAAGTGTCTCCAATATTTAGGCATCAAGATGGCTTTTTGTCACATGCCATACATGAACACATCAAGCACCATTAACACAGTGAACGATTGGTGTCTCCTCCCAGGCTAAGTTACTTGTTCCAAGGGTCTGGAAGCGAAGGGGACTCCCCTTTCTCAGCTGACAACAGAACGGGTTTTTCCCATCAGAGAGCCCAGGAAGCACTGCCGATAGCGTGACCACGCTGTGGGCTGCACCTGGGTTTGGGTGGCCATCACAGGTCACCCACCGGACATGGCCTCTTGTGCCTGGACGGACCGGCTGGCTACGGGCTGGTGGGTGCCACAAGCCCACACGCAGCACCCAAGAACTTACGGCCATGCCACTTTGCCTCATGGTTTATTTTGTCTTTCAGCGAGGAGTCCCTGGTTGATTTGGGACGGAAACGCTCACAGGTCACACACGGTGCCTATGCCGTGCCTGGCGTTCCTCCGAGCACTTCAGAGCAGTTCTTCCCTCGCTGGCAGCAGCACCACAGCGGGTGAAGGCACCGCGCAGACATCATGGCTGCTGCCACCCCGCTCCTGCCCCAGCGCCTCCCCCAGATACCCCCGGTCACCCGCCAGGGGAAAAAGCGGAGGGCAAACCCCAGCCCGCCGCTCCCCCGGCCCCGACCCGTGCCCGACCCCACCGCTGCCCCGCGCTCCCGTTTTTGTCCCAGCCCCGCGGCCACCCCTCCCCGGGGGCAGAGGGCGTGTGGGCGGAAGCCCGTATTCTCCAAACCCGGCTACGCTGCAAGACTAACGTAACGCTCCGGCCCGCCGCCAGCCCCGCCTGCACAACCCGCGGAAGAATTTTACGCCAAACGCACCGGCTCTTCCTGCCCTATGCCAGCCTGATTTACGCAACTTGCGTACGCCGTGTACTGACACAACGTACGCCACCGCCCGGGCTTCCCCTCCCGTGCAGAAGGGGTTACGGAGCCGGCTCCTTGCGTAGCAGACTTTGAGGAATAGCGAGAGCGTTACTCTCCTCCCTCCCTTCCTCGCGCGGGGGCCCGGCTCAAGGCAAGGACGCTACGCACCTTTCGTAACCTACCCGCCGCGCCGAGCAGTGCCTCGCCGAGGCGGCTTAGGGCGCAGTTGGCTTCCGGGAATAGGCGTAGGTATTTTCCAGGGCCGCAGTTTGCGCAGCGCCGGGCCGCCCGTAACGTAAGTGAAGCGGGTTGGGGCGGCGGCAGCCATTTTGTGCCGGGAGACCGGAGGAAGAAGACGCTGGTGTCTCCACACTTCACGGGCCCTGGAGCCGACCGAGAGCCCCGCCGTTCCCTCTGCCGACGTTCAGCGGGTCTCTGACCCACTGACCACTTCTCCATTTGTATCCCACCAAAGAAGCGAGGTGGCGCAAAGCGATTCCTCCGAGACACAGCCGCCCCTGGCTGGACCGTCTCCTCGCACCCCCAGTCCCTCGCCGTCCCCACGGCCGGCGTTCCGCTGCCTCTCACCC
>VZRW01004735.1:0-16700 GCA_013398125.1 Aegotheles bennettii | reverse complement strand
GGGGAGGCGTTGGAATGGGGGGGCGCGTTCTGCTTGCGGCTTCGGGGGAGCTTTTCCCTCAGAATTCCTCGTGGGGGTGGGGTTCTGGAGACTTTATTACCACGGTTCTGGCAGCAAGGGGGGTGGGTTGTGTGTTTTGGTTGTTTGTTTTTCCTCAGTTTATTTGGCTTTCCCATCGTTGATGTGTAACCGTGTGTGCCTTGCTTGCAATTTTAAGGCCTGCCTCCTCCTTTCTCCCCTTACTCTTAATTTATTTTCTGCCTGCCCTCTTCTTTGCCCTACTCCCTGCCTTCTCCCCCTCCCCGCAAGCCACGAAGGTCTTGGTGGCCCTGGCAAGGGTGGTTGGACACTCTGCCCTTCTGGTTGTCATTGCTCCTTCTGGCCTTACTAGAAAGATGGCAGTTGGTGAAAGATCTCCTCGGTTGCGCTGCCAGGCTTATCGTGAGAGCAGATGAGATTGAAAACTGCTGTCGTGCAGGGAACTTTCATGCTCCGGAGGGTGGTCTCTGTAAACATGGACTTGGACTACACTTAACGAGCATGACCAAGTGCCATCGCAGTCAGACAAGGGTTGAGTTGACTGTGTGGCACTGCAGAGGCCTAGTGCTTAATACTCTTGATTCTGCTATATAAGGCAAGCTTGGCTCGGAAGAGGTTTTTGCAGGTTTGATTATTTTTTTTTCTATCGAGGATGGCAGCAATAAAAACAAGGGCGTTATAGTATATAACTAGTTTGAGACTTTAGTTTTGGTGAGGGTTGAAAGTAATAAAAACGTTCATCCCAGGCCTTTTTAAAGAAAAAGTTAGAACTAATTTAGGAGAATGGGTTTTTCTGTCCTTTAGATCACACGTAGTTAAGACTTCCGTTCTCAAGGGTTAACAATAAACGTACTGTGGATTCTGTTGCTCTTAATATGGCAGATTAGATCTCAGTTAATGAATCCTCCCTTTTAAATTTTTTTTCCTTGTTTTCCCTCCCTGCTGGGAGATTCAGGAATATTTTGTTTATATGTTGCAATGCAACATTCAGTTTCTCCTTGTCTGTGGATAGAGATAGCTTTATCTTACACCCGCATTCCATACTCTGAAATTAAAAGATACTTTCCTTTTTTTTTTTGCAGAGAGGAGGGTTCTGGTGTTTTTCCACTTTGAGATTTCCATCTCAGTTTAACACCAGAACATTGGAATAAAAGCTTTGGCAAGTCTGAGATAGTTCAAACCCCAGCTGTTTTTGGAGTTTAGTGAGTGAGTTTGAGTATGCAGATTTATATACAGTTACTTAAAGGAACACTGTCCAAAGCACTGTCACAGCACTTGATGTGCCTTAAAATGTGTGCAATCTTGTTTTGTGTAAGGACTTTGATTATATTATAGGTGGTTGCTTTCTTAAGCCGGGGATTTTGCATAAGTAAAAAGAGTGCCTACGTGCTTCTTTATGAAGTTTTTTGACATTTGCATGGAAAATTGTTTTCCTGGCATGTTATACTGGAAGCTTTAATACATCGGGATTCAGTTTGTCATGCAAAATAGATGTTATAAACATCTATTTAAGGTGTGAAAATATCTGTAGCTATTAACACCCATCATACTTCATAAATAACCTCTATAAAATGCTGAGCAACCCAGCATGCTGGTTAAGCACCATTTGAAAGTTTGTCACCTTCTCAGTGCTGATTCCTTTGTAGGCTAAACAAATACAGGCTTTCTGTTTCCCTTCTGTCAGTAGTGAGTTGTAGGTGACTTCTTAGACTGGAAAGTTGTACTGTTTTGCTCAGGAATTTAACGATTTCACTCTGTTCTGTCCCAGAAATGATGGCACAGTAGTATTGGAGAAGAATGTTTCAAGTCAGTTTGAGTTTACACTTGAAAAGAGAGCTGTTGGCAGATCAGTGGAATAATCTTAGGTTTAAATCAGTTTAACTCGATTTGGAATCTCATTTTACTTGTAATCAGAATGTGAAGTGTCAGTTACTGCCAGTTCAGCGGGTGAACTTCAGCAGAGTCAGTGTTTGAGAACTGCTGCAGGGCTTGCTTCTTTCAGGACAGCACACAGCCAGGTTGTGCATGGGAATGGAGAACTGAAACTATGTCACTTCTGGGTGAAATGTAAAAGTTCTTCCCTCTGGATAGCTGTGGAGCCAATATTCATAGTACTCAGCTGCGCAAGTGTCTAGTCTTGCAATCAGTTCTCCCCTGTGTTTCCTTTCGTAAGGAAACTCACTGACCCTTTGAACCTCCAGTGGACTCCAGTGAGACAACAGGTTTTGTTAGAACTCCATGGATACAGCAGTAGCTGTCGCTTTGACCTCAGGTTAACATGATCAGTAGCAGACCTCTTTAGTAAAGGTGAATGTCCCTGTAAATTAAAATCTATCCTATTTTTAAAAATTTGTCATGAAAGAAAATGTAATGTTCAAATTAATTTTTGAAGTTGTGTTTCACAGTCTAGCGTGACAAAAATTGCTGATGATGCAGGGAGTCTGAGGGATCTGGTAGACTTACAGGTGGGAATATAAGGGATATTTATAGGAGAGGAGAGAGATTTAATGAGCAGGTTGCAACAAAGCAAGCATTTTAAAACTAACTTAGCTGGTTTACAGTTGGGTTACATCTACCATACTTAGCTTTTCCAAAAAATTTCTGTTGAACTTCAAGACTTGTCTCTTGATCACTGTCATTTGTAGTTTCCATTGGGAAGTGATTTAAAGAGAAAATGTCATTTAGGTCTGAACAGATAGTCTTGTACTTAAGTTATTTCAGAAATTCAGATCATCATTTTTTTAGCGCACACACCCCCACCCCAAGTTACTAGTGTAAGAATATTGCTTTGGGATTTTTGTTGCTTTTGGTTTGTTTCATTGACAGTTTTCTGTTAGCTAGCGACCTGCCAGGGTGCAGTGCAGACACTTTGGATTTACTGTCTAAATAAAAATCTTGTTTTAAACAGGTATCTCTCATGAATTCATGTTTTGCAAAAAGCTGTAGCTTTCTTAACCAAAGTCTGAATTTGGACAAAATTGACCTGATAGCATTTGGAAAAGTACCTTCTGCTGCATTTGTGTGATATTAATGAAAGAGCTGTAACTCTCTTGTGGGATTTTAAAATACATAATTTATAATATTTGCAGTAAATAACAATTTTATGCCACTCGGTTTTCAATTACTCTTACAGATTATTGTCAGAAGCTCACGTTTTGGCTAACGCATCAGTTAGTCATTACAGTTAGTTCTTAACCTTCCTAAGTGTATTAAATTAACTGGGTGAAGAAAACTTGTGAGAGACCAGTAACTTTTGAGTAGTTGTGCTAGTTAGGAAATTTTTAGCGGGATAAACATAGCTTCTTACTCCCTTGAGTCTTCATCAAAAGCATTTGAGATAAGGCATGATTTTCCTCAGGTCCTTTTTTCTTTTCCCCCTTTTCTCTGCCATTAAGACTCTGGTTTAAAAAGAATGCTTTTTGACTTTTTTTTTTCTTACGGCTTTGGTTTCAGAATTACAGATGGATTTGCAGACTTGGATGTACTTGTTTACTTTCTATTCTTCACTCTTGTTTTTATTTGAGGCGTACTGCTTGATAAGAAAGGAGAGAAGACATAGAGGGAAAGACAGTGTAGTAGCTGTTTTTGTGTAAAGCTAACCTTGAGAGAGATACAAGGAGCTTGCAATAAGAGATTTTTCTCTTCCCTTTCATCTAACCATGTTTTAAGTGTACCGTCAGCTTTAAGAAAAGATAAGTTCTGTAGCTGTACCCACAGTGTTGTCTGAAGGGAGGGAACCTTGACATAGAAACCTAGAAATGAGTTTTAAAGCAGTGACTTACAAATGGCTGTACTGGCAGGAAACTTTGAGATGGTTTTGGGTTTAGAACTGACTAAGAGGGTTTATGTTCTTTCAAGAAGTTGTATGCCATCATAGTGATAGGGGGTGACTTTGAGCACTAGAATATTGTGCTCATGTGTCAACTTGGGGAAAAAAGAGTGAAAAATGCTTAAGAAACTTGCAAATTCCAGAGTAATTAAATACTCTTTTTTTAAAACTAACATTGATGTTCTCAGGTTTGGAGCAAGTCGTGGAGGTCCTCTTCCTCCAAAGAAATTTGGTAATCCAGGGGAACGTTTACGGAAGAAAAAATGGGATTTAAATGAACTGCCCAAGTTTGAGAAGAATTTTTACGTGGAACATCCAGAAGTGGCCAGGCTTACTCCAGTAAGTTTTCAGATTCTGTTTTGCCTACAACAGAAAATGTCACAAGTGGAAAAACTTGTCCTAGGAAGTATGGGATGGTGTATAATAGAACTGTCTCTTCATTAAACTTATTTGGTGTGCGTGTACTCTGCAGAGTACCAGTCCTAGTTGCCTTCAATATTTAATATTAGCAAAGGGGATACTTATGCTCTTAGGGGTTTTTATACAAGATATTTTACATTCGGTTATTTGTAATTCATCATCATAATGCTTGTCTGATCTAGCTGTTCATCAGTGTATGTAAGAGTTAGAGGGCTTGAGAGTTACAGTACTGAAAGAATCTAAATTAATGAAGTAAGAATGGCAGAAATATATGAGAAACATTTGAAAGAATATTTTATCATAATGATAGTTCAGGCTGAAAGAGGCCATGGGAGATCTCCAGCCTAATCCTCTGCTCAGAGCAGGGCTAACTACAGAACTGGAGTAGGTTGCTTGGTGCCTTGTCCTTTTGAGTTTGAATATCCCTGGGGATGGGTAGACTTTATATCCTCTGTGGGTGGCTGTCCCAGGGCTTAATGTTTTCCATGGTATTTCCCGCCCCTAATAATTATTTGCAGCATCTCTGTAGCATCCCATCTGGTAGCTGAAAGCAGCAGTTAATTTCCCCTGCTAGTCCTGTCTTTCCCAAGCTAAACAAATCCAGTGCTCCCAGTCTTCGTACTGCCTGTACTCCAGTTTCTAGCTTTCTCCCCATAATTGGCCATGCCCTGTTAAAATAATGTCCTTGTTACATTGAGTCTAGAGTAGTTTTTTTCCTCTTTAATGTCTTTTTCTATTTAGAAATTAAGATGTATCATTCTTAAGGAAACAAAGAAAATGTTCTTATCCAATTACATAGACTTGCAAATCTTTATGTGAATTATTAATGTGGTATTTATATGGCATAAAGGAGTTGAAGGCGGCATTGGCTTTTTAAAGAGACAACAACTTGAACTACTGAATCACAGCGTTAGCAGCTGAAGCTGTCTTTGCCTTAGCCAACTAGAAGGTTTTTCACATTTTTCCCAGAAGTTGTTTTCTTACCTTTTCATTCAAGCTCAAGAGATTATCACAAACAGTAAATGTATTGCTTTGGATGAAGTGCACGTTTGGTATTGATGTCTGTCTTTCTGTTGATTTTTGATGAGCATTAGAATAAGGTCACGAATTGCGGAAGCCTGTTGCAAGGTACAGTTGGACTTGCAAGATAATAGACAAAGATAAAACACTTTTTCCAATAATAAAATTATGCTCATGTAGATATGCATTTCAGAAATACTTTAAGAAGTTCCATTATTAAGAAAAATTATGAGGTCTTAGGGTATAATTATGACGTTGTCTGGACTTCTTTCATGCAGAAAAAAGTGATGGTTCAAAAAGATTCCAGGCAACATTTCTGATTTGCAGGTTGTCCAGCAAGAACTCTGTGTTTAACCACCTCTGGAATGTGTTAATTGAAGGAGGACTGCCCTGCCTTCTGCTTGCTTGTAGTATATTGGGGCCTGTTTATTTTGTTCAGTTCTTAGCACTGTCACATAAAACATATGTTTCTTATCCTCTGTTTCTAACCACTTTAGAAGCTGTTGGTCACTTCTGGCCTCTGGAAGAAGAGCAAAATAAAAATACTGTATTAATAGACTTATTAAAAAGGACTTGTTAGAAGAAGAGAGATACATTAGTCTAAGACTACATAGAGAGCTCACACCTCTGAATATTGCGGAAGCTATGTGATAGCTCAATCTCAAGATAAAATCCTTAGGAAAGCAGTCCTTTTTAGGTCTGTTTAAATTCAGTGCTCTCACAAAGCAATTATTCAGAGGTGTGAGGTGAGATAATGGTTAGAAAAGTGCATTTTAAGTCCCTGCTGACAGTCAGCATTTGTCTTAGCTTTTTTTTTTTCTCCCCACATAAATAGTATGAAGTTGAAGAATTGCGAAGAAAGAAAGAGATTACAATTCGAGGAATGGAGGGGTGCCCCAAGCCCGTGTTTGCCTTCCACCAGTGTAGTTTTCCGCGTAAGTATTTTGCCATTCTTTAAGATATTGAGGATTACTCAAAACCGAAAATTGTTTAGGCCTGTTCTGTTTTCTGAAAGGTCTTTCGAAGGCTCAGTTATCCTTTAAGAAATTTTTCTGTTTTCTTAAAATCTTAGAGTATGTGATGGATGCCCTGATGGACCAGAACTTCACAGAACCCACTCCAATTCAGTGCCAAGGCTTTCCACTGGCCCTCAGTGGTCGTGATATGGTGGGCATTGCGCAGACTGGCTCTGGGAAGACACTAGCAGTATGTATTCTTCCCTTTCATTTATTCGGTTAGTTTTCCTAGTTGCTTTGCAGAAATTACCCTTGGCTTACTTGTTAGTATTTTGGAGCTTGTCAGTACTACAGGCATAAAGTGGGATGATGACATGTTTTTAAAGCTTACTTTATTGCATCATAGGTAAGACTTAAGTCTCAACTCACCTAGCCTGTCTTATTCAAAGGCATGTATTTTGTGTGCATCTTTCTTTTTGGATGCTTAATCATTTCTCTTTGGTCTATGCTTACATCGTGGTTTAAAAAAGCAGTGTGTTCTCTTTAGCATATTTGTTTTGTTAACCATGCAAGTTAAAGAATGGTTGAGTTTTCAAGGTATGCATTCATTTTATCTGCAGTAGTTAAGAAGGAATTTTGTTCTTTATGAAAGGCATTGGTTAGAGCCAAGATTGCTCAATTCTACTAAATTAGACTCCAGTTTTAAATGAGAGGTGCTGAGCAACTTTAGTTTGTGCTCATGTCAAAGCAGATATGGTTGGTCAGCAGCTCTGAAAGTCTTATGTTCTATTGGATAAATGCAAGTATCTGGTTTTGCAGAATCCTGATTTTCATATAGCCAAGGTTTCTTGATGTCTCTCACATCAGGTATTGGCTTCTTGAAGGGATGTTAGGCTAAGTGGACTCTTGCCATGTCATGGCAAGAGGTCATTAGCATTTGAAGTCCTGTGTCTTGATTTAAAGTTCTTCTGTTTCAGTACTTGCTGCCTGCAATTGTTCACATCAACCACCAGCCATATCTGGAGAGAGGGGATGGCCCAATTGTAAGTTCTTGTTGATTCTCTTCCTTTTGTGTGTATGGCATGGCACTGTTAATGAGATATGTACTTTATTTAATTGGTATATCTGAATAGTAAGTAGAGAAATGTTTACTATCACAACGTGAACATCCCACTCATTAGTTGAAATTCTGTGCAATTGCTGACATAGTCTAAAGATACTTAAATGTTTTAGCTAATGGAGAGCAGATGGTCCAGCTTTGCTTATGGTGTCTGTGCTGAGCCTTTAACTTAGGGGTGTGTTTGCAGCTTGGCTATCCTGAATTGATTTCTTTTGCAGTGCCTGGTTTTAGCACCTACTAGAGAGCTGGCGCAGCAAGTGCAGCAGGTGGCTGATGATTACGGCAAATGTTCAAGACTGAAGAGTACTTGCATATATGGAGGAGCACCCAAAGGTCCCCAAATCAGAGATCTAGAAAGAGGTAATTTTAAAATGGCTGTCTGCAGTTTCTGGAGGAGGTGGTATTGTTAAATCTCTGTAAAAATACCCCAAAACATTATATTCTTAAAACCTGGTTGGAAGGGTGTGTGTGAATCTTTTTTTGCCGTTATGATATTTCATGAGGTGGTTGTAGTCTTTGTTGTGTAGTGGCTTACTTTGATATTAGATTTCCTTTCTGTTTTCTCTTTGAACTTTCCACTTGTGAAGATCATCAGGACATAGGAAGAGGAAAAGGCAACTTACCAGAAAGAGAACAAAGAGATTATTTTGAGGAAATGCAATAGCAGCAAATTTAAGGAATGATTTTTCTTAAGCCAGATTTCAAGTTTTCTGCCCAGGCCTGTTCAAATAAATTAAATTTCAGAATGTATAGAAACTTCTCTGCATAGTGGGCTATGTTGGTTTTTGTTTTTGTTTTTTTAATTGTTTTTAAGCACTAAGCTCTATTTCTGTTCAGGTACCCCATTTCTGTAACTGCCTTTCATACATAGCAAGGAGCTGGAGTTGGGAATGATGAGGAACCATGGTTCTAGACCAACCAGTATGACACAGTAGTGCTCGAGTGACACAGCCTTCATATCAGGGGCTAGTTATATATAGTTTCTAATGCAGGAATGTGCTCGTGGCTTTTATCTTCACTAGACAAAAAAAATTAATAGAATTATGTGAGATGTAAGAAGTATTGTCAAGGTAAACTTGTATGTACAGATCTACTCAAGAAACGAAAACTGCGGTAGTGGGATAAAGGCATGCATGGTAGAAGGCTGTGGGATAGCTCTGTTCAAGAAAATGGTAGTGAATTCCAATTCAAAAGCAGCATCTTCAGTGGAAGAATCAAATGCTACATGAAGAGACCTTGGGAGGATCAGCTTGGTGGGTTTTTGCACACCTTTCTGGAGTGCTGTAAAATACGTGTTTTACTTACGAAGCACAAACCCTTTGGTTAGAGCATGTGGGCATGCTCTGAAGAACTCACCTGTAAGTTTTGGGAATCGATGAATACCAGTCCCTCCTTTTAAGAAATTTATACATTCCCATGCCTGAAAATAGTTTATGAATATTTGAATTCCGTTTTTATGCTAACAAATACAAGCGGCATGGCTATCATTTTTGGTGCATAATTACTTGCTATTAAAACCCATGCCTTGACTTTATATATAAAAATGAAAAAAAAAAAAGGGTGAAGTAGTTTGACCTGTATAGCAAAAGGAACACTTCTTGTTTGAGTAATATGGGGAGTTTAGCTAGAGTCTGGTCTAATTTTTCTAGGGAGCTCGCTAGACTTCATAATTCAGGGTGAAGGTGGGTCAGGCCTGTTAGAAGCTTATTTTACTTCTGATTTTTGGCCAGCTCTTCCCTGGTGTTTTCTGACAGTAAGCTTTTAGCTGCTATACTGCATTTATTATTCTAATGGCTCTGTAACAGTAATTTCAGAATGGAAAAAAATATTAAAAGAAACTAGGGTTTCTACTGAAATGACTCAATCTTGGGTACGAATGAGGGTGGTGCTTTTTTTTTTCCTAAACAGTTTTGCTCTTGAAGGTGATTCATTCTGACTAAAAATACCAATTGACATTCAAATGAAGAGCCTTACTCTTTCTCTTTATTCTGTTTTGAAGGTGTGGAGATCTGCATTGCTACACCAGGTCGGTTGATTGACTTCCTTGAGGCAGGAAAGACCAACCTTCGTCGGTGTACTTACTTGGTGCTGGATGAAGCAGACAGGATGTTGGACATGGGATTTGAACCCCAAATTCGTAAAATTGTTGACCAGATAAGGGTACGTGAACCTTGTAAGAGGACAGCCTCATTGGTTTCCCATTCAAAGTCCAGTACTTTAAATAAATCTGTATTCCCTTTTTCTTAGCCTGACAGACAGACTCTGATGTGGAGTGCCACCTGGCCAAAAGAAGTGCGCCAGCTTGCCGAGGACTTCCTGCAGGACTATGTTCAGATCAATGTGGGGAACTTGGAGCTGAGTGCCAACCACAATATCCTGCAGATAGTGGATGTATGCATGGAAAGCGAGAAAGACCATAAGTAAGCTTATTTTCCTCCCAGTTCACTGTCTTTGGTTGTACTTAAATATCTATATTGTTTTGTAAGTCAAATACGAATTGCGACTAGTGAAGTTACTTGCAGTATTATTTAGCCTTTGATTGTTACTAAATAAGTAGGTCCTGTGATTAACTCATCTATTGGGTGTATTCTAACCACACTGTTGCACAACAGACCTAAAGTCTGTCCAGGTGATAAGCATCCATGTAAGTCAGTCAGTGTTGTGTATGTTCTCAGTGTAAGCTCCCGTATTCTTGTGTATGTGGGTATACATCTTGGCTCTCGTGTCTATTTCAGACTGATACAGCTGATGGAAGAAATCATGGCAGAGAAGGAAAACAAGACTATCATCTTTGTGGAGACAAAGAGGCGATGTGATGATCTCACTCGAAGGATGCGCAGAGATGGGTGATTAGCTTTCCCCCTCCCTCCCCTCGTTTCTGGTGGGAAACAAATATTAATCCAGAGCAGTAAGGTGTAAATGTTAATGATGCTATTGTTGGGAGCAACTTGTCCATTCTTTTATTGGCTGACTGCAGTCTTGGTTTCCCAGAAGGTTCCAGCCCATCAAAGTATTAGTGCAAGAGAGAGTATTTGTGAGCTGGGCGGCTTTTGGTGTATCTGAATACCGATGTGCTGATCGGGACTGTATCAGTACAGCAAGTGTGACTTGGCTTAGATGGTTGCTTATATAAGTAGTAGGTTTAACATGCAAGAAATAAACCAGTATACGTTCTAGGTAGGGACAGGGAATAAAATTTCTCAAGCCTTTTATTTTCTGTCTTTTTACCGAAATGCCAGTAAAGCTTCCTGTTGCCTTTAATATATGTGCTTTCTGTCTGTACTAATGTGCATCTCTGTTTGGCAGTTGGCCAGCTATGTGTATCCATGGAGACAAGAGTCAGCCAGAAAGAGATTGGGTGCTTAATGGTGAGTCCATCACTGAGGGGAGAATAACTCGGGCTGCTGTATGTAATTTACCGAGACATGCTTTTCTCCAGTCTTCTTTTTTTTGTTTCTATACTCAGTAGACACATTTCAAAAGAACTTCCTTTGCCTATGTACTGTTAATTTCAGTACTTGTATTGCTTTTTTTTCTTTTTCTTTTTCTTTTTTTTTTTTTTTTTTTAACAAAAACACAATGGGAAAATTGCTTAACCCAGAAAGCTGGGCTTTGAAAAGTAGTTGACACACTATATCCTGACTTGCTGGGATTTCTGAAATTGACCCATCCTAACTAGATTCTGGAAAATGAGCATTTAGTGTAAATCAAGTTCAAGTAACTTAACTTTTTGAAAAATCTTGCTTCATAGCATGCTTTGTTTTACAGAGTTTCGTTCTGGAAAGGCTCCTATCCTCATTGCTACCGACGTTGCATCTCGTGGGCTAGGTTTGTACACATAGACCACTCTTGCTTACTGCTGCATATTTTTCTTCTTTGGACTGAAATAAGTTTTATTTAAAAAAAAAAAAAAATCAAAGCGTGATTTTCCCCCACATGTGAAATACATTTTTTAACATTAATCTTTTTTTTTTCTTTCATATTCAAAGTCTCTTCCTGCTCCTAATGAACAGGCTTTGGTCTGCAGCAAGGCCTAGGCATGACCAATCGATCGCCAAGAGGGAGAAGAGACGTCCAATTATGCAACCCAACCCTTCCACCACACTCACTTCTTCCCCAAATCCAGCTTTTGTTGCTGGATGGTAGGAATGGATTGCTCTCAGTTCAGAGCGTGTCAGATAAAGTTCAAGTAGGAAGCTGTGGGAGAGCATTTCAACAGCAAATAGCTAATATTCTCCCCATATGACACACCAGAGATTTGAACATACCAACCCCAGTGTACACGCACATTTACCCCACAGATGTATTCACATCTGAGAAAGCACTGCTCCAGATCTTTGGTCTTGACATGTAACTTTCCATCCTCTGTGTTCCTTCTAGGCAGGACCACTGAGCTGAGATATGGCCTTAGACATTGTGTTAGCCAAATGTGTAATTGAATCCAAATTGCACAGCTCTATACTGGTGGTATAAAAACGATCTGTCTGGATGCATCAGTTGTGCCCCCTTTTTTAAATAAGCATAAGCACAGTCCTTACACATCTGTCCACTCTAGAAGAGGAGGATGACTTCTGATGTGCTCAGAGTTTAATTATGGACATGGAATATTGCCCCCTCCTTGAGTTTGGTAGAAGATAAACTACTTGGAGGTTGATGTCTCATTGTAGTAAATTTTAGACAAAATTATTGCAAGTCATTGCAAATAAGCTCGGAAAATACGGCTGTTAAATATCGCTGTTGTCTGAGTTCTCTTCATATGCTGAAAGGGTGGCTGTGCTGTGCATCGTATGGTCATACAGGCAGACCACCACTAGACTCAGCAGCCTTTGTTTACACAACCTTCTCCCCTCCTTCCCCTCCCCCCTCAAAAAGTGTCCAACACTTCCTCAGAGAGGTGATTATATGGACTTCAGTCTCTGCCCTCTAGGGTCATGTCTGGACCTGTGCAGGTAGAACTTGGGCCTGTTGGGAGAAGGGACTGAGGCCTGAAACCAGTTTATATGAAAGAGAGCTGCTTTCTCTAGCAGCATTTTTTAAACAGGCTTGCTATGTGCTGGTAGCTTCTTTGTGCATCTTGCCTAGACATTTAAAACAGCCTCACCCCCCCATCTAAAAAACACTCCCCCCAAAAACTACTCAATTGGATAACAGTTCAGAAAACAGTCTCCCCACTTCCCATCCTCTGCTTCACCTGAGCTGAGGGGGCAAGGTACCAGAGTCTGTTTCTTGTTACTGAACAACATCTCTGCTTGTTTTGGGGCCCTGAGTTTGCTGCTTCTTAAAATAAGTCACTTAACTGGCAAACTTCTGGACGACTTCCTCCAAGATCCTGGAAAGTGAAGGCTTCTACCTAAATAACATAAAACAGGGGCGCGCGCCTTTTGGCTGAGTCACCAGGGCTTTCCCTCTTCCTAATGGAACATTGGTTTCAAAAAAGCTTCCAGGTAAGTTTCTGAGTCCCATAATGACTTCTTTGTGATAATTCCCTGGAGTGAGGTCCTCTCTCTGCACTGAATTTTTTTTTTTACTTTATATTTTTGTTCAGTCTATTAAACTAAAAACACTGAATTTGTTTTCTTTTGTTTTCTTTAACAGAAGCTTTGATATCAGCTGCAGATCATTCTCAGTGCAGGGGTGGGGGCGCATCTACATTGATGGTCTAAACAGCTCTCTAGACTAGCATGTTTGCTAGTTTCTCTCTCTCCTGATTACTAATTGGAGACTGTGCTGTAGGGTATTCTGATAGTCTGACAAAGGGAATGTTTCCCAGGTAGCTGTCAAAGATGATTTACAGTTTCAATTCTTGATCCTGCTATACTGCCTTCTAAAAGCGCAGGAAGATTGCGAGTGTGTGCGCTTTGGAGCATGCTAGACTGGAGAAGCCGAGTCTTGTATTTGCTCTGGTCTTTCTTCAGCGAGTTGCGTGCTCTACCAGGACCACTTTCTAGTCTGGAAAACAACCTTGCATTTTCCTTTTCCTGTCTTCCCATTCTTCCCGCTCCTCCCCAACCGAGTCAGTTCTGTCTGCACTGGTAGCTACAGTTCCCCGTGCTTTCTGCCGGGAAAGCACGTCCTTCCTAACCTCGGTGGTAATTCAAGTTGCTTTGCTACTGATGGATGTGCAAAATGGGACTGACTGAGGATCATGTAGCCTGCAGCTTGTCAAACTAGTTACACCCTGGCTGTGAAGATGCCATCTGTCACACGTACTCCTCTCTTTACTTCACTTTCCCCTTTTTAAAAAAAACTGTTGCATCAAGGACCCTAGCTGGAGACTCGCGCAGCCCCCTGTGAAACCTGCCTTCTCACTCCCTTTTTTTGGTGTGATTCAGGACTTTGGAGTCAGCAAAGACTGAGGAGCCCCCCCTTTGCTGTAATAAGAAACAGACATAAAGTCCCCCTCTTGTTCACTACAACCCTCCTGTTTTTATTTTCCTACAACCCCTTTGAAATTGATGCAGTCTGGGCAATAGATGCAGTCTGACCCTTTGGATGTATTTTTTGTGTCTTCATTTTTTTGACAATTGCCCCTAAGAGCCCCAAATAGGGGACAAAAAGCGTTGGAGGACCTGAAACTTTTACCTGAACCCAGGTTCTCCGGCGCTTCACAACCAAATGGGGCAACAGAGAAGCGTCTAAGCCAGTTCACAGAGCGAGCGTGTGTGGGGACTTCTCGCTGCCACGGACCCTTGATGCATGCTCCCCGCGCTCCAGTGGTCCCGTGTCAGAGGGCGGAGTTTTCGAAAGGAGGCCGCCAAAAATAAAAGGCAAAGAGACGGGATCGGCTGCAGCGGTTTCCCACAGGAGGAGGGAGTGTGCATCGGTCTGGTAACAAACAGAGAATGTTTCTCTCTTTAAAACAAAAAACCAACAACAACAACAAAAAAAGAAAGGAAATCACAAAAATCTGTGTTTTATCTTGGATATTTTCAGAATATTCTTCTTAAAATGCAGATTTTAATTTTTTTTTCATGAGCTGTTAGGGCACTTACTGTAATACCATGCTTTTTAAAGTATCGCATACTGCAGCAAATAGGTACTCTTGGTACTTGAGGTGCTTTCCTGGAAGTGTTACACTAACATTTACTTCGTTTCTGCCCCGTAAGTTCATGAAGTCTGACTTTCCAAAAGGCATGCAGTTTTGATTCTCCTAAATTTTATTATTAATTTGTATACAAAGCAGTTTTGATTGTTTGATTTCCTGCTTTCATCTGACACTGGAAGTAGGTTATTGTTAATAGAATGCAGGATTGTCCAAATTACGAAAGCTTGCCAGAACTGGGCAGAACAACATGGTGAAATGTTAGTGAAAATGCATTCTGGTGATAACTGCAAAGCTAAGTTAAGATATTCTAGGTCTGGATAATTTTTAATTAGTTGGCTGAGTAATGCTAATGTAATTGGAGTGTCTTAAGCTTTAGGCTAGGGAAAGTAGTTCACTGTTATTTTATTAGGACTGTAAAAGTAAATATTTTTAAGATTGCCTTTTATTTCATGTTGCCCACTGGAAGGTAAGTGATATCATTACCGTTATTATTTGCTAGACTTCTCTCAACAGAGTAAAAGCTTTACCTTCCTCCACCCCAGTTTGCTCTGTCTGATGGTGGCATTTTCACTTTACAGACTGTATGAAAAAAAGTATGAAATTCAATTAGCTAATTCACAAACATCAGTGTCTTTGACACAGGAAGACTGAGAAATGCATTCCGGGGAGGATGAGTTTGAGTGCAGGGCAAAACTGCTTTAAAATTGCCACGATATTTCAGGACGCTGATCTTTGTTCCTGATGATCTTCAATTTGAGTCTTCTACTCTTTTGGGATGAGTCTGTCTTGTATTTATTCCATGCAATTACTAACTTCTTTTTTTTTTCTTATTACTGTCACCTGCATTCGTGCTCCCCACCTTTCGTTGGCACGTCCTCTCTTCTTCCCTTTCCTCAACCCCACCCCTTCACTGTGCTTCGCACCTGGGCACTTCACAAGATGTGGAAGATGTTAAATTTGTGATAAACTACGACTATCCGAACAGCTCTGAAGATTATGTGCACCGTATTGGCCGTACCGCACGTAGTACCAACAAAGGTACTGCCTACACCTTCTTCACACCAGGAAACCTGAAACAAGCCAGGGAGCTTATCAAAGTGTTGGAAGAAGCCAATCAAGCCATCAATCCAAAACTGATGCAGCTTGTGGACCACAGAGGAGGAGGAGGTGGTGGTGGAGGTAAAATCACATGGGAAAAGGGCTACACAGGGAATAGATGCCCCATTTTGAAGGGAGGGAAGATTAAAAGAGGGTAGGGCAGTGGTAAGCACAAGTCTAAGATAGCAAACAGATTAGTAATGAAGCTGTTTTGTACCTGAGATCTGAACGCATTATGTATTTCAGTCCAAAAAAGACATAATTCACTGTCTTACCTTAGCTGTAGGGTTTTTTTTCTCCTGATAAGGTTCTCACAGAGCAAATTTCACTTGAATTAATTAATTCCTTGCAGCTCCTACCTAAGCACAGGCAACAGTATGTGTGCAGATGCATGTGCAGAATTGAAATCAGTGGAGAGATACACTGACTTTACCTTTAGGGACTGAGACTATTTTTCCTCCTGTTCCCTGAAGGAATAGTAAGTTTCCCTATTATTTCCAAGTTAGTTCTGAATTTCTGATTCTTTGTCTGCAAGCACATGTGTTAAGAATCCTTTTTGAACTTCATATTTGTATCTTGAACAAAATGAAGAGCTGTATGCACAGCTGTAGTCAGTCTGAAGAACTTGCTTCTTGTGGGCAAAATTGTGGATATAGAAGGGGGAGAAAGGGTGGCATAATTGTACCAGAGTTCATTGTTTGAGACTTGTTCATGGTACTAAATCTTCATATGTCCATCGCCAGGAGGTCGTTCTCGTTACCGAACGAGCAGTTCAGTAAACAACCCTAACCTGATGTACCAGGAAGAGTGTGACAGGAGGCTCCGGGGAGTGAAAGAGGGCCGGAGAGACTCAGGTGGCTTCAGAGACCGTGAGCGTGGTGACAGTTATGCCAACGGAGCCAACAAGACCTATGGCAGTGCCTACGGGAGCCCAAATTCTGCTTTTGGGGCAGCACAAAGCCAGTATGGTTACACTCAAGGGAGCTATGGAGCAGCTGCCTATGGCACGAGTGGCTATGGCACTGCAGAGTACAGTGCTAGTGGCTATGGTGCCAGCACCACAGCTGCCACCGCTGGGAGAACCTCACAGAGCACTACCCAACAGCAATATGCAGGGATGGTGGGGCGCTCAGGCCAGCAGCCACAGCCGCTCATGTCACAACAGTTTCCACA
>VZRW01004733.1:0-39869 GCA_013398125.1 Aegotheles bennettii | reverse complement strand
CCAGCTTTGTTGCCCTCTTCTGGGTACATTTGAGTACCTTAACCTCTTTCTTAAACTGAGGTGCCCAGAACTGCACACAGTGGTCAAGGTGAGGCTATACCAACACTGAGTACAGCGGGACAATCCCCTCTCTTGANTGGCTGGTCATGCTGTGTGTGATGTGGTTTTCCCTCCTGGCTGCAGGGCACACTGCTGACTCCTACTGAGCCTGCTGCCGACCAGCACCCCCAGATCTCTTTGTGCAGGGCTGCTCTCCAGCCACTCCTCCCCATTTATATTCGTGCCCAGCGATACTTAATCCCAGGTGCAGAGTTCAACATTTGTTCTTGTTACATTTCATACCGTTGATAATTGTCCAATGCTCCAATATATCTAGATCCCTCTCCAAGGCCCCTTGTCCCTGAAGAGAGTCAACAGCACCTCCCAATTTGGTGTCATGAGCGAACTTGATAATGGTGTGTTGAACTTGTGCATCCAGATCATTGATAAACATGTTGAACAGCACTGGCCCTAGAATTGAGTCCTGAGGAGCACCACTGGTGACTGGTCACCAGTCAGATGTAGCCCCGTTCACTACAGCCCATTGATGTGTTTGTCTCCGTTCAGCCAGTTCTTCACCCCACTGTGAACCTGCTTATCTCACAGCTGGACAACTTGTCCAGAAGGATGCTGGGAGGGACAGTATCAAAAGCCTTACTGAAATCCAGAAAAACTACATCCACCACCTTCCATTCACCTGTAGTTTCCTGGGACCATCCCTCTTGCCCCTTTTATAAATTGGAATTAACACTGGCCAGCTCCTAGTCAGTGGTGACCTCACCAGATTCCCAAGACCTTTGGTAGATGATTGAGAGGGGTCCTGCCATAACATCCACTAGTTCCTTGGGTACCCTGGGATGAATCCCACCAGGCCTCAGGGACTTGTGAACAGCTGGTCCCTTACAGTTTCAGTGTCCACAAATGGAAAGTCGCTGTTCTGCACTTGCCCCCCAATCCAGGGGACCAGGCAGCCCAAGGTCTGTCAGTTTTATTAAAGACTGAGACAAAGAAAAGCATCGAGTGCCTCTGCTTTATCTTCATCCTTAGTATTCAGATGATCATCTTCAACAAGTACTGGTCTGATGTTTTCTTAGACCTCCTCTTGCTGTTAATGTACTTAAAAAAGTCCTCCTTGTTGCCTGGTACAGCACTGGCCAGTTTCAACCCTGACTGAGCTTTGGCTTTTTGTGTCTTCTCCCTGCATATACAACCCACAGCTCAGTAACCTTCTTGTGAAGCCCAACCTTTTTTTCAGGGAGTGTACAATTTCTTTTTCCTCTTGAGTTCCGTGAAGAGTTCCCTGTTCAGCCAAGCTGGCCTTCTAACCCACTTACTTGACTTTCGGCACAATGGAACGGTCTGTTCCTGTGCTTTTATGTCGTGGAAAATTCAGTTTCAATGCTGTTTCTTTGAACAATGAGACAAAAAGGTCCTTAAAACCTGTTTGATTCTTTCAGACAGTAATATAAAGCATTTGGATTTGTATAACTGCCCGTCAGCCTTGATATTTAATCATATCTTGAATATTTTGCCTTGTAATCTAAGCCTCTTACAGTCCCTAGATGTCAAAACAGCTATTTTTTAATTACAGATGTTTGGGTTTTTTAAACTATTTTTAACTAATTTTTTTTTACTTACTAGAGTGGCAGGATTTTTTCTATAATTTCATTATGATTTGTGTGATTATGTTTCTTCTTTTGCAGGAAACACTGCGTTACATGACTGTGCAGAATCTGGAAGCTTAGAGATCATGAAGATGCTTCTTAAATATTGTGCTAAGATGGAAAAGGATGGCTATGGAATGACTCCCCTTCTGTCAGCTAGTGTGACAGGCCACACAAATATTGTGGACTTTCTGACCCAGCACGTACAGACCAGTAAGACTGAGCGCATAAATGCTCTGGAACTTCTAGGAGCAACATTCGTGGACAAGAAGAGAGATCTGCTTGGCGCTTTGAAATACTGGAAGCAAGCTATGGAAATGAGATACAGTGATAGGACTAGTATCCTGAACAAACCTGTGCCACAAACACTAATTATGGCCTATGATTATGCTAAAGAGGTAAACAGCTCAGAAGAGCTGGAAAATCTTATTGCAGACCCTGATGAAATGAGAATGCAAGCCCTATTAATTAGAGAACGCATTCTTGGCCCTTCTCACCCAGATACGTCCTACTATATTAGATACAGAGGTGCTGTCTATGCTGATTCTGGAAACTTCAAGCGTTGCATCAACTTATGGAAATATGCTTTGGACATGCAGCAGAGCAATCTCGATCCACTGAGCCCTATGACAGCCAGCAGTTTACTATCATTTGCTGAACTTTTCTCCTTCATGCTGCAGGATAGGGCAAAAGGCCTCCTAGGCACTACCGTCACATTTGATGATCTCATGGGTATACTGTGCAAAAGTGTTCTTGAAATAGAACGGGCCATGAAACAAACCCAGTGTCCTCCTGATCCAATACAGCTGAACAAAGCCCTTTCCATCATTTTGCATTTAATTTGCTTGTTGGAGAAAGTACCTTGCAGCTCAGAACAGGAGCATTTTAAGAAACAGACTATTTACAAGTTTCTTAAGCTTCAGCCTAGAGGGAAGAATAACTTCAGTCCACTTCACCTTGCTGTTGACGATAATACTACATGTGTGGGTCGCTACCCAGTTTGTAAATTCCCCTCTCTACAAGTTACTGCTATCCTGGTGGAATGTGGTGCTGATGTAAATGTCAGAGACTCTGATAATAACAGTCCATTACACATTGCTGCAATGAACAACCATCCAGACATCATGAATCTTCTTATCAAGTCAGGTTCACACTTTGATGCTACAAACTCACATAAACAAACTGCTAGTGATTTGCTGGATGAGAGAGAAATAGCAAAAAATTTAATCCAGCCCATAAACCATACTACATTGCAGTGTCTTGCTGCTCGTGTAATAGTGAATCATAACATATTCTACGCAGGGCACATCCCCGAAAAACTAGAGAACTTTGTTTTGCTCCACAGATGATAGTGTGCAGTCCCAGAGTATTGTTTTTAAAGCACGACTTGGTGATGATATTTTCCTTGAGCACTGTTGTGATACACCAGCGTTCCCTTAGCTTGCTCCATCTTGCTGTCATTGGCTAAAGTGTTGTTAGCATCAGATGTGCAGAGTTGGTGTGGTTTAAGCCCAGCTGGCAACTAAGCACTGCATGGCTCACTTCTCCCCGGTGGGATGGGGAGGAGAAAATCTAATGAAAAGCTTGTGGGTCGAGACAAGGACAGGGATGGATCACTCACCAATTATGCTTATGGGCAAACCAGACTTGATTTGGGGAAAAAATCAATCAAATCAAAGCAGGACAATGAGAAGTAAAACCAGAACTTAACACCTTCCCCCACAGCTCCCTGCTTCCCGGGCTCAAATTACTTCACTGCCGGTTTTTCTACCTCCTCTTCCTCTGCAGCACAGGGAGACAGGGAATGGGAGCTGCAGTCAGTCCATCACGTGTTGTTTCTGCCACTTCCCCCTCTTCAGGGTGAGGGCTTCTCACTCTCTTCCCTTGCTCCAGTGTGGGGTTCCGCCCACAGGAGACAGTTCTTCACAAACTCTTCTGACATGAGTCCTGCCCTCAGGCTGCAGTTCTTCATGAACTGCTCCAGCGTGGGTCCCTTGCAAGGGGTACAGTCCTTCAGGAACAAGACTGCTCCAGCACTGTCCTTCCACAGAGTCACGGCCTTCTTTGGGTGCAGCCACCTGCTCTGGCACGGGGTCCTCCATGGACCGCAGTTCCATATCTGCTCCACTGTGATCCTGCATGGTTTGCTGGGGAATCTCTGCTCCAGCACACCTACCCCCCCTCCTTCAGTGACCTTGGTGTCTGCATAGGTGTTTCTCTCACTTCCGACTCCTCACTGCTGCAGGTCTATTTTACTATTTCTTTTTTCCCCTTCTTAAATACATTATCACAGAGGCACTACTGCCATTGCTGATTGGCTCAGCCTCAGCCAGAGGCTTGTCCAACTTGGAGCCAGGGAAGCTTCTAGCAGCTTCTCACAGGAGCCACCCGTGTAGTGTGTCCCCTGCTACCAAAGCCCCGCCATACAGACCCAACACACATGGTTACCCAGTGTTTAGTATGAATATGCCATATAATATATTTTGTGGCTTATTTAGAAATGTAACGCCATATTTAGACTCTTAAAATTGTTTGCCAAAGGCTTGTCTATTCTGGTCTTATTTGCCTGTTGTGTGTTTAGCACGGAGTTGAATATTTTCCACTGATGTCTTTTTACTATAACTGTTATGTGAATTTTATACAGTTGGAAGGTCATCTTTTTGGTTTTGCTTGAGCATTTCTACTCTTACTCTGTTCTTTTTCTATGGACTCATTGCTAAACTGTACAAGTTGTATGGACTTGTTAACATTTGCAACTACCATAAGTGCTTTTATCTTCTCTATGCACTGGCTTAAACATGACTGTTGTGTGTGAGCATATTTCTATGCAGCACTTGGCCAATTTCAACTTAAATGCCAATTTTGTTTTGCAGTTTGTTTGGAGCTCTTTTGAGAATGCTGTCTTCATAGCATGATGAATTTTGGAGTTACTTATCAGCTCTCCAAACTTGAGTTTGACTTTTTTGACTGCTGTAACTGAGGTTGCTTTCCTTTTGATCCTCTGGAAATTTGTCCTAAATTTGGGAGAAGAAAATCTCACTTTTTCTCATTGTAGTCCACTTGAACTTTAAATCTGAAAATCATCTTATTGCATTGTGCAGTTAGGGGAAGAGTCCTCATTGTGTGCAACTGACACCTACCCCTTTGCACTAATGTCTTGCTTGTGCTGGTTATGTGACTAGATGTGAAGTTTGCTCAAAGTTCAACCTCAAACTTAATGATACTCTTCATGGGAAATAGATCAAATGTATGCTGTAGTTTAAAATTTATGAATCAACTGTAGCTACAAAAGAAACTGAAGCATGTTGGTGGCATGATGCTTATCAGTCCAGATCTGGACATCATCTAATATAGTAAGTGGCTGTATGCCAGGGTATTGGAAGTTCTATAGCAGTGTCCTTTTTTCTTGATTTTGAGTATCTTTATAAATATTTGCATGGATTTTTCATCTCTGCTATGTCAGCTGTACTTAACAGAAAGTGGAAGTTCTGTTGTGTATATAGCTCCTAATTGAAGTACCTATTTTTATAATATTTGCACAACGGCTTAGCTTTTACAACAGAAAGGGCTCTTTTGACTTGATAAGAAAACTATAAATGAAGATCATAAATGTGGGTGCGATTCAGGTAATTAATATAATTCAGCACTTTACTGTTGATCGATAGTAGAATTTATTATGGCACATTAGCCCTGCAAATGTCTTAAAGTGAAATTAATTTCTGTTGGATAGAATATAGTTTACTTGCAAGATTAGTGGTCTAGCATATTGGCTATTTTTGACTTGATGTTTCATTTCAGTGTACCTATGGGGTTCTTGCTCCAGCAATTCAACAAGTTGATTTAGGCCTTTGTCAGTAATATTTAGAAGCCAAAATAATTAAAGGTAAAGTTGTTTTAGGAGGGTCTTTTTTAATATTTTATTTTTATATTTTAAGTTGATGTCAGAACATTTTTGTCATTTGTGAATTAAGTTGAGGAAGAATGTGTGTTGGGAGCAGTTAAGAATAGTTCTTCCTCACTTTTGGACTGTTTTGGAGTTCCTGTTAGTGTACAGTGTGGTGCCTACTCTCTTAGCCATTCTTGGGAAAATATGGGGATGTTTTTAAACTAAGGTATGTTGAAAGCAGTGCTGTTTGTGTTTTGCCACTTTCAGACTCTGTATTTTGAAGCAAATTTTACCTGTTTGTCCCATGCCATGTCTGCGTTGTATAAAATTATGAGAATAAGGAAACCCTGTTAGTTTCTTTTACAAATACACAGGAGTAAAATTCTATTCAGTTGGCTGAATTTCTCTGATTTGTAGTGATTAAAACACATGCCACCCAAGTTGTCATTTGTGAGAACAAGTAGTTTGATTTTTGAATTCCTTTTATTATGATTTTATTTTTATGTTTTTCTGCTGCTCTGTAAGTGGGGATAATCAATAAATCACACCATGCTGGAAATGATCCACATACTTCACATCATAAAAATCTTTTTTCTATAGGTCACAGAGAAAGGAATTTTTAGAATTTTATACTCTGGAATCTGTACTGTTCTTTAGTGGTTTTAGTTTAAATTTCTGTCTTTATAACTATTAAATATGCTATTTAAAATTAGTTGGGCATTATTAGTCCAGAAATATGATCTACAAGTTGTTAATTGTTAGCATTTTTTTAATGGAAAACATTCCCTAAAGAGAAGGTATATCACTGTTAAGTATATGTAAATCCAGTGAAAATTGCTACGATTGCTATTCTGTTAGCCACTCTTTAAAAACAAACCAATTTAATAGGACATACTAATGTAGTGAATGTAGTTCTGTCTAAATATCTGCCTATGTGTATCAGTCCTAAAGAGTATCACCTCCATGCAGAATTTAATTTTTCATGCTGATGAGGCTATCTGCTTAACTCTCGCCTTGCCAGATACTTGGACTTTGGTACCCAGGTGGATGAGTTCATGCATTTAATACCACTTTCCATTTGGCCCTGTATGTTACTGTGTTTAATTTTTCTTAATTCTAAAACAAGTTGGTACAGAGCCTGTGCTGGGTAATGTGTTAGGGATTATTTCAGGATCTGATGATTGAAAGTGGGGGTTGGAACAGCAGGCCCTGTCTTGAGGTGCCTGCGCCACTAAGGCCAGTGCTAATAGATAGTAGCCATATTGCCCCCTCGGCCCCTGATTCAAATCAGTTTTGTCTCCACTTCAGTATAGATACCAACTTTCTGGACCAGAACTACTCATTCAGAGGTGGGAATAAATTTATTTTAGTGAAACATGTTAATGCTAAATGAAGTAGTGTTGCTAGCTGGACTCAAACTGTGGTAAGGACAAGGAACTAAAGAACATTCAAAACACAAATTATTGTTCTGTTTTTGTCATATTTTTAACTCATTCTTTTCCTGCTCTTTTCTTTTTGACTAAATGTGCTGCTTCTGAGCTACTGACACAGAAAAACATTGAGAACACTGCAGAAAGATTGTATGCCCCACAGAGGTGAAACAGGTTTTAAAATTGATTAAAAAGTTTACAGGTATGACTCCCTAGAGACAAAGACACTGATACCTCCTTGCCTGTTGAGACCTCTGAAGTTGTATTTTTTGGGGTAGGGGATAAATGCTCAAAGCAGTTTCTCTTCTAATCATCTTGTGTTTTAACTGAAATGCTTCAACCAAGAAGATCGAGAGTATTCCTGTAAAAAAATGCTTTTCTTACCAAATTCTAAAATTGTATTTCTATTTTTGTACCATGCTGGTAACAAGATTCCAGCTGTCTGTGGTGTCTCAGTTCTGTTTGTTGAGTGCAGTGTAAAGACACTTTATGAAATGCAAGGCAACAGTGTGGTTAATTTTCCATATATAATTTAAAACAGTCCCTGGATAGGAAGTAATTTTGTGCATTTCCTAAGTCCCCAAAGAGCTCTGTTTTACTGACTCTTTTGCAGCTGGTTAAAATTAACCTCTTTCCATTTCTACAAAACACTACTTTAAAAAAGGAATAGAGTGCTATAGCAAAATCCTTACAGGAGGGTTTAGAAGAAGATAAAAACCTTATGAGGGAAAAATATGCCTCTCCAGTTTTGCATCAGCTGCAGGGTGACAGTGGCAGGATATGACTGCTCTTGAAATAGCTTCCTCATGCTTTGAAACATAGAGTGGAATGCCTATTATACTGTAAAATATCGGCAAACATGAGTAAGTAGACTAAACACAAATTTCAATCTTCTGTGACTATAGTGAAGTCATCTGGTATTTAATGTTTCAAAGTAATGTGGGGGAAACTGATGGGAGACATACTAGATGGCTCCTATCTCTTGGCTGTTGACCCCTCAGTGAGGGCAGAATGAAAAGCTATTGTTTGTTTTGTTTTAACTAATGTATTTGTGTTCGATTCTATCACAAAGACTTCCTATGCAGGGCTAGTTCCGTGTATGGAAATATTGCCGTTTCTTTTTTACATGAGGTAATTTAGTTTTAACAGTAATGTAAAAAAAGGGAATAACAAGCATATATTTTGGTCTTACTCTCTTTAGACTCCAAATGCAGGTTACATTAAAAATATGTTTTGGAGAACATCTATCTGAGTCTATATATCTGTTTCTTTAGGTTACTGCAATGCTGGTTGGTAAGCTGCTCTTTCTGTTGAGTATAAACAGTTAAATGTGAATGCTGCAGCTTTAGACTTCGATCTTCATGTAATTAAGAATTATACCTTAAAAAAAAATGTTGTGTTTCATTCTCTTTCTTTCTGTGAAATGGTGGTCCAGCCGAGCATTTAAATTCTGGTGGTGGGCAATAGTAAAGCAAAGGCTTTAACTGGATGATACAGGACACATTATTTTCCCAGTTTCTAGAAAATGCAGTTGATTGTGCTATTAATTCTGTGAAAACATAGTAGTTTTAGTTTCTAGCGTAGAAGTAGTTAGCAAGACCTTGTGAGTAGTAAGCAACCGACACCTTTTCCAAGAAAGTTGCACAAATTAATTTTCACCTTAAAGCTTTTGAAGTCTCTTCCCTATTGCATGGACAATTTTAAAAAATAGAGGAATAGAATACTCCAACGATGAGAGAAGAAATACGAGATTATTATTAAAGGCAGCTAGAGAATGGAAGACTTTGAAGAACACTGCCATTGTAATTTCAAAAGGTCTTTATAGTTAGGCACACTAGTCACAATCCAATACTTACAGGCAGCGTATACTTCAGAAAGCTGAAATTTTAGATTTAGGCCTAATCAGTACAAACAACATCAAAAAAGATGAAGTTCTGGATAAGAAAACTGATTCAGAGCTTTCACAGTAAGATAATTGTCACACAGATGGCTTTAATTATTTGAATATAGATTCTCTTAATTAGGAAAGGAAAGAACTGGAAAGGACTGTTTACAATTTTATTAATCCATTTGCAGTTGTGGGTGATGAAAGATGTTTTAATCTAGATGTGCCTGCTGGTTACCTAAGCTGTATACCCATGCAAAATGCTTCTTGGCAGTAGCAAATGCTAGCCATCAGTTGAAGACCAAAACTCGCTGTATGAAGTAGCACAGGAAGAGGGCAAATGAGGCAGAGTGTGTGGTATGTTGCTGTGGCAAAGGCAATACATTTGTTTGTTTCCCACATAATGTTCAGAGGGCCGTAAAGCATCCACAGTGAACACAGAAAGCTCTTCCCCCTCCTGCCAAATCAAAGCCTTAGCTTGCAAGTTGATCTCCAACATTCAGAAAAACTGAGGAAAGTTCCTGTACTCAGAAGTTCTGGACAGCAAAGTTGAATTATGCACAAAAGAGGAAAAAAATCGCTTTCTGACCCCTACAAGTGCCCATCAGAAGCCAGTGGGTGTAAGGCTATGATGTAAATCGCAACCATATCCCATATCAGATTGTAAGACATGTTAGTTTTTATCTGAAGTTCAAACAGTTGCTTCTAGCACATCTGAAGATTTATCAACTCATAAGTTCCTTGTCACATTTCTCTTTAGGAGGCTCTTTGGAAATCCAGTCCTTTAATAATTAGGAACTAAATTCCCATTCAGTATTTATTTTTTCACAGTTTTGTATGTTTGATCTCATAGTTTTATCATTTGTCTGTCCTTCAGACAGAGTTATCCTCCCTCAACCTTCATGTAGTCGGACCAAGCCAACCAACCAAAAACCCCCAAGGATGAGCAAAGAACAGAGAATAGTCCAGAGTTGAGTAAGCTGACCTAATGGTTCTGTTCTCCATTTTCCCCTCCTCTGCTTTTATGTTACCAAACAAAAAAGGGAATCACTGATTCGCTAAACATTTTTTGTTGCTGAACCTGCAATTTAATTTACCAATTCTTTCCTCGTTGCAATGGGAGGGTTTTTTTACAGTAAACATTCAATTGTTTTCAGACACTTTAGCTTGTATTGTCCTATTCTAATCTTTGTTAGATATCATTTTGCTCTGTTCATCCCATAGTTTCAGAATAGTAAACTTTATCTTTCTCCTTTTTTTCTTTTCATGTGTGTGGCTGCCAGGCTCACACTGTATGTTTATTTGCTAGCCTGTAAGATGGAGTCCTCCTCAGCTGTCTATGCTCTTTCTGTGTTTTTCTGGCTTTGCTGGCTGGGGGAGATATATCACCTTCATTATCATGCTATTTTTCCCCTCACACATAAAGTGGGAACTCTAGGGAGTTACCGAAATAACCCCCAAAACCAAAACCAAAAACAAATAAACAAAACCCAAACAAACCAACAAACAAGGCCTAGTGTAAAATAACAAAATATGCTCTGTGAGGGAGATGTCCATTGAGTTGCTAAATGAGGACTGCACATAGCTTATGTTCAATCCCACCTTATGTTAACCTTGGCGCCAAAAAGCAGATGGTCCTGTAACAAGGCTGGCCCATGCACAGCGCGCCCACCCCAGTGAGTTTAGATCAGGAGTGTGCTTTTGAAGTGATGCTCCCTCCCTGGCTTCACTTTGCACGCTTGTGTTCATATCACAGAGTTGTCTCTGTCGCGACCTGGATTCCTTTTGAAAGAAACTGAGCTGAATAGTGCTCCAACAGCTCACCTAACAGGCTCTGACCATGAATGGGTGTTCAGTTCATAGGAGCAGACTTTAAGTTGTTCTGAAATAACCCCTTATTCCTCTCCTACTGCCTACACCTCCCCCAAAGTGTCACAGACTTTTGATCCTTGGCACCAGCTCCTCCATGCTACAGATCTGCTCCTTGCCAGTATGGGAGTAGCCATAATTTTCTGTTTCTCTTCCTGTCTTAAACATAAACTGACACGTACACTGTTTTTTTCTCTTGCTTGTAAGTGGTTACTGCCTATCCAACATAACGTCCCATAATCCACCTTATTCTTTGAGCTGGAAAATTAAAATGACATGATGTAGTTGATTGCTAAGGTGGATCTACCACATCATTAGCTGCTGGAAAATGAATCAGCCATTCTGTACATTTCACTGCTACTTCCTCCTGACAGCACAACTGACCTCAGTACAAAATGCTGCTGAGAAATATTTGCTCCATTATACAAATGCAGAAACTAATTCACAGAATCAGTGACCTCTTAAAATGACCACAGGAAGTTCATGCTGTAGCAAGGAACAGGGTTCAGGTCATCTAGCTGCAGGGACTTTAATTTTCAGATTCTGCTCGTGGTATGGTTTGACATTAGTAATTTCATACATGAAGAGTCTTCTCTACAAAGAAAAACAAAAAACCCCCTCAACAAACATTAAGAATTTCTTAGGGAAATTAGGCAGGTGTCATTGCACAATCTTACTGTATGTGTCTAGCCCTTCTTCTCTCAGTAATTTTGGAACGTGTTGAGCTGGTTTAGTATAAACAGAAATAGAGCAGCATTGAAGACCTGTGTGCCTGTAGCTTCCTTGAGAGCAGCAGACCAGGCAAAGTCACTACTAACAGTTCCCACTGGAGAGGAGGATTCATCATGAGCTTGACTTTTACTAGGCATGAGAGAATCCACACAGGGATTAAAATACTTAGGACCATGGAAAAGGCTTTGATCACAGCCTGGGCTTTAGTAGAGCGCAGCAGATCCAGTCACCAGTCAGGACATGTCATGCATTCATTACATTGTGTATTGTACAGTTGCTGCACCCACTCATCAAGGTGGTAGCACCTGACCAGCACATTATCCTGGTTGTGCAGTCTTATCTCCTTCATAAGTTACTCAGTGTCCTGAATTGTTGTAGTTAGCTGTAGTGTCACAGAACATATATGAAAATTGGCTAAGCTGCAGAAAATGAGAAATTCTAGGACCATCTATGCTGTATACTGACTATTGCTCTAAATTAAATCCATTTAGCATACATGCCAAAATTGGTTACAGTTAATTTTGTTGAGAAGTTATGATTGCCAGCTAAGAGGGTTGGGGGAAACACTCCTGTTTCAGCTATAAGGGTTTCCATCCTGGTTTCTGCTAACTGCAGTGTGAGTTATGAGCAAGACCAGACTCAATAATCACTCTCTTGAAAAATCTTGTATTTCAGTTCTCTGAGCTGGTAACTGTTGTATTAAAAAGCTTAAAGTGACGTGAAATGAATTCTGTAAAAGGAAACACACATCTGGTAGAAAACAGTTCTGTGGGAGAAGGGATCTGACACTTCTGAAAATGTGCCTGGTGAGGTCTGCTCTCTGCCGAGTCTCCAGCAAAAATTTTTCTGAGATCCCCATCTCCCTCTGTGCCTGGGGTTGATTTTCCAGCTCTCTAGGTTCTCTTTGTGCAGCATCATTTCTCCAGCTGCGACACCTTGCCTTCATGCCCCACTGAACACAACCATACATTCTGCCTGGCCCCAGCTGTCCCTGCCCCGCACTGCTTCTGGGAGCCAGCGGCCAAACCAGTCAGCCCCTCTCTGACAGCCATGTCTGGGGAAGTCCAGTGCAGAGGATGAGCAATGGTGGCTATTCAAAAATTAAAAAAATCCTAAAAGCTCAGATTTCCCTCCACCCTTCGTAACCCTTTTCTAGCCTGCCATCATTGCTTTGAATTGTGTTTTCTGTCTCCTCTCTCTACTGTTCCAGTTGCTCTGGAGAGTTTCTTGTTTCCCACTCATTTCCTGCGGCTGACTCAAGCCTGTGTTGAAATGGGAAGGGCTTGGAGAGATTTGGCCCTTGCCATGCCTTAAGCAGCTTGTGCTGTTTCTAAGATGTGTCATTTGGGAGCTTAGAAGAAATACAGGATTCAGCTTGCTTGTCCTTTCTTCATCTGCCTGGTTCTTCAGCAAGGTAAGGGTGCTTAGTCTCCTTGTTAACATGAAATGTGGGTTCTGCACAACGTATTTTTTTTACATGATGTTGCAGATATATGCAAATACTGCTGGTGTAAGCTGTTACAGTTCCATAAGCAGATCTCACACTGGAATCAGTAATACTGGATTTCCTCCCTTGCAAAGACAACTTTAAAAGCTTTGCCCATTTACCACCTGGTCCTACGTTTTCAAAGTTGCTGATTTTGCAGCTTGTGGCTTCTGAAAATCTGCCTTTAAAATGTGTCATCCAGCGTCTTTCCAAGTCCCACTAGTTTGTTCACCAGGTTACAGCTTCATGACCCCAGTTTGCCCTTCTGTGCTGTGGAAATATGTGCTATATATCAAGAATGTGACATTTCATGTGTTTCTTCTCAAGATGTTTGTTGACACCACAAAATGCATTAAAATTGCCATTTTCTCTGTGTTCTGCCTGACTCTGTCTTGTCATTAATAAGGCAAGGGTCACCCAACTCAGAGGATAAATTCTAGTCGGCTAAAAAAAAATATTTTAAGATAAATGATAATGAAAATTTGTATATGACTACTGTAGAAGCATAGCTTAATAACCTGAATTAAACATGAAACTATTTTCTTAAATCCAAAAAGGAGAAAATAAAAGGAAGCTGGATGTACCTCTAGACAGTGAAACACCATGCATGCTATGGTTGCACCTTCAAACAAGGTACAGGCATCTCTTGGTGGCACTGGAGAAGCAAGTAAACTCATTTATGACCCTGTTTGCACCTGGGCAACTGGTAATTTCATCATGGCCTGGGTAATTAGACCTGTGTGGACATAGAGCAAATAATGCCAACTGCACAGGTCTGGTCAAAGTCTTCTCAGCAAAACAGGCAAAAGAAAATCTAATCTTGCAGTGGCAGGGGATTGTGTCTTGGAAAGAAGAGGGAAGAAATGTCAGAAAGAGTCTTATGGAAGGAGGAAGATGTGATGGTCAGGTGGAGTTTAACAGGCTATAGGTGACTTAGGGGTGCCATGGATGGATGTCTGTCATCAACCTCTGCATTCACCAGCTCCTCGTAGCAGTCTCTTCTGACCACCTTGCATCTTTCATGCTCTTTGTCAAAGGTCTGAGCTCATTCCTGCTGCAGCAAGTGCAAGGGACGAGGCTACGGAGCACACCTTCTGCTCTTGCTGTTGCAGCCAGCAGCAACAGGGACAGTGATGGCAGGTGTTAGAAGTCCCTTTCCTCTGTCCCCTGTACTCAGCAGCCATTGTCCTATTCTACAGAGTAGGGACTGCATAAGCAGTGTGTTGATTTAAATGGCTTCCTACTTTGAATGAAGTGATCTGGAGCTAGGATGAAATACCAGTCAAGGTGTCAGAAAATACTACTCTGACTGCAAGCGCTATGGAGACCAGCTGAGGAGGTGCCACTCTTTCCTAGTAAACCCTCAACCCCTGCTCTGTTTAATCTTCAGCTGTGTGATGTCGGTTTTACACTGACAGTAACCAGCCAAGAAAAGTGTAAGAAGGGCATGCAGCTACTACAAAACCAACCTGATTTAGCAGGCAATAGTAAATTTTATTTGGAGGGTGAGAAGACGCTGGAAGAACACTCAGTGGGAAAATGAAGCATAGTTACTGTACTAACGGCAAAAAGCAGTGCAAGGCAGCCGCTATAGATAGACCAGAGTCTGTGCTCACATACTGTGAACTGCCAGGCTGGAAAAGAAATCTGAAATATCACCTCAGTAATTTTAGTAAGCTTTGATCCCAGAAAAAGAAACATAAGTAGAAATGTAGCTTTGTGTCTTTTCTAAGCAGCTAAGATTTTATGCGTAGTCATCAAACCATTCTCTGACAAGATGCTAAGAATTACTGAAATCTCCACCATGGTTGATATGAAGTCACTGCAGTGTATTCTGTAAAGGACCTCTCAGCACAAACTTTGTACCTGCTAGGCAGGTTCATCCACATAGTCAACTCTTCAGCAATCTACTCAGATAAAAGAGCACTCCTTGAAATGTGGACATACTCCATCAAGTACAGAGACAAAAATGTTCTAGCCAGTATGCAACATCAGAACACTAAAAAGCAACTCAGTTCTGAATAGTTCTTCAACAAAGAAATTTCAGAAGGTGGGGAGGAGTGTATATCCTTTCCTTAATTCAAGAAATCTGTCTCTTGACAGCTGGAACAAGTAATTTCCTTTATCTGTAAAAACTGGATAAAGACCTCTAGAAGAAAAAAGGTTAAGTGATGTTGTCCAGATCTTTCATTATATGTTCTCTGGCAGATGGCTGATGATGGAAAATTAATAAAGGAAAATTAATTTAACCATGTTCTGAACATTCTAACAAAACTTCCTTATCACCATGGAAAAGAAGAAAGTACAACTTTGATGCTTACCTCCCACTGCTCCCATCAAACTCTAAAGCAGCTTGAAAAAACAAGCATTTCTTCATATGGTATATCAGCTCCTTTACTTCTCACCAGCACCTGAGATAGTGAAAAGCTGAGGAACATTCATCAATAATTCATTATACACTATTAATCACTGTTTATTATTCTGAATGGAAATATTCCAGAATTTTCCTTTCCAAGAAAGCACTTCTTAGCTTGGAATGGGAGACAATTTGGTAACTGTTTCATCAGATGGCTGAGTTCTGGGACTGTTGTTGTTATACAAATCAGGGAAATCATCTGCTTTTGTACAAAGGTGGGATTTTTAATTAATCAAGGGTATCAGAAAGATTTACAAATAAAAACCTTCCTAGAATTTGTAGCCTCTGTCTCCAGTCTGAGTGTTTAAACCATGCAAACTACTGAAAAGTGTCCTGAAGCTCCTGGACTTAGCACCTGGAGTTAAGCACATGCGGGTACTGAACTCCAACTTGAAAGAGGCCTAAGATACTCCTTTGCCATTAAGCAGGCAGGGCCCAGCAAGCATGCCTACATGACATCAATATGTATGTGTACAGCTGATGGCGTAAAATATGCATGTACACTGTGTGCATGGGCATGCACATACTTATAAATAGGGAAGCAAGCTGGTTTTGCTGCAAGAGCTGTGAACTGTCCTTAGTAATTAACTGTGCTTTTAACATGTCTTTTCTCTTTTCAATTGCCTCAAGTAGCAAAGGCAAAGCAGAGTGACTTAAAGTCATTGAGGCAACTGCAGAGATACTAGATAGCTAAACTGAGGCACTGAAATATGCAGAAGTGTTAACTATCATTGTTTTATGGCTTGTGTGGCTGTTTCATATTGGCCGTGGAGGAAAACCTGTGCATTTGGGCAAAGATATTCACTGAGCAGAAAACTAATTTTCATAGGTTACTACTGGGTTTTGTAGGTTTAATGGCATATGATGCAACTGCGTATGTGGGTAAGTGGGCACTATTTTCTGGTTTGGCATAGTTAGAAAAATGGGTCACAACCTAGTATAGAAGGAAAAAGAAATCAAAAGCTGCCTTTGTTTCCTTCTGTGAGTATTTTACAAGCAATTGTAAGCCACCACATGTATTTTTGCCCTGCTACCCCTGCAGGTGAGCACTGGATGAAATGCAGCAGGTATCCACCAAACATCTCCACTGAGGCTGCTCAGTGAATGGAAAGAGGAAGAAGACTGTTTTCCAATATTGACAAAGATAAGAGATTTTTTAGAGGAACACCTACAAACTCAAGTTCTGCAGGATTTTTTTTCTTACAAGCTTTTGTAGGTTGGCTTTTTTTTCTCCCAAATGGGATAACTATGTAAAAGAACTGCAACAAAATGACTGGGTTTTACCTCAAAATGATCATACTATCTGCAAAGTGGAAGCCTGGTTTGCTTAAATAGCTCACTTGTAAAGCTATTCAACTGAGAACTTGCTTAATTCTTCACAGAAATGAAGACTAGAAATCTCTTTGTCTTGTCTCCAGTGTCTGAGAGAGTTCAAAGCACAGTAATTCTGCATCATACCCTGTAAAAAGCAGCAGTAAAGAGTCAGTGGTTCAGTTGGCGTGCACCTCAGTCTGCAACTACTACTACTAAAATACATCCCAAGCTACTCTTGGTGCTGCAGAATTTGTACTGTGAAGAGACACCTCTGACATAGGGCAAACTATGACTATAGGAAAGATATAGGAAACAATAGGAAACAATAGGAAATAGGAAACAATAGGAAAGAATGGAGGCAGCACGCGTGGAACTAACATGTATCCCCTTTGCCTGTTCCGTAATTCCAGACTTGTGTTTTTTAAGACTAAGTGCAGACATTAGTGTTTGTGGCTGTGACATTAGCACTCAGTAGTGAATCAGTAGTAGAGATCTCATGTTTGGAGACAGCCTGAAGCTTTGACATTCAGAAGCAGGTTGCTTCCCACCTACCTCTTCAGGATGACAATGGTGAAAGCTTACAATGATACGACAGCATTATTAACCATGCAAATGCCAGTTAAAATCTCTAGGAAAGGCAAAGAAATGCCCAGTTTATTAAGTGTTGTGCTGGCTTCCAAGACTTAGCGAAGCTTAGGAGCATGCCACCACATTCCTTCTTTTTCCTGATTCCTGCTGTCTCCCATCTGGTGCTGTGGGCATGCCCAGGTGCAGTTTCCCCAGGAATCTGCACATGGCTCATGTACACTCCCTTGACAGTGCTCCTGGGGACTTCCTTCAGTTTGCACTGTTGAAGAAAAGCCATGAAGGTAACACCTCCCTTGGAAGGGTACCCGTGCTGCTTTGTTTTTCTCTGGTACAGAAGTCACCAATTCACTGGTGGCGATGTGTTCTGCCAACTGAAATAGCCATTTCACTGTCCTCTGAGGTCATGACTCTTCTCTGGGAGGAAGTCTATGTTGTATAAGGCCTTGCCCACACAGGGAAGTTTGTCCCAACAAAATACTCATGCAGACACAGCGCTATGATAGGAGGTTACTGGGACTTTCTCTGTGCTCCAGGAATTCAAGGTATTTCTTAATGTTTTAGAGCACTCTGGAGTCAAATTTTCTAGATTTTGCCAGCTAGAGTACAGACAGCATGCAAGACTGTAATGACAGCCAAACTGGTGAAGGGCAGAGGGAGGAAAGAGATGCAGTGATTCAGTATCAATCCTTCTGCCATCCATCAGTGGGATTAAGGCTTCATAAATCACAGAGGGACCCTGGGGCCAGCAATCTGGCACAGGTCCCATGGAACGTTAAGAAATTTTTCAAGTCAAGAGGGGTGGAAGTAGCTGAATTGCTTTTTTTCTGATTATACTCTTGCACCTTGGGTATGAGGAAGCAGATGCATAGCAAATTGGGGACAGCCAGTAATAGCATCACCGTGGACATGGGAAATGGGGGAAATGTTTCTGAGGACGGCTGCTTCCCATAGTGGCTCATGTGGTCTTCAGCCCCAAGGGGTGTTCTTGTAAAGTGTGCAGGGGTGAGGCTGTGTGCTTACCTCACTACTCTTTTGCTCCTGGGGGGATTTTGCAGTGGCAAGGTTCTGAATTATTGGTGTGCTCACTCCTTATCAAACCACAATATGTTAAAATAGGATTAAGTTGTTCATACAGAGATAGGAATGCACTGCTGTGCAAAGTGGAGTTTTGCCAGGCATGTTAAGCCATTTAATAATATAAAATCTAGGTTGTCACAGAGTACAGGGAACTTCTGATTAAGCTGACTATAGTTGTGTTTTCAAACACATAAAAAACTTTCAAAAATGTTTTTGCAACATGCCTTGTCAAATTCCTGTTTTTGATGGCCTCCTGCTTTTCAGCCAACTTTCATTCTTGTTATGCTGTTGGAAACTTACAGATTAGAGTGGTTTTGGAACAGTGTGTTTTATAGAATTGCAGCCCAATAGAACCAGGTTGATAACTAAGAACATGCTTCTGCTCAGCTTCTTCCTGTGAGTAGCTCTGCTGCTGTCAAGGAGACTGGAAATGTACTTTATGCGTGCCTCTCAGCCAGATATTAAGTACGCATAAGACACTGCATGTTTCCTAGCTGTTGGTGCCATTAGTTAGTCCTTCACAGGGTAATCTACGTTGTGTGGGAGCTTAGGATGTCTCTCATCCAGCCTCCAGCTGAAAGCGTGGCCAGCTATGAAGCCAGGGCAGGTTGCCTCAGGGCTTTATCCAGTTGAATCTTAAAAATCTTGATGGTAAATGTTTCTTATAGAATCCTCTAGCCTCTCTGATTAATATTTGGAGAGAAAGATTTCTCATTTGTGCTCTTCAGTGTCAAACTATGCATGTGTCTTACCAAAGTCAGATGAAGGCACAGGGTATTTCTGCTTTTTGTCCTGGCTAGCTCAATGTATGAGCCTCTAGAGAATAAGTTCCACAAACACATCATCTGTAAGTTACATGCATTGTTTGAGATGTATTTATCTATTTTGATTTGTGCTTTTCTTCCTCTAATACTATTTTAATAGATAGTAAACTGCACGTTTCCTTCCTCAGCATTTTCTGATCATCCATAGTTGTCTTATTTCTCCTTTATGCTTCCTTGTCTCTGATTATTCTTCAGACACATGATGCACTCCAAGTTCCCATTGCTTTCACCTCTCTGATCCCACACTTCTTCCAGCATCATCCAGTTTCTCTGAACAGCTTCCTCATGTGGATAGTCATGTGTGTATATAATTATGCAGAAGAGCAAAGTTAAAGGGAAAATATGGTGACAAAGTCAAACAATTAAAAATTCAGCAAGGTCTCATTTAGCATTCCCACATGCACATGGCTGATCAAGCTGCTGATAATTACATGATCAAGTTATTTTATTCACAAAACCCTTCCTTGTGCCTTGGACAGGATATGATTCTGCGTGTGAGTCAGGGCTGTGTATAGAAGGAAACTGCTGTTGCTGGAACTGAAGGGCTTGTAGCAAAGAGCCTGATGATTGCAGGAAAAGCAAAAAGCCTTGTGGTTAAGGGGACTCACTGCTGCTCTGGCCAGTTGGATGCCACCCAACTTGTAAAGGGTTTTGGTGGTGCAAATTGAGTAGCTTCCATGTAAATTCTCACAGGTGATTACACTGGACATTTTGCACTTCCCAAGTGCTCAACACTTGATGTCTGACATCGAAAGCTCTGTATCTTCAGAGACATAGCTGAAGTCAATGGGAAAGATTTGTTTTAAATGTATAAAGAAATATGAAAAAGTTGACTGTTTCTATATTCTTAAAAAATCAGCTCCTTCATGTTTCAACTAGCACATCAAAAACTTAAAAGTAAAGAGACACAGCTTGTTTAAGATAGCATTAGGAATGTTTCTCAAGCTTTAAAATGAAGATGGTCACAATCAGATACGATGGATGTGCTGAGAGGGCTCAATCCATTTGTGTGTGTGAAGCATTCATGGTGGGAGCTCCATGAACCCAGCCAGGAGGAAACCCATCTGACAGGTGATGCCAGACTTAGACGTGTCTGCTAAAGGCCAGGTTCTGAATGAAGGGAATAAAAAGAAACTGTGATTAATAAGAGCTTTGTTCAAAGCAAGAAGTGCTAAGCAGGAGGCCTGGGAATTACCCGCACTAGTTGCAGAGGGATGGGGTGTACATGCAGGGCAGGGCAGTGCTAGTGGCACTGATGGTAGTGGTGCTCGTGCTCTGGCCTCTTCCAGCCCCAGCTGACACCAAGCCTCTGGAGAAAGCAAATGCCCAGTGTTCATGGGGCTGTTCCTTGATGTTCTGTACATCCCCACAGGCATACCACCCCTCACACCATTCTGAAATGAGCCAGGAAAAAGACCTGTCTTTACCATGAGGAGAAGCTATGACTGCTGTTTCATGTGTGAGCTAGTAACACCACAGTATCCCCAGGCACTCCTCTCCCAGGGATGAGCCTCCTTTCTGCCTTCCTGCCTTCTTGCTTTCAATGGCTTGGACCAGAAATTAATTGATTTTGTAGCCCCAGTCCTGCGGCAAAGGCAGTCATCATCTGTGCCAGTGTCAAATGTGCAAACAGGAAGGCTGAAGTAAAGTTCCCTGTGAAACCTGTGGGTTTGGGATTTTCTAAATAAAGTGTCTGCCTCCACAGATACGATGTATTTTGTTAAGCTTGGGGCTTTTTTGGTTTTGTGGGTGACAGGCTGAGGCAAGAAGGAAGAGATGCGAGCACGTGTATCAGTGACTCTTAAGTTGCCACCCTTTTGGTGTCATTCATTCTGTTGTTATAGATACTTAAAGCCTTATTACATAGATTTATTACTCAGTATTTACTGTGGCCTCAGCTAATTTTGAAGTTGAGCGTAAGGAGAAAAAAGCCAGTATCCCTGAAACTTTCTACTAAAGCTTGCACTGGCTGCCATGCACCTCCAACCTCCCAGTACAACCCTTAAGTCCGTTGCTTAATCCCCAGCAATGAAATACTTGCTGTGATTGTTATAGGGCAGAGCCCATCCAGCGCTTGAGGGGGGCTTCAGCACTCAGCCCTGTCATGGGTGTGTGGGGTGATCTGACATCGCAGGACAACTTGTGTCCAAACTGCTGGGAAACCCTCTACCTCAGATACTACCCCACATCCTTATTCACATGCAGCTGAGTGGTGTATTTTGATAGGAAGCATGCCATTTACCTTCAGTTCCTACCGAGGATGGAGAAATAGGGAACAAATGTATAAACTGCCGTGTGTCTGGGAAAGGACAGTGCTGTATTGACTCTTGCTACTGTGGTTGGTCAGACTATGTGCATTAAGCAATGGTGGTGTGAGACGAGTCAGAGAGGATTGCACACATGTTGCACAACTCCCTTACAAAAAGTGTTAACCAGCTAGAATACGACGTTGAGCCTGTCATTTCAGGACACAAATTTCAAGCATGCAAGTAACAGGTGTCCCTGCAAAACTCTGGACCCTTCGGGAGAAACTGCTCTTTAAATACTCAAGTGACCACATTTGTTTTGGTGACAGGTCACTAAGCAACCTGCACTGCACCAAGAAAATACAGTCTCAGCAGTGCTTCTCGGTAGAGTCGGCATCTTTGACATCGAATCACTGTATCGTGAATTAGCACTGATGGGAGCTGTGGGGCTTTATCCACAGCAAAAGGCTGGGTGCAGATATCTAGCTGTGCCAATGGTTTCTAGTGTCATATAAAAAGCAGGTAGGCAGGTTTAGAGTAAAGTTGTTGTTTTTAAATCATAAACAGTATTGTCAGTTTTGCTAGTTAGCATGAAAATGGATTAACAGTTACAAAAGTCCATATTCAAATGTGGCAATTTAAGCATAAAAATCACTCTATTTGAACACTGCTAGAAAGAATATTTTTGTTGCAAAACCTGAAGGCAACCAAACTGGCTGAAAAGGTGTTGGAGAGGAAAAAACAGACACCACCTTTTAGAGGTTGGGTCTATGTGAAATACAATAGTGCACACCTCTGTGACTGAAACCCAAACAAACTAGGTGGCCTCACCCAGTTGTTCATCAGCGAGCTCAGCTTCAGCATCTGTCATACCTAACTGTGGTAGTCAGTCACATGAAATTTAGTTTAGTGAAGGAAACAAGTGGGTCATTTGTCATTAAGACTATATATCTTCATTTCAACTTCTTGTAGATCATTATGGGAGCACTATGTAGAGCATCTCCCCTAAAATAAATATCTCCACAACCTCTGCCCAAGATGTTAGGGAGGTCTGTCTGTAGATGGTGGCAGGACATAGAGGATGTTAGTTACAGCTTTGCCTGTATCCTACAAATACCTTCATAATCAGTAAAACTTGTAGCTAGCTAATCAGCAGTGCAGCTCAGTGCCAGACCATGGGAGGAGGCACAGCAGCGCTCTCCTTCCCTTTGCTGTCCATGAAGGAGCCACCTCCTTGGGAAACCAGTGGCTGCTGAATGCTCTGGCATGCCATAACTCAAACCAGGGCATGCCTGCCCTTTTGTTGATACACGACTAGTTAATGCTTCTAGCAAGCAAACTAGCTGAAAAGTGTTTCTAACTTTTCTTTGCTGATAGGAGTGAGATACCTTAGGGTATGATCCAGCCCCAGGATATATGAGTAACAGGAGGGAGTAAACTATGACATCAAAAATTATCCCAGGTGACCAAGTGAAGAAGCATTATGGAGCCACTAAATAGCACTTATGTAGTAAAATGAATTGGCGTGAGTAGGAACGCTGGGTGTTGGGACTGACAGTACGCCCAGCCACAGCCCTGTGGTTTTCTTCTGTAACAGGAGGAGTGGCCAGTGTGTAATCCTTCACGCTGAATTTTCTGCTTCATTTCCTCTATGTTACAACCTCAGCGTTACCATAGCACGTTTTAGCCTGTCTGCATTTACTAAAATATAAGTCATTTGAGCATGGAGACATCTGAATGGGATAGACTTACTTCATGTTTCCCACTCCCCTTGAACAACGGCAAGACGTGTCCCCAGTGAAGTGTGTGACTGATATGAAATGAGTTGTGATGCTAATCTTGCTTGTGAGGAAGGAATGCTTGTTACATTTCCAAGGAACACTGGTTTCAATGGAGATTAAAATCAGATATTAATTGGAACAGTCACACCAGTTTTATAAGAAAAACTGGAAGGATGAATTTGTTAGATAGATTTATCTTGCAATCACTGCATTTCCGTACTGTTTTAAGACCAATGTAAATGTATGTAAATGTCCTAAAATGTATTTCTTACAACTAAACCCATCTCCCAGCAGCACAGTCACCACTTTGTGAGAGGGACTAATATTTGTGGGATGATATAAAGGATCAAAGATTAACTTAAACAACTTCTGACAGTGCAGCTGATTGGTTAAGTCGCCTGCCTCTCTCACCTACCATGATGATGTTTATACCAGCTCTCTGGTTTATGGGACTACACATTTGTTAAAACCACATATCTTCATACTGTCAGCAGCCCACTCAGCTCTAATCTCTGCAGGTCGTGTTGCAGTTCATTTGTCTGGTCACAATTGAACTGATGCTCATGAAATCCTCAGGAGGAAAGTAGTGCAACAAACACAGAACATGTAGATGTTTTTTCTCTGTCCCCTCCTTTTTCCCTCTCTCTCTCCTTTCCTAGTTTCATTAGTTTTACAAGCCTTAAGGGCAAACCATGGCTAGGAAAAGAGCAAATGCCCCTTTTGCTCTGAGACTGGTACATGCTGCTGATGCCATGACAAGCTTGAGAGTATACGTGTGTGTGTCCATGCATACTTAATGTTGTCCAGGGAGACCATCAGCAGCCTGGCTCCATAATGGGACAAGGAGGGGTCTGAAAGATAATTAATCTCCCAGGTCAGCTGCTGTTATAGACAGTGGCAGCAGTGACTGAAATGACTTGGTGGATGCCTCCTTCCTGCCACCTGCTCTGCAGACAGGTTTGGTGGATCAGACTGGTCAGCTGTGGTTTTTGGGGGGTGGCTTTTTGTTTTGGGGACATGTAGATGGAAGCAAGTGCTGTCAGCTGACCTGCAGTGGGAGATGCCAAGTGACAGCAGCACCACCACCCATGAGTCCCTAGCAGTTCCTACTCCGCTAGGTGATAGAGAGGAACAAAATGTGAACAGAAAAGGGACCATAGCAGCTGTGGCAGTTCATCTGGGAGAGTGTGGCAGAGCAATGTGCACACAAGTAATGTGTGCGTGGGTACTGCAGCATCTGTGCAATACAGTCTCTTGCTTGTAGAAGCAAAGGTGGGAGCTGGCAGTCCCAGCTGCCCTCCTGGCCAGCTCTCTCAGGGGTGTGATCTGAGAACTGCTGATTTAGTGCAACACGAAGTGCTGAGGCATGGGAGGGAACCACCCACCTTCTGAAAATGTCATTTACACTTACAATTATCTTTACTGAAATACCAAAGATGCAGAGCAGGTGCCAACTTCTAATTAGTTACTTAAGTCCATTAATTTCAAATGAACCCACTTATTTTGTGTGTCTCAGTTTATACATTCCCAGTTTGGAATAGTGAAGCACTTAGGAGGTGGCAGTAGGAACTCAGGTTGTTCAACAGCTGTGCAAACAGAGCCTCGGGCATTGTAAGCTGGGCAGAAATAAAAAAGGAGATCTCTATAAATGACAAACTGAGTTGATGCCTTACAAAAACCTGAAGATAATAGCAGTTAACAGAATTCTAGGGTTCACTTTGCTTATTCTTGATGTTATTCTTTATTTGATCAATAGTGCCAAGAGCTTAATAATCCTTGGGATAAACATTCTTCGTAAACAGAAACAAAATAGCAGATTTTTAAAATAAATATGTTTCAATATTTGTTGCAAAAGGAATCAAAATAGTGCTGGACTTATACTTTTTTAATTTGACGATATCTTTTCTGGCAAATCTATTTGCATTTTTCAGTAGAAGTGTTTGTTAGATGACATTGCAGGGAATAGTGCTGAGGACCAGATAAGAAAACATGTCATTTCTTCAGCTTGTAAAAACTTTCTTTTAAGGGAAAAATCCTGCCATTAATTGGCATATGATGTTGCTCTAAGCATAGCAATGAAGCAAAGATTGATGTGTGAAATGTTATGAAGGCTTGGGAGCACATCTGTGCCTGCGTGGCTTAAATAGCTTACATAGAGGTGCCAGCACCTGTCTGTAGCAGGTGCTGGACTGTATGGGATAAGCTACCCCTAGGCAAAATACAACAAAACACTAGACCAGTGCAGACCCCAACTGTTTCCCTAGGACTGTCCTTCCGCTTCTGCCAGAAGAGCACTGGCATGAGAAAGTTGGTGGCTTTTCCCTGTTCCTTGCTTTGCCACTGCATGCTCTGCAAGGGGCAGCAGCTGGAGCTCACTTGGACTGGGAGATCCAGTGGGATGTGTGGGCCCCTCACTGCAGCTGGAGGTCAAGGTTTGAACAACCCAGCTGCAGCCTCTGAGATAGCCAAGAAGCCAGGCAATTAAATATTCTGCCCTGCTGAGGATGCTTGCTGCTGGTGGTGTGTTGGGTGTCTTGAATCAGCTCTGGAGTCCCTCAACCACAGAAGCATCTGCTCCATACAACATGCCTGTGCTGGAGAAGGCAAGGCTCGGGATGGCAGCACCTGGGAGCTACATTGCAACGTGTTTGCCCCTGGCAAATGTGCCCTGCAAGGCAGGGCGGGAGCAGCTATGCTCTGCAATCGGGGAGTTGGGGTGTGGGAGTCCATGTCTGCCTTCCAAAGCAAGCTGAAGTCCCTCTGCACTGCACCAGATGAGATCACCCTTAGGCAGAGGAGATATTAATGTAATTCTGACTATCTGACTAGTTGTTTTAAGTGTGGTGTCTCGACAGGAAGGAAATTTGTTTACTGCTCTTATGTAATGTGTGTACCAGGGTGTTACAGAAAGGGAAGCTGAAAGTAGAACAGAAAGAAACTAATGTGTATTTGGGGTCAAACCTTCTGTTTTCTCTGTAACTTTGAGATGTAGAGGGTTTTCCACTTGCAGATTCACTTCTGAGGAAGCCAATTCATTTTCCTAAAAACCTATTCCAGGGAATTACTTGATTGCTCTCTTGTTTAATTGGATAAAACATTGCAATGCAGAACTTTTCCTGAAGAATTTCTTATACTTCAAGCAAGGTGAGATCTCATAGAAACTAAAGGTTTTGCTTTTCAGGTTGAAATTTTCCATTCTGTCCTCAGGTGGAAATGAGTGTTGTAGACCTGTTTCAACTCAGAGGAAGGTGGCCTTCGTAGCAGCAATCTTTGCTTTAGACTGGGCATAGAAAGCAACTAATCTATGAAAAGAGTTGAAACATCTCCAAGGTGTGTTACACTTCCACCAAGAAAGCTTCTGACAGCCATTGCAGTGTGAAATAAGAACAGCCCTGAACACACTACTAGCAAGTATGGCACTTGTCACATTTTAGAAATTACTTTAACATCGTAGTTAAAAGAAAACAAACAAACCAAGAACCTCAGAAGGACTGTTAGTTGGATTATTTTGTTTTCTCTATTTAAAATCAAAAAGCTGTAACCCAAAAGTATCACCTCAAACTAAATTAATCAATTTATGTGTTTAGGAGCTTCAGAATGATCAAACTAAATTGAATCATAGGGATACATTATTGACATCATTATTATTATCCTACTCACTTAGGTCGGGGCAACCCTTGGTATCAATACCGGCTGGGGGATGGAGGGATTGAAAGCAGCCCTGCTGAGAAGAACTTGGGGGTACTGGTAGACAAAGGCTCGACATGAGCCAGCAATGTGCCCTTGCAGCCCAGAAGGCCAATCGTATCCTGGGCTGCATCAGAAAAACTGTGACCAGCAGGTCAAGGGAGGTGATTCTGCCCTTCTACTCTGCTCTGGTAAGACCCTGCCTGGAATACTGCATCCAGCTCATAAACCTTCAGCACAGGAAGGACATGGACATGTTGGAATGAGTCCAGAGAAGGGCCACAAAAATGATCAGAGGTCTGGGACACCTGTCCTACGAGGACAGGCTGAGAGAGTTGGGGTTGTTCAGCCTGGAGGAGAAAATGCTCCAAGGTGAGCTCATTGCTGCCTTTCAATACATAAAGGAGGCCTATAAGAAGGATGGGGGCAGGCTTTTTAGCAGAGCCTGTTGTGATAGGACAAGGGGTAATGGTTTTAAACTGAAGGAGGGTAGATTTAGGTTAGATATAAGAAACAAGTTTTTCACCATGAGGGTGGTAAAACACTGGGACAGTTTGCCCAGAGAGGTGGTGGATTCCCTGTCTCTGGAGACTTCAAAGCCAGGTTGGATGGGGCCCTGACCAACCTGGTCTAGTGGGGGATGTCCCTGTGCATGGCAGGAGGGTTGGACTAGATGACCTTTAAGGCCCCTTCCAACTCAAGCGATTCTGTGATTCTGTGAGTCTGTGAAAGATACTTGTATAACTACACTGGTTCAGTATGAAAAACTACAGGGTGTTTCAAAAAGATGGACCCATTTGAAATGGACCTACATTTGAAATTGGGTCTGTCTTTTTCAAACACCCTGTATTATCTATTTCAGAAGAGTTGAGAGTTGGAATCTCTCCAGAAGACTGCATGCTTCTGCTGTATGATACGTTAAAGAACAGAATTTCCTTGCTGACACTCAGATCAAAGAAACTGGAGCCCCTGGATAGACTAGGGGAGGGGTTGCTAAAGCTGTCACTGAAGATGCACCATCACTAGGAACCAACCAGTAAGACCCCACTGTAAGAAGCACTGATGCTGGCTGTCAGTGCTACCTGTGCTACTTTGCCTGCAGTTTGTGCTCTTAATTGCACCTTTGCCACAGGATTGAGGTGTCTAAAAGTGCTAGTAGGTCTAGAAAGGGATTAGGCATGTAAAACTGACCTTTCAAGGAAACACCACATGGTCCGCATGCAGCTGAGCCCTTAAACTATTGATTTCCAGAGTGCATGTTAGGGAAAGGAGTGCTTCATGCTTGCAGTGTGCTTTATGCTCTTGCCTTAAGTGCTTATTGCCGGTTGATGTCTGATCAAAACAGAGGACTAGACTAGACTCATGCTAGTGAGCTGTTTCTCTGTTTTGCCTCATCTGAGCTTGCACCACTGAATGCATGCTGTCATCTCGGCAGCTCTGCCTTTTGCATTGAACCCATCATCTATGAGTCCTTCTGCCAGACAGCAGGGACCTGGCCCCTGTCACTCTACACGGTGCTTGCTTAAATGCCTAAAAATGGTCTTTTTCCCCCTACATTCCTTTTTGTAAAACCAGGACCAGGAAAACTTCTCTGCTTGCCCTCCGTAGGCCTGCACAATTTCTTCCTTCTGCAACTCTTGGAAAATAGTTTGCAGCTGTCTGGGTTGGCACAGAAAAGTGTTGATAATATCTGTGGATTACAAGTCCCTAGCAGAGCAGTTAATGAAGTTCTTGTTTCAGTGGTTGTGCTCCTCTCATCCCTAGAATAACCAGTCATGCAGTACATGAGCACAATGTTCATTGCACAGTGCTATTTTTGCCCCTTTCCCCATCTTACCAGCTCTCAACAGCTCACCGTGTGGATTTTCCTGTAGTGTTGGTCTGGTAGAAGTTGGAAGGCAGTGTGCAAGGGAACCCCCCTGGGGTGCAGAAGAAAATATTTTTTGTACTGTTAATAAATGAGATAAAATTATATTTTAAAAATAGTGTTTATTTCATCTCTATGTCATCTTTCTTTTTAATTTCTATTTTTATGTATGTTTTACAATGTATCTAGTATATTACTATAGTAGTAAATGTATATGATTTATAAGTAAATAAATAGACATCTATTGGGTTTGCATGCTCAAAAATGTTTTACTGATGGGAGTGTATAATCAAAAAAATTTAGAGGCCACTGGTTAAAGAGACATCTTGGAAAGCTGACTACTGCAAACTCTTCTGCTCCTTGAAGATATGGTCTGAATCAGTCTGTCCCACTGGGGCTGTTATCTCCCTGATTGTCATCTGCACGGGTACTTTGAGACTGCCTGCTATGTGATTTTCAGTCCCACCTGAGCTCTATACAAATGGTGGCGTAATAACCAGTTTTGCTGAGGTGAATTAGTTGTATGTCTCAGGCAGAGCAGCAAGTTAAGCCAATTAATCTGTCAAATTTCCAACGGGCCCTGTGAAAGCCTAAATGTAAATATATGCAATCATCCTGCACAGAAAGAGCAAACAAGTTTCAAGTGCCAATCTGTTGGCTGCAGATCTATCTGGGAAATCAAAATCTGTGTTAGAAAATGCTAGTAACAACTCAGTAATAAAGATAATACAGTGCTAGAGTAGACCTGGAGTGCTGTCCATCCTCCACCACAGGCTTGGGATAGATGCATCCTCTTTCAGTGCCTCGTTTTCATGTTTGTGCAACAAAGATCACCTTTCTTTTACTTGTTGTTTGTGTCAACTTTAGGGCCCTTGTGACAGTGGCTGTAGCTTGTTGCGAAGTCAATGAGATTGACCTCACTGTCCTTATGTTGACAATAATATCAGGTGGAAGGTCCTATAGCAGTCCTCCCCTAGCAAGTGCAACTCTGCATAGCTGCAGGCTCCTAACAAGGTTGGGTTTACACAAAAGGAGGGCAGTAACTAAATTCAGAATGACCTACTTAGGCCATGCGTATTGAGTTAATAGGTACTAATGAAATTCATTGTAAAGAGCTACAAGGCAGTAAGTAAAGGAAACTGCAGTGACCAGTGGAGGGTCACCTTCAGCCATCCCCTTCTAGAGTATGGGTGTTAAAGGGGAGAAGTTTGGTAACTAACAGTAAATAAACCTTCTGTGTGAAATTTCAAAACAATACGTAGAAGGTTTATGCCTGCCTTTAAAAATCTGACAGTAAAAGTGCTGAATAAAGGGCAGAGGAAAACTATCTTCACCTGGTTCAATAAAAGAGGTCTCCCCTGCCCCATTTCAAGGTGTTTATCTCTGCCAACTGAAGTACCTCTGGGAATTGTGAAGGAGAAGTCTGTGAGAAAACAGAGTAGGTTTTAATGTGTTCTACCGTATGTGGATCTTTGTGTGGATTTTTCTGAGTATCATTTGGCCTTACTGAAGAGGCATGTGATTCACTTTGACATGATGGTAATCCCACTGGGACACAAGTAGGTCTTCCTTGGAAGGAAATCTAAAGTTTGGATTCTGTTCTCAGAAGCGTTCTTCTCCAGCCCTCTGAGAACAGAAATCTGGGTATCTGTGGGTGTTTATTACCTGAACTGTTGTTGGCAAGGACTGCTGTGAAGAGAAGAGCTGGGCCTCAAATAGTATACTGTGTCTTAAGCCCCTGAGAGCTTTGCAGATGAGGACCGTGATTCATTTTATGAAGTGAACGTGTAGGTGGTGGGAGCCTTCAGACCAGAGATCATTTGTAGTGATATGAGTGTGTCCCCATTTGAAACCTGGAATATGCAGGGTCCTGAAGCTGCTATAAAGTTGGCTGCTGTAAAAACTTTCTTACTAGAAGAAGATGGAAGTGTGAAAACAGGGCAATAATACAGTGACATGGATGACCATGAAGGGATTTTAAGCAGCAGGTCTGATCAACTCATTGATGCAGGTTGATTAATTTAAAGAGGAAAAAACCCCACTATTATTATCTTAGTTTCCAAGCCTGAAAACTACAGCTTCTGGTGTGGATAGGGCCTGCCTCTCACTAAAGGAATCTCTTGGCCCTATACACGTTCTTGCACCCTCAGACAATCAGTAATAGCTGCAGAGGGCACTGCCAGAATCTATGGCCTGCTCTAAATATTTAGGACCTCACAAAGAAAGCCAAGAACTTCGTCAAAATAAATTAAACAATCATTAATAGTCAGGGATTGATTTATAATCAAAGATTTGCGTGTGCCCTAGCAGTCTATTTCAAGCCCCCTGGTTATTATCTGTAACATCTAAGCTAAGTAGCAAGACCTCTCAAACTGCAACATGGCTCTCTCCTGGCTACGTGCCTTTGCTTCTCTTCAGAGATATTTTTTGCAGAGAAAATAACCAACCGTTCTTTTTATGTAAGCCAGCACTTGTTCGGGCTGTCTTTGAAGGGAGGTCACTATGGGGACTTTTGATCATTCCTCCCTGATCTCAGACATTGCCATCTCTAAAGGGGACACACATCCACAGCAGCAGGCAGACAGCCCACAGCAGCTGTTACGAGCCATACAAGATGCATAACCTGTTTGTCGGTACTGGGAGTGCAACTTCTGATCTCAGCCCTGTTTTGTTTATTTTTCAGCAGAGCATCAACAAGTACTATGGTGAACCCGATATATGGGAAGCTGGGTCTCTTTAGCTTGGAGAAAAGGAGACTGAGGGGTGACCTCATCCATGTTTACAAATATGTAAAGGGTGAGGGTCAGGACGATGGAGCCAAGCTTTTTACAGTGACGACCAATGACAGGACAAGGGGCAATGGATGCAAACTGGAGCATAGGAGGTTCCATGTGAATATAAGGAGGAACTTTTTCACTGTGCGAGTGACGGAGCACTGGAACAGGCTGCCCAGAGAGGTTGTGGAGTCTCCTTCACTGGAGACATTCAAAACCTGCCTGGATGCGTTCCTGTGTGATGTACTCTAGGTGACCCTGCTCTGGCAGGGGGGTTGGACTAGATGATCCTTCGAGGTCCCTTCCAACCCCTAGGATTCTGTGATTCTGTGATTCTATGTCAAGTGTGCCCACGATTTATCACAAGCCAAAACTATCTCCTTTCCCCGAAGTTAGTGCCAGGCAGTGCAGCGTGTCTATTGTTCAGCACTGGATGCAGGGACGCAGCTTTGCCCAGCGCTGCAACTTGCTGTGGTCTTCTGAGTTATAATCATATAGCAACTCCTGCAGAACACCACATTTAGAAGAATATATATGACACAGAGTGCAGAGTTATTCAGATATTCATTTTCCAGCTTGGATGCAATAAATTCTCCCTTTTGTCCCTGTAATGCACACCATTCTCCATGACTGGATTGTGTTTTAAAGAAGAGGGTGTAAAATACTTCTTCCTGTTTGATTTATGCTGAATAATAAGTTAATGGTGGTGTCTACCCCAGAGTAAACATCAGTAGATTTTTTCATTTGTGTCAGTACCTATTGCATCAAAGGCCATGGGTCTGAAGAAAATGATTCACACAGCTGGTAAGATAAGTACTGCTGGTCTGGATTTCTTTCCAACAGGGTATGTAAGGAGAGACTGAAAGTTGAAGAAAACTTCCCGGAACCACAAAATCCTGCTAAGTTATTGATAGGGAAATTTCAAAAGGAGTGCAAAGAACGTCTGGCAGCTTCTGGTTTACATTTCCTCTTCCCTAAATAATCAGAGCACTTTAATTAGATTGCAATCTTCCCTGTATTTGTCACTGGACCTTTACGTAGCCTTTCATCCCAGGGTCTTAAATCAAATGATTTAAGTCACAAAACATCCCCAAGAGATGCACTGTGTACTGTTAGGCAAAGAATGAGAGAGCACAGAAATAGTCCACTGGCAAGACAATACAGGAAACTTAGCAGAGGAAGGAAGGAAGCCTGGGATCTCTTGGGATCTCAGGCAGTGTGCTGTTAGCTGCAGCTTCTTTATGGAAACCAAGCTCAACTATAAGATACCATACCTACTCTCTATTACTTCAAAGCACTTTTACAGGAAAAGATGGTTTCTAATATTGGAAATAACGGCTATAATACGCATGCACCTTTCCAAGGGCAAAAATACTTTCCTAAGCTTTTGCAAATGCAGTGCTTGTGCAAGGCAAGGTCACTGCACAGTTCCTTCTGCTCTGTTTAAAAATATCTCACAGTTATAACCACAGTAAACATATTGCCAGCTCCCAGGATGAGCCTCCTGAGTGCTCAACTTGACATTGCAAATAAAGTTCCCTCTAAATGAATAAATAAGTAAATAAAGTCATGTTGACCCTTCTGAATACTAAAATCTTGCATTTTCCCCATCCCTCTCATGGAAATTACCTTAAGTTTATTTCAGCAGTTTTCAGAGAGCTGTGGTCTCTGTAAGACCTCTCTAACATGGCCCCTAATAAAGTTACCTGTGTGAGAAACTCTTGAGCCCCCCCCCCGCCAGTGCTGTCTGCACTGCTCTTCTCAGCTTCACTGAACACTCTAATTGCTTCCATTTATGACTAGCATTTTCCTGGCTTAGAATTGCTTCATGCAGATACACTGCTGCACTTCAAATAGTATGACTGTTCTTACACTTTGCAAACAGCACATCTATGTTTGCTTAAGTTTGGGGTGGAATTTAGTGGAGGTGGTGCATAAAGCAGTCTAGCTCTTACTCAGAGTGAAACTTTCTCAAAAGGTCAGCGTCTTCATCAGATCCATCTCCAGAATGCTTTTCTTAATGAAAGGGGAAAAATATCCCCCCTTCCTACTTAGAGGTCAATTGTATTTCAATTTATAAAAAAAAAAAAAAAGAAAAAAGAAAAAAGCCATTTGTCACCTGCATATGGAAAGAAACATGCTAAGATTAATATTCAATCTAGCATGCAAAATACTCCTGAGCATAGATTTGCATCTGCTATTGCACTTTGACTATCATTTCATGACTAGCATGAGTATACTTACAAAGAGGTGGTCCAGTGTAGTTAATACACCCACATGGAAGGGCTATTTCAGCATGTACTTTTGACCAACTTAGCTCTGCCCTATCCACTGCTCCCTCTCTCAGGAGCCTGTTGGAACTCACAAAGGAATGGCTAACAGAGATTAAAAAAAGGCTTTCTCGTTCAAAGTGCTGTACTTTTGTGTATTGTTTGTGGTACCTCAGCTACTAGCAGGAGCCCTCCCAAGGGACATTGCCACTGGACTACAGTCAGAGAGGTGGCCTGCTCTCTGTGACAGTGCCATTGCCTGTAGAACACCGGCAATGATGGCAGTGGTATCAGCCCTAGCAGAGGAGAGTTTGGGCCCCCTGTGATGATCAAAACGTTCTTCATGGTCAATAATGTTGCTGTATCACCTGTGCCCAAAAAAGCCCTGTAAAAGTTTTAAACTGCAAGCCTGAAACTACATCTTCCTTCCTCCCCACCTTCCCTGCAAAGGACTCGGGTACATTTCTATACCCGTTGTTACTTTGTGGTTAATTTTTCCCTCTGCTTTCTCATCATCTGAAGCCAATGTAGGTTATATGTGTTTCAGTAGTTTTTCCCAGGGGAGGAATTAACGGCCAGAGGACAGCTGATGTGTTCAAGCAGTAAGAAAACGGAATGCAGAGCAATGGGTGCATGCAGACTTTTTTTCTGTTCAGGGTGAACAAAGTGATCATCTCAAATATACTGAATGGGAAATCTGAGCTGTAGTGGATGTATATGGATATAACACAGAATGTATCTAGACAGACACACATGCACACATATGTACGTGCAGCATATTATCTATATGAAAGAAAAAACCTTTAGCTTTAAGGAAGTCACCATACAAAAGGTGAACTTACTTTTGTGTGTAACATCAGTTGTGCTAGGAACTGCAGCTCAGAAACATTGTTTATGCTGTTTTGAAACTGTCACACAGTGTTTTACCTCAAGGAAGAGGCTTACTTCCTACAAAGGAGCGCATAATTTGTTCTATAGTTTCACATAATAGCGTGGCAAGAGGTTTTTCATGACAAGCAACAGTAAAGATACTCAATAAAAAAACCTCACAGTATGACTGATGAAATGTAGCATTTCTGTTCACAAATTAATGCCTCTCAAATAAGAGAATGTGCATGCTTTAGAAGGAAAAAGCAATGGAATAATAGGAGGATGGAGAAAAGGGACTGTCATTGTTAAGCTGACATCAAATGTGCTTCTCTTCTGTTCTCTTTAATTGGCTGAGCCTGTGTCAAAAACCTAAATAATCAAAACAAGAACAATTTCAGTAATAGACTCCATTTCTGAATCTGTGTAACTTGTACTGCAGCAGTCCCAGAATTACTTCATGTATCTTGATAAACAGGCACTAAAGAGCAGCAGTGGGGACCATGAATATGAAGTGGCTCTGTCGCCTGTGGGAACACAGGAGCGCTGGCAGTGCCAGACCATGACTTCTGCCCCTACATCACTACCTCAGTCCTGCTACAATTAACATTAATCACTGCTTTAACTCTTTCAAAGGATAGCCAGGGACTTCAGTGAAATCACTTCATTGCTAATGAGGGATAATTTAATGATGGGTCAATTTAAGCCCCAACAGAGCACTTGCACTTCATATCACAATCTGCCACCACTGGCTGGTGGCCTCAGCAGAAAAGCTGCTTGCAAAGCAGATGAGAGCTGACCCAGGCTCAGAGCCTGGCTCTGTGAGTACTGCTTGATATAGAGCCAGAAGGAGCAGGGGTTGGCCCTCCTGTGTTATTGCTCCTGTCTGCCCCTCCTGTAACAGAGCAGGAGGTCGCAGTTCCCTTGGATTGCTCCCAGCATTGCTTCTCCCAGTCACTTTTGAGCAGTCACCTCGCCTGCAGCGCCCAGCCAGGCAGCCCAACTCCTCCAGGTATGGACATGGCAGGGCAATAGTGGCCAGTCCCACAGGGCTTCTGCCCACTGGAGCCCATGGGTGATGGGTGAAGAGACAAAGCTGGCTTTGTTCCCCTCCTGGGAGCCTAACATGCCCTGCATGGAGGTATCACTGACAGCAGGGTGCCAGAGAGTGTCTGTGAAGCTGGAGAGGAGACAACACATCTCAGGATGACACAGGGTGCTGGGCTTGCAGAGCTGGCTCTGAGAACCAGCTCTTCTTTCACATGAGCTGCTGGGATTTAAAACCTCACTGATGCAGAAACAAGTGCAGAACCAGCTCTCTATTCACATCCATGAGAACAAGAAAGTATTATCCAGAGGCACCTTGACAGGCTTGAGGAGAGGACACGTGAACTTCAAGAAGTTCAACAAGGCCATGTGCAAGGTCCTTCACCTGGGTCAGGGCAATCCCCAGTATCAATACAGACTGCAGGATGAATGGATTGAAAGCAGAGAAGGACAAGGACTTGGGGGATACTGGTGGATGAAAAGCTGGACGTGAGCTGGCAATGTGTGGTAATTCTCCCCCTCTTCTCCTCTTTGGTGAGACCCCACCTGGAGTACTGTGCTCAGTTCTGGAGTCCCCAGCACAGGAAAGACATAGACCTGTTGGAGCGGGTCCAGAGGAGGGCCATGAAAATTATGAGAAGCCTAGAACAACTCTGCTATGAAGAAAGGCTGAGAGAGTTGGGCTTGTTCTGCCTGGACAAGAGAAGAATCCTGGGAGACCTTATTGAAGACTTTCAAAAATAAAGTGGACTTGTAAGAAAGACAGAAAAACTTTTTAACAGGGCCTGTAAGTGACAGGACAAGGGGCAACAGTTTTAAACTGAAAGGGAGTTGATTTAGAATGGACATAAGGAAGAAACTTTTTATGAGAGTGGTGAGACACTGGAACAGGTTGCCCAGATAAGTTTGGATGCCCCATCCCTGGAAGTGTTCAAGGTCAGGTTGGAATGGGGCTTTGAGAGACCTGATCTAGTGAAAGGTGTTCCTGCCCATAGTAGGAGGATTGGACTAGATGACATCTGAAGGTCTTTTCCAACCCGAACCATTCTGTGATTCAGGATAGAGACTGCCCTAAGCACTGGTGCCTCCCTGGCTGTATACAATGCATGGGTTTGAGTTGCCTAAGTTGCCTTGTTCATTTCTCCCACTGGTGCCTAGCACAGCAGCTTCCTTCTACTGATGCATGTAGCATCTGGATGTGGATGCTACAGAGGTCCCCTGTCCAAGTCACACAAGCCACCCCAGCAGCTTGCGCTGACTTTAATTCTGGCTGCTGCTGACTTCTTCATGGCCACACCAACCTCTCATGAGCAAAGCCCATTTGATAGAAAAGGCTGGGGAAGTCTGATCTGACACAGCTGATGCAAAACCCAGCCAGCTACAAACCTCCACCTGAGCTGGTGATAACCCCATTCCTTTGGTGCCCCTTAATGCAATTTAAAGCATTAAAAACAAATATACTTTGCAAAAAACAGCAAAAAAGTCAGTTTCTCTTAAGATACTCAGTTGCTAAGCTAAGACAGCAAGAACAGGTTGCAAAAGGTTATTTCAGTAAGCAATGAAAGCATTTGTGAGAGTATGTTCACCATGAAGAGTTCAGCTGAACGCCTGGTCATATTCAGGACAGTGTGTTCTCCTCCCCGGGACATTGGCTGATTGCTGCGGATGATTTCAGCTTTCCCAAATTGCTAGCTGCTGGTGTAGACCATACGCTGGTACATCGCTTTTCACTAACTGTGATAGCAGAGGTCATGTTCTGCACAGAGAAGCAGCAAGTACACAGCAAAGACATGACAGCAGTGCACAGTTCTCTTGTTTGCAGCAGTGACCCAGCCCTTGCTCACTCTTCTCCCCTTGGTTCAGCATTTGTGAACCTGTGTTTATAGAGAGTAAACCAGTGCTTCGAAGAGAAGCCAAGTGCCTCAGGCTCATGCTGGTGGATGCCAGGGGCCCTACCCTGTGTGGGTAGCACTGGCAACATAGAGGGAGAGCAGCTAATGCTGTGCTTGTTTACTGCATCCACACTGCTATTTCCAACTGCATGACTCTGGCTGTGTTCCTGAGGGAGATTAAGGCTGCCCTTCTTTCTGTGAATTCTGAGCTGAGATCATCCACAGCTTTAGTATCTGTACTTCAGCAGGGCCAAATCCCATCTTGTAAATAGGTTTATGATCAGTGCTACTGTGACGGTTGCCATCTAAGGTAAATGTACCCACAAATGTGCCCGAGACCCTCGCAGCCAAACACGTGTTTTTTCCTCAACCGCATTACAAAGCAGAAGAAGTATGCACTAGACAGTTGCTTCCTCTCTGGGCAGTCACTAAAGGGATCTTTGCCCATTGTCCTCAGAGGATAAGTCCCAGGAGGACTCACACAGGTGTGGTAGCAGTCCTCTCTGCCAGCAGCCCGGATGGCCAGAACTTCTAGCCAAGGCTCCCCAGTGGAGTGAGATTACACATGCAGAAGGCTTGGTGGCCTCCTTGGTGGTGCTGTTGCTGGGGTGACATATGACATGGAAGCAGCTGGTGCTGATCCAGCTGGAAAGTTAAACACAAATATAAAAATTTCTAGATATGTCTGTCTGTAAGCACAGAGGATGACCTTCAAGATGTTTCAGTAAATGGGACTACAACACCCAAGGCTGAGCGTGTGCAGCATGTGATGTCCATGGCAGCCCATGGAGCTGCCTAGGTCGGACTATCAGTGCTTCCTGGGGCACCTGGAGCAGAGCATCTGCCCAGGGTCCTCTCAGGTGGGCTTGTATGGAAAGGGATGCTCTGGAAAGTCCTGAGAACTTCCTTGTTTTACATTCCTGCAGAGGAAACACATAAAGGCAGCATGTATCTCTACTTTTTCTGCTGGGCCTACATAGGGCAGTTTGTACTTTCAAAACCATGCTATGCAATAGTCTAAGAAAATTACTGTTCCCCCCCGTACTTGTTAATATATGCATTTCTAGAAGTTATAAATAGTTATATTCTAGGCATTTTTATTTTTTTGTATTATGCCTTCTTGGTTTGGCGTTGGGTTTTTTGGGTTTGTTTGGGGTTTTTTTAGTGAAAAACCCTCAAACCTTGTATGTCTCTCATTGTTAAATGCAGGAACCGTGCCAGCCTGATCCAGGAGGATGGCTCTTGTGCCATTCAGTCATGCATTATGGTAGGAGAAAAGGCTGAAACCAAACTGAAACACACATCTGTGTTCTCTTGTCTTTCCCCAAGTGCACATTTTTTTCCCCTCAAAGGATAAAAAATGTAGAAGGTACACTACTTCTGACTTCAAAGCCAGTGCCAGCCTTGGCAGACAGCTTTAGTAGCACGCTCTGGCAGATCTCCTGTGTCTTTTGCAAAGGAGCAAAACCAACATCACTTCGTGTGATTTGAGAAGTACACCTGCTAACCCAGACTGAGTTTGACCTAGACAGCAAACTCCTGTCTACCTGGTTTGGGCAGCTACTGTAACCCCTTTTCTGCAGAGGGACCTTGGGAACTTAGGTAGAAGCTAGGTCAGACAAATCTGAGAAAAAAATCAAAACTCTGTCCAAGTAAAAATGTGGAAACACGGCATTTGAAAATTAAATTTATCTGTTTAAGAAGTGTTTGTCCTGACACTTCTGTTAAAGTGGGGTAAAAATGACTTCTCAGATGTTCAGGTTCTTCAATTTTCTTGTCTGTTTGCTGAGAATCAATTAGGCAATTGAGCCAACCTGTGGCCACCAGGTTCAAATGCAATGCCATACAGAGCTGTAAGTGTTGGTTCTGCCTATAAAAGTTTTATTTTCCTGGTGCTTTGCTTTCATATTTCCAGTGGTTCACAGTTTGAGATTTCAAGAAGATAAGTAGTTTGTGGAAAGTCCTTCAAAAAGAAAATGCACAAGGTGCTCTTTCACAGGCATGACTTCTGGGATTCTTATTTTTAATTGCTTTACATAGACCACACAAAAGCAATTTGCCATTAATGTTTTGTCTTTCTGCCTTGGTATAGCAAAATAGTTTCATCAAGTCTTCACATGGGCCATGTTTGCTTGTTGCTTTAAGTATTGTTTTGTAAATAATAATAATACTTTTATAAAGCTGCAGGACAAGTCTCCTGTTCCTTGATTGCCGCGGCCGAGCGGTGG
>VZRW01004731.1:666464-676927 GCA_013398125.1 Aegotheles bennettii | reverse complement strand
CACTGGTTTGTGAGGTCTTTCACGTTTGTCTGCACCTAAAAGTCTGGCACAAGGACGGGGACATCCGAGGAGCTGGGCAGAGCCAGGATCAGGCCAAGCAGGTGGTGACTCCTCACACGGTGGGGAGCAGAGCAGTGGAACTCCTCGCCAAAGGTTGTGCGTGCAGAAAGGTGAAGTCAGTTCAGGGGAAGCCAGGGCGAGAATGAGGAAGAGCAGAAGTTCACTGCTTGGTTTCTGAATAACGAAATGCTGTGAGTTCAGGAGGAGCCACAACCAGCTGGGGGTGGGACAGCACGTGCAGGACCCATGTGCCTCGTCCTGTGCCTGCCTCCATGTCCCCATTGTTCCCTGTCGCTTCCCAGGGTGAGTGAAATGCTTCCGAGACCCTCACCCCAGCGTGCCTGGCGCCGTGTTTCAGAGACTGTGTGGTGGGCACAGCCTCGGCCTCGGCGCTCCCTGTGCAAGCTGGCACCTGGGACGTGCTCCGGGGACACCCTCGGTGTTCCCGATGAGCCCGGAGCAAGCTTTGCCCCCAGGCACGCCGGGCTCCGCAGCGCCCCCAGTGTCACCCTGCGGTGCTGTTTCGTGTTGCCCTTTCCAAGGATTTATCCCGTTTGGGTTTTTCTGACACGGAGATGATCGGCTTGGGCTCGGGAGAGGCAGGAGAAGGAGGCACTGACACTGCTCAGCTGCACCCTCAGTGTCACGGGGACACCTGCAGAGGTAGATTGGGGCACAGACACCTTTGTATCCGTTGCCCACTGGACCCGGGGTGGTGATGGGACAATGTGCAGCTGATCGGAACCAGGGGCATTGGTTTAAGTTACAGTTGCCCAATAAACTGCTCTGCTTCAGAGCTCGGGGTCGCTGTGGCTGTCAGAGTCTCCGGTGGCAGTGTTCCCCCTTGGCCTGTGTGGCCACCGAAGCAGCGCTCATGGTTGCCCTCTTCTGACCCTCGATCACAGGTTATTTGGACAGGATTGCTGTGCAGGCTGCAGCCATGGTTGTCCAGCCTGGGGACTCCTTCCAAACACACCATGGGCCAAAGTGGTTTGAAGTTTTCTATTCTGGCGTGGTAATTGCAGTGAAGGACAGATGTGTGTGGATAAATAGTTCTTACTTGTGGATTTCCTAAGTGCACAAAAGGCTTCAGACCCAAGGGTGTGAAGAGAAGTGAAGTTCACTGTGCTTCTTGTCTCTCCTGTGCAGGGACTGGGTGTCACTGGGAGCCACTACCTGAGTGTGTGCTCTCCTCCTGCAGGTGTTTTTCTGCCCTTTCAGGGTGGCTGATTAGGAAAGCAAGGTGATCTTCTTAAAATTCAGTTCTGATATTTTTCCACCTGAAATGAGATTTCTGGTGGGACATCCCGCAGGAGTTCTTCTGGGCAGCTGAAACGGGCAGCTCCTCACCTCCGGGTTTCTGCAGACCCTTGTGAGCGTGCTATGAGACAGCTGGAAGCTTGGCAGTGGTTCTGGGCGATGTGCTCAGACAATGTAGAGCCCCCTGCCACTGCAGCCAGCCTGAGGGTGGGGTCAGAGGGGCGCAGGGATGGCCCCAAGGAGCCCCTGCTCAGGCTGTGTTCCTGGTACACAGAGAGGCGCATCCAGCTCTGCGGTGACCCCGTTCACAGCCACCCCAGGGGATCATTGCTTCCTTCTCTCTTTTGTAGGGTGGCTTCTCTGCTGGGGCAGCCCCTGGGCTGTCTCCCCTGAGATCAGGCGAGCCGAGGGCTGGTGTGGGAGGAGCAGCAGCCAGAGCTGTCCCAGGCACGGAGGGAACGAGCAGAGAGGCCGTTTCACAGCTCGGGCAATTCCACAACTGACCGCTACCAAACCGTGTCCTGGGGCTGCAGACTTTGCCCTCCCCGGCTGCTGAGGAGGCTCCATGCTGGTTTTATTACACATCTGGACAGTAAAGGGATTTATTCTGAGTACAGAGCTCTGGTAGGAGGACTGCAGAGCTGCAGCACCTCACTGGGTGAACAGCCAGCCCGTTTGTGTCCGTCCCGAGGGTGTCTGGTGCGAGGGGTGACAGCCAAGTGGGGGTATTCAGTATTTTGGCAGCACAACCAGACAAGGTGAAGGAATAGGGGCAATGACAAGTGGTCTGTGTCCGTGGGAAGGAAGAGGATATTGCAGAGAAGCAGGTGTGTTAGCCCTTTGATCTGACATCCAGTCCCACAGCTCTGCTCCGCTCCAGGGCTGTTGGAGGCGTTTCAGGCAGCGCTGAGCAAATCTCATCACCTCAGCCAGCACCTCCTGTGCTTGTTGCCTGGTGCTCTGGAGGCTGGGTTTGTCCCTGTGTGTGCTCTCAGGAGCCTGACCACTTCCGTGGTTTGCCTGGCTCAGCCAATGGTTCAAACTGAACTGTTTGTTCACACTCACACTGTGAGGAGATTGTACTTTGCTGGCTTTGTGGTTAGCACTTCCCACTGCCCGTCTGTTCCTGGGATTATGGTATTGACAGTGCTAGAGGAGAGCCCAACCCCTCAAGGAAAACAGAATTGTGCCAGGTTTTCTCGTGGGTTCATTCTCCTTGGTCCAACATTGCCTGTGACTGTGCCACCAACAGAACAGCCGGGGTCATCGTGCAGTGGCCCGTGGGTTCGGTGCTTTTGTTGCTGTAACTTCTGTTCTTCTCCACTCCTCACTGTGCAGCTGCGTGCAGAGAGGGGCTGTCAGCCAAACAATAATGGTGTTTGTAGTATCTGAAGAAGCAGAACATGGTTTCTTACACTGGTGTGGGTGAAGGCAGTGTTGTCTCGTGCTTCACTAGCAGCTGAGTTGCTTCAGGAAAGTTCTTAAGCAGAAACTCGTGCAGGAGCAGCTCCTCTGCAAGCACGGGGGGCTGATCTTGCATAAGGACATCCTTTCTCTGGTGTTATTTTCTTGCCCAAATCTGTTACAGAATCCCAGAAGGGATGGCTTGGCTGAGGGGGAGAGCTCTGCTCCCCTGTGTGTGTTGGGGATTCACCTCTCAGAAGGGATTTTACAGCGAGGTGTTTCCCAGGCTGTGCAGCAGACATCGTTCTCTGCATTCCCAAAGGAGAGGGGAGGCGGTTCAATCTTTGGAAGGTTTTGTTGATGATGTTGGTTTGAGGCATCCATGATGAACGGAGGAGGCTGGAAGGAAGGCTGCTGGCGCACTCGGTACCTTTTTGCATCTAGCCCTTGGCTCACCTGAAGTCTTCTCTTCCAGCATCCAGGTGGAGAAGAGGTTTTGCTCGAACAAGCTGGTGCAGATGCCACAGAGAGCTTCGAGGACGTTGGGCATTCCTCAGACGCCAGGGAGATGCTCAAGCAGTACTACATAGGGGAGGTCCACCCGGTAAGGACCCGCGGGCTGCGACAGCCTCCCTCAAACACCAGATGGGACTGTAAAAGTGTGACTCTCCTTTGTGTAACCCACTAAACACAAACACCAAAGTAAGTTAGTTGTTAAGGGTTGCAGGCGTTCTCTGCATTGTCCAGGATCTCTGTTGAGGGAAAAAACCAAATGGTTTTTCTCTGTGCCCCACTCAGAGCCGATCTCCCACTGCAGTTAAATCAGGGGCACTGAAGAAGCTGTCTAATCCATTCCCTCCTTAGCTGGTGGTTCCATAACTCCCCCTTGCCTTGTAACTTGGCGTTCAGGAGGGTGAGGGGTTGCAGGGGCAGAGCACAAACACCAGCTCCCTGCCTACTGCCAGGACGGTGCCTTTGGGTGCTGAAGCAACAACTCCTTTGAAAACTGAATCCAGGCAATTACCCTGGTGATGAGGGCTGTGCACAGAACAATTCCCTCGTAAAGGCTGCAGGTCGCTCTTGAAGTCACTGCTTATCTTTATTTCTTCTTCTTTTTTTCCCCTTGGCAGCATGATCGTAAAAACGAAGGTTCTAAGGTAAGCTATGAGTATTTTACTTTTCCATTTTGATCCCGTGCTGTGGAAAGGATATTATGCTCACAAAATGAACAATGAAGTTGTCATGTGCCTTTTTTTTTTCCTCTGTGGAGCTTGTGGCTTTTTGTTTACACAAACTACAGTAATGACCAAATCCTCCAAGCAAATTATACCTTTGTTTTTGTTCTGAAGCTCAGCAGCCACCTCGGTGTGAAATTGGAAGTGTTTTTCTGTGCCCTCTCCCCTGACATCAGTGATGTTATTTCCACCCCTGGAGCTACAGACCCTTTTTTTGCCTTGCTGCTCTGGGCTGGCCGCTGAACTGTTCCTGTTGTTGCGCTCGAGCCTGGGGACAGGCACAGCCACCTCTGGGCTGGCTGCAGAACAAGAATTCTCTGTTAACCACCCTAGTAATCACTGGTGTTGCTTAAAACTCAGGTACTCCTGGGTTAGAACAGGGCACAAGTGTTGCAAAAAGGCTTTGAACTGCATGGGGTGAGGGAAATGGCAATAAATAGAATCCCATCCGAGAGGTAAACACGCGCCTCGCCGCTGGCGGCTCCTCTCGCTTGGCTCCAAGGCTGGGGCCAGGCACAGCTCTGCCTTCAACAGCGCTTTCATTCGGTGCTGCTCAGACTGGCAGGAGTCGAGGAGGAAGCTGTCGACAGCGGGAGCGGCGACAGGAGCCCTGGCAGTGCTGGTGTCAGCCACAGGAGCTGGGGCTGGGGTTGGGGAAAGCCTACACTTGGTTATAACACAGGGCCGGCACAATTATGCATCTGTTGACCTCAAAATGCATTGTTTGGTCCAACACTGTTTCATAAACAGGATCATGTGCCTGAAGGGTGCATGGGGATAAGCAGTAATCCCAGCAGCTCCCTTGGATTAGGAATTAAATATTTTTCTTGCAAATATTTTTTCCTCTGAGGAGGAAGTCCAGTGGGTTACGTACAGCCAAGGCCTTTCTCCAGCGTACAACATCTGCTTTAAAATAAGGCCCAAGTATAACTTAAAAATAGCAGCAAGAGATAGAGGTCAGCAATGTAAAAATAAATAGGGGGGAACCACAAAAAAAAGTTGTATGCGTGTAGCCTTGTGCCATAGCTCCCCACGGAGGAGTGCCCATGTTTAGCTTCCACTGAATGTCCTGCGGCAGGAGAGCAAGCACTAGGTAGGGCTCTCAAGAAATGGAGATAATTGTGTTTAGGGTGGGCAGGAAAGGTGATTTTTGGCTGGTAGGGATTGATTAAACTGGAGAGCAGCAACAGCCGTCAAGGAAGAGGGTGTAGAGCTGATGAGAGCCTAAATGAGAATTGCAGCTGGCTGGAAAAAGGATTTAAATTCTCAGAGTTTTATGAAAGGAGAAGTATATAAGGTGGGGAATGGGCCGTGTGCAAGGGAGGAGCTGAGGAGAACATTGTGGTTGTGTGCTTCTGGGGTCGGGATAGCAAATGGGGCCGTGGGCAGGGTGTGGGGGGGGGTCCCGGGGAAGGGCTGCCCGTGTCGGGGTGCCAGCGATCACCTGCAGCGTGTGGAATGGACTGACCGGCTGCGAGGGAACGAGCCAGGGCTGTTCCAGTGTGACAGTGATGGCTGGGTGGGAGTGTTGGATTGATGGAAAGAATGTGGAGGTGAGGATGAGGGCAAACAGCCCCAGACACATCCGCACTTGTGACGGAGGGTGTTTGGGAGGGGGGGTGTTATTTTTCCTCTGTATCTGTAATCGCATGTTCGGTCTTGCAGTCTTATTAGCACGTGTTTAATGGTTGGGGTTTTTTGCCTGCTAAATCAACCTCTTTCCTCCCTCAGGATCCAGGCAGGACATCCTCAGGCCAAGCAAGGTATGGTATCCTCTTAAAATAAGAGAGCTGAGGGGTTGGTGCTCTCTGTTTGTAGAACTGCCTGTTGCCTCTGATGAGCAGGGAGGGAACCCCGAGGACGCTGCTGTGCTGTCCTGCAGCGAGCACAGTCCAGAAGCAGCTGCCAAGCTGCAGCACACAGAGCTGGCTGCCAGGGTGTGAGGTGCAGTTTTTTGGAGGATCTTTACCGTGAGCAGCCCCGTTTAGTTGAAAATCCAGGAGTGCTCACAACCCCTGGACTTCAAGAGCTGACACAGAACTTTTTTGCTAAGGAAGCTGCTGAAGGTGAGCCTGTGGCCCCGGGTTTATGAGCGAGGAAGATTTATTGTGGGATGGCTGCAGCAACTGCCACCCGTGAGTCAGCTCGGCTGTTTGTACAGCACTAATTACACTGGCTTATTTAAGGAAAAAAAACATAAAAATTCAACCAACAATCAGCAACAAAAACCCCAAGTTGGTTTCTGTGTGTGCCAGGCTGGAGACGTCAGCAGTTCAGCTGCTATTTTGTGTGGCAGGGAGCTGCCCATGCGGGCGGAGGGGCCTCGGCAGGGGCTGGGCAGAGCCCTGAGCACCGGGATGGCTCGGAGCAGCCTGGCCCCATGAGCTGAGGAGGGACAAGCCCTGAGAGTGCCCTGATGAGAACAGACGTGGCACAAGTGATGAACATCTTGAAGGAGTTATTAACTCGATACTTTCCTCTGTTTTGTTTTTTCTCCCCGTAGTTTCTGGTCAACATGGCTGATCCCCATCTTCGGAGCACTGGTCATAGGTTTAATGTATCGCTACTACATGTTGGACGGGAGGAACTCCTGATCTGACCTTGCTGGGACCTCGGAGAGCCTGAAAGAGAGAGAGGGTGTGAGAGAGAGTGCGTGCATGCAACACGTGGGGCTCTGCTTCCCCTAACCCATCCTGCCTTGCTCTGAGCTTTCCGTCTGTCTGGTGATGTCAATATCCATGGGACCAAGCTAACACCGACCCCTCCCCTAACCCTGGGACCCACGGACCTGCCGTGCTGCCCCCTCGCCGTGGTGGGGCAAGCACAACCTCCCGGTATTCCCGTGTGTTTGTGCGTGGTTCCCCTCGTGTGTGTGTGCTCGTGCGCTCCTCTCCCGCTCTCCGAAGTGAACCACAGACAAACCTTTCTCTTTCAATGCCTTTTGTTAAGCCAGACATTGGCACAGCTGCTGCGGGTCTCTCCTGGTCAGAAATAACCTGCAGGTTCCCTGCAGAAGGGGTACCCGGAGACGCGGCCCCGCAGCAGCTCCCCCCGTGCATGCAGGCAGCGCTAACTGGAGCAGCAGGAAATCGTTAGCTTTGCTACCTCTTCCTGTACGTGTCTGTTTTTAACGGTTCAACAAATACAAGTGTTTTAAAAGCGATTGGTTCATTCTGTAATATTTCTATGTATATTCTGTGAAACAATTTACAACTTGAACCTTGGTTTGTCTGGGTGCTTTTGTGCTGCGTGCGGCAGTGCCAGAGATGGCGGCTGGCACGTGGCTTCTGGAAACACAGATTTCTCATTCTGCCCCTCGAGGTCTGGCTCTGACACACGTGCTGGAAACAAAACGCCTTCTTGCTGATTGTGAATGGGCACCGGGTGGGGGGGAACCAACTGAATCCGGTCTCCTCTCCCTAACTGGAAAAGGCAAAGAAATCCGTTTGGGATTTGTGGATGGTGCTGGTTTGGTTTGGAGGATTTCTCTCTCTGTTTTGTGTGTGGTGTGGTCACCCTCCACCAGTGCGGAGGCTCTGTAGGGTTTGTGCTTCATGCATCGAGGCGTGATACCTTCCAGCTCTTCCGGCTTCGGGATCTGCCCAGTACAGGGCACTTGTGCTGCAGTGCCCGGTGTCCTTCGGCGGGGCTGTGCAGTACTGCTCAGACACTGGTTCTGATTCAGATGTCACAGCAAAGCTCTGATCATCTTTTTGAACAGCAGCAAAGAGGGAAACGATATCCTGGGGTCCTGTTTGTGAGAGCCTCCCGTAGCTTGGGGTTTTCCTCCTCTCTTCCATGAACCAACAGTGTTCCCCACAAGGTTGTGTAGAAGAATCTTGGATATGGAATCACCCGCCTCTTCTCCTTTCTTCTTTCCTTCTGGCTCCCCGAGCGATGGGTCCCACCGGTGTGAGGCTGCTCAGCCAACAGAGGAGGCGTTAACAAAGCTTGGTTTATCTGAGGATTAAAAAAGGCAAATCCAAATCTCTGTCCTCAGGCTGAACTTCTCACACAATGCAGGCGCTGCCTCAGGTTTCACCCTGCGAGAAAGCTCTGGGTGAAATGAAAGTTGGGTGTCCACTTCTTCCTCCAGGTGCTTCAGAGGAGGTGAGTGAGGAGCTGTAAACGTGGTGAGCATGGGGGCAGGTCCCAGGATAACACAGCTGTGTGCCAGCTGCCTCGGGAATGCCAGCAGGACCGTGCTGGTCTCTTCTGCTTCCCCATGAACCCAAATGTTACTGTCCACTGGGTTGGTGGCCTGTGGAGGATGGGTGGGAAGTCTGAGGGTGGTCCTGGTGTTGCTGAAGTTAGCTGATAGAGGAGAGGCCAGGTCTGTGATGGTGACGGCAGTGCCATCTCTCGCCCTCTGCGGGAGCACTGGCACCCAGTGTCACCTCGTGCTGCACTCGGACCCTTCCCAAGGAGAGCACGTGGGAGGGTGTTCTCAGTGAGAAGGTGAAATGGAGGCCAAGAAATTCACCTCTTATTTCCACGTGTTCCACCAAGGAATACAATACCCTGCTCCCAGGCTGCCAGCAGGACCCGGCTCTCAGCACTTTGCCTGGTGGTGGCTCTCGGGGCGGATGCAGCAGCCCCAGGGCAGCAGGACCTGGTGAGATCACCCCAGGAAGGAGCAAGAGAGCAGCGAGGCAGCAAACCAGTGGCTGCCGACTCGATGAAAGGGCAAGGAGGAGTCAACAGGACCCCTCTGCTTTGGGGCTGGATTTTAACTGAAATAATCCAGGGAACAGGGCCATTAACTGAGCTGGCAGTGGGGGTTTGAGGGTGAGGGGCACTTTGTAACCAGTACTGGGTAATTCATGAACTCTCTGAGCACCCCATCCCTCGCCAGGGCCCTGCCTGGGTGCTAGAGCTGTTCCTTGGCCTGGGAAGCAGATCCTGCAGTCACAGAACCCGGGGCACTCGTAGGAGGGAGACACCAACCCCAACATGAAGGAAGGTTGTGAACTATTTTCTTGGCAAGTGCTGTTTAGCTGTAAACTTTATTTATCTCTGATCAAGAGGAATTGGATCCAAAATCCACAGAAATAAAGAGAAGACTTCTGAACTGCTTTTAACTCAGCTTCCAAGTCCCGCGGGGTCAGGACTGAGCACGGGCTGGCTTCTCCAAGCATGGAGGAGAACGTGCAGGGTGTCCGAGACAGGGATGGTCACAGATCAGGGGAGTCCAAATGCTCTGGTGCCTGTCCTTAGTGCCACGTCTGTGTGTGCAGCCGTGCATTGCCCTTCACTGCGAAGGGAACACCAGGAAAGTCCCCCCAGGAGGTGACACGGCCGTGCTGGTCTGTCTGCACTGTCCCATCTCTACTTCTAATTGTTTACATTTTAATTGCTCCAATTAGTGCTGTGTTTCTTTTCCCTTCCAAAGGCTATTTTTACATTAAAGAGTATTTTTTGATGCTTCCTCGACAGAGGCACCGGCTGGAGAAGCGAGTGCTCTCAGACACCCAAAGGCTACGTTTGGTCCATCTCTCTCCTCCCACCCCTGTCCCCAGCAGCCGCTGCAGCACTGGACATCGGGGCCAGAGCCACTGCGGCCGTCACACCGTGCCACCTGCATGTGCCCTCCATGGCACCCCTGCACACTCACGGGCAGGACCATATTCCCTTTCTCTCCTGATTTGAAGCATATTTAATATAAATCCCCCTCCGTGCTGGCTTCCAAGCCGTACCCAGAGCTCCAGAGGGGAAACCAGTCTGCAGGTGCTGGTTCTGTTTCCAGCTAAAATGGGGCACTGAGGAAAGGGAGGAAGAAGAGGGAAAACTCGAGTGCAATTTGTGTTCTTGGAGGGGGACGGGACCCCTGCTGCTGCCCAGAACACGGCTCCTTTTCCAGGAGCGTTCCATGAGTGCCGCTGCTGCAGCCAGGAGACAGCTCTGGGTGCAGAAGACACCAGTGTGAGGAGGAGGCTGCTGCTCTCCGCACCCCCAGAGGAGGTGGTGGCCGCCCGGCCCGCAGCCTGTGGGGCTTCTTGCAGGAACAGGATTGTTATCTCGGGGCCAAATTCCCCGCGTGGGCGCAGCAGCCCCGGAGCCGGCGGGACGTGCCCCGGCCGGGCTCCGCAGCGCCCGGGCTGGAGTCCAGCTCTGTGGGATGCTCAGACACCGCAGAGCCAGCGACGCCTGGGGAAAGCTGTGCTCCTTCTGATGGTTTCCCACTGCCGGGGAGGCCACGGCGAGGGCTGAAATGGGGCTGCTGCCTCGGGGGAAGCAAGAAAACTTGCAGCTCCTGGCCCTGGGAAGGATGATGGCACTGGGTGCTGTTGCTCACCTGTGGGCACAGGCAGCCCCCAGCCCTGCTCGCCCGGGAGAGGTAGGACCTCAGTGCTGCCAGGGTCTTCTCCAGGAAGGTTTTCTTGGCAGTACCATCCTTTAGGGAGTTAATTTTTAGTGAGGACTACAGACAGAAGGGTCAGAATGTTTAACCTGGACAAGCCATGCCAAGGAGTCACCACCTGGTTTGTGGAGCCAAGTACAACA
>VZRW01004731.1:600088-661538 GCA_013398125.1 Aegotheles bennettii | reverse complement strand
CGGCGGGACCGGCACCGGGGGCCCGGGGGAACCGGCGGGCCCGGGGTTCGGGGCTGCGGGTGCCGGAGCAGCGTTCCCTGGGCTGCTCTGCTCTCACCCAGCACCCCTGGAGGGCCCTGCGAGGGGTCTGTGGCCGTCCCTGCCGGCGGGGCAGCGGTGTGGGGCTGTGCCAGGGAAGGCACAGAAGTGTTTTATTGCCCCGAAGTGGAGACTTTAACGTTGCTGCAGGAAAGATTGATCTCTTTTAGAATTTTCGGAGCTGGTTGTAAGGTGCTCGTTAACGCTGGGTCGTTAGTGCTGAAGCTGAAAGAAGTAAAAAGACCTTAAAGAATCAAAGTGCATCCTTAAAGCTCTCAAGCTGCCCTAACTCACTGTCTCACTGTTCAGGGGTCTTAAAGTTATCACCAGTGTGTAACACCATGGTTTTTGTAAAGGTGCTGCTCCAGGGTTTGAGGCTCTCCTGTTGCCTGTCGCACGTGTGCAGTCCTAATGAGGGCAGTAGAAGGGAAAGAGCGTTTTGAAACAGGGCAGTTCTAATTAAAAATGTGACAAACGATGGTTTTGATGGGGTTCTGTCTTAGTGGAGACTTGAGAAGTGGAAAAGGTTCCGTGTAAGTTGTGAAATTTCATTGTGCTCAGTTGAGCAGAACTCGAGGACTCGCTGCTCTCACTGGGAATCCTCAAAGTTTTTAATGTTTTTATATTTAATGGGATGGCTGAGCATCTGTTTCAGGTAGGAAAAGGATCCCACACTGTATCTTTTCTTCTCGTGGTGTGGGTTTGGAGCTAGGGAAGGGCAGAGGAGGATGGTTGGTGCTCAGGAGTGGCCGTAGGGAGCTCCTGGAGCCAAGGAGGTGGCGTGTGATTGAGGTGTGTGAGGCAGTGAATGGTTATGAGAGCCTAAAGCAAGGCTTGCTCTGCATATTCTGCTGTAATAAAAAATCAAGGAGATGTTAAATTGGAATGCAATCTGATTTAAATGAAAATTCAGAACAAATTAATATGGTTTTACAGAATATTCGAATAACTGAGCGATCCTCTGCTGCGAGGTGTATCAGTGCCACTTGCAGCTGGGTTTAGGAGGAGGTATTAGTGGTTATCTGATTAATCAGAACACACTCAGCCTGCTTTTTTTTTTTTTTCCTAGATAGATACGGATAAACTTATCCTGTGGACAAATGCTCTGGATCAGAGCACGAGTACAACTGATGAGATAAAGGGAAAGGTCTGAACACAGTGGGAAAGCCACAAGTATGCATGTGTGATGAGGGTGTGTTGGAGCGCGTAGTTCCTCCCCGCTGCTCTCCTTCCAGGAGCGCAGCCACCCCGCCACTTGGAGCCCAGCTCCCAGGTTGAACTGGGGCCAGCAGCTTTTCCTCTGCATGGCATTCCTGTGTGCGCCGGGATGCTCGCGGTGGAGTGGGACCGGTCCTGTCAGTCTGGCGATGGCCAGCGCTGCCGTGTTTTGGAAACAGAAGGGTTGTGAGAATGAGAGACGCTGTGGGGCTGGGGCAGTCGGGGCAGTAACACACAGACTTTAGTTATGGAAGTTAAGGAGCATTGGTGTGCTGATGGGAGCGGACTCGCCCGCGCTCGGCGGTGGGGTTGTCTTTGTGGACGCAGCGAGCCGAGGTGGTGCTTGTGCTGGTGCAGGTTCTCATGGTGTGGTTTGTGCCATTCCCTGACAGACTGAGCTGAGCCATGGCTCTGTCTCCCTGCTCTGTGCTGAAGTTTTGGCTGGCGTGGCCGCTTCGGTGAAGATTTCTGTTTTCATGTTCTTTTAGAGATGTTCAGCCCATCTTCTAACAGCCCATGGCCCTGAGGTGGGAGGGCAGCGCAGACAGAGGGAGCGGCGCTCATTTAAAATCCGGTCTGATCATTAATTTGAGTTATTTCTTTTCATTTACACATAGCTTGGGATAGAGAATATTTTCCTTTGCTTATCTGAATACTTTATCCTCCAGTTGTGGCTGCTGCAGGTGTGGTTTCATGAGCAGCACCAGCTGTATGAATTCCCACTGTTAGAAGTCTCATCCCTGGTCTTCTCCTTGTCTTTCCCTTGGCTCTGCTCATGCCAGCACTTCCCTGGCCATGCACTGAACTGCACTGGAGAACCAATCACGTTAAAATCAACTCAGCTTTCCTCGTGCTCCTTCCCACCCTGCCCCCCAACACCAAAAGGGAAAAGGGCAGAGAAATGTTGGTTTTCACGAGGCAAGTGTCCTGTTGTGTTTGCTGTGGGTCTGGGTGAGCGGCGTGTGCTGCCTCAAGGAAAGGACATGTGAAAACTGGCTCTGGGGAAGGGTGGGACTGTTTCTTCCAGCAGCAGTGCCGGCTTATATTGGCTTAAAATGACAGTGAAACTGTACTTCAGTTGCAGGCCTCGGGAATACGACTGGCTATAGCTGTTAAAAACTAAAGAAATCAAAGTTTTGATCCCAAGGTTGCTGAAGCTCATCCTCACAGCCCTGAGGAATTAACCAGTGCTAAGGATGGAGCCTGTCTTACGTATAGTTGATACCAAAGCAAGGTATGTGCTTTGTAACCGTTATGGAAGGGTGGGATCCCCTGATGAGATAAGGGACACACGCAAACGTGTGGATTCTGAATGCCAAGGATGTTTGGAATGTGACAGGCTTAGCTCCCATATTTACATAACACACTGTCCTTTTTGAAATAAACCAACCCAAATGTGCATACAAATTGGTGATGTAGTAGAAGGATCACTGGAGCGTAAAACCGAGAACCTCGGGGCTGGTTGCTGTGTGGTTGGATATCATCCACAACGTTCTGATACAGCGGGGTTGGCTGCTCACCGTAACCAGGCGGTGAAACCTGTGATTAAAGCAGCTCGTCTGGTGTCAGGTACTAACTCTGCCCTGACTCAATGTGTGGTTAGTTCAGCTAACGTGCTCATTTTGAAAAATGTAAGGTGTGTGTTAATAAAGCTGCGTTTTTTGCACTGCAGCAAGTAAGATCAGAGCTTTTTATTCATTCCCCCCCTCTTGATTCTGCTTTACACAGCTGAGTAGCTGTAAAACTGTGAGACTTTCTGGGACTTGGAAGCAACAAGAAAGATGGTAGCAGGCTCCTAAATAGCTCCCTTGCCCTAAAAATGTCATGTAGTCAAAACTCAATTTTGCTCCGTGCTTAAATGTTAAATGTGAATCCTTGATACAACACGTGGGTTTTAGTGATTTTATTTTTTCCCCTGCCAGAACTTTTTTCTCTCCATGATCCAAGGGATAACTCCAGTACGACAGCGACTGAACTGTCAGAGAGGGATGGAGCAGATGCTTCATAAAAATAGTAAGAGCCTGCTTTTAGTTTTGAACTTTAGAACCAGTACTAGCAGTTTTTAGGAATGGGAATAATACTTGGCTTCTTTTTCAATAATCCCTAGCTGTTTCTGTAGCTGGTGGGAGGTGCCGTGCTGGAGGAGCTGTGCTGAGGGTTACGTGAAGGATGGGCTGTGACCGTCCGCCTGCTCCAGCTCTTCCAGCTGCCCCAGGGACACTGACTTAAGTCAACTGAAATGGATTCTATCGGAGTTTGTTCAGTTCTGTGTCAGCCTTGTAAACGTCTGTCCCTACTTTGGATCTTGCCAGTTTATTTGCTTTAAAACCAAACTATGGGGTGTTGCTGCAAGGTGTTTGTGTGGTGCTGGGGGTAGGGCAGAGGGTTCTTATTCACAGCCTTTCACGCTGTAATGTGAATATTCCGGTGACAGAGCTGCTCAAACAGACCCTTTCTTCCCTGCCGTCTGTTCTCACCCATGTACTGTTCCCTGCCTTGTGCCAGCACAATTGTTTTCTGTGGCTGCAAGATGAATGGGATTGGGAAACCGACCCAGAATGAGGATATTGTGCTCCTGATACCGTTTTCTAGCACTGCTCTGCCCCCCGCTCTGGCTTCCTGCGCAGCTGCACGAGCCACGGTGTCGGGACAGGGAAGGGGCATCGGGGACTGGATTAAGCGGTTGGGGAGGTGGCAGATGGGGTAGAACTGCTAAACCAGCTCTGCCATGGAAAGAGATGCTCCTCACGTCGTGCCTTCTGTTGCACTTGCTGTGCCCATGCGCTGTGCCAAGCCCAGGAGAACCAGGCTTCCTGCGCTGGCTCCTTGGGGACCGGCGAGGGGATCTGCTCTGGAGCTCAGCACCTCTCCTGCCACAGGTGTGGGTGGGAGAGTGGATGGGAGCTTGTGCCACTTGGCATCCTTTGGATTTCGTTTTGTTCTGGAAAGTTCTCTGTGCAGTTCTGGCACTTGCTCTAGGAGAGATCTGGGAATCTTTAGGATATGGAACGGGGGTCGGGGTGGTGCTTCAGCCCCTTTGGGACCTGTGCATTTGAAATCCAGTACAGCTGCTCCTGAGGGGAGTGCACGGGATGCTGCTGGTCAGGATAGTCAAGGAGTGATTTTTTTATTGTGGTTCCCAGATTGTGGGTTGGGATTTTTCAATTTATATAAAGCACCTGACCTTTGTTTGTGAGTTCTCACCAGCAGAGTTGGGGTCTGCTGGCTGAAGATGGTGGTCAGCCTGGAGCCTTGGTCTGATTCTTGCACCAGTACACAGACTACTGATTTTTTTGTGTGGCAATTACTGCTTTTGAACTGGAGGGAATGAAAGACTCATGATGCTTTCTTTGGTACAAAAAGGCAGTGGCACCAACTCATTTGGAGTCCCAATTTGCTGATGAACCCGAGCAGGAACCGATGAGTGGTCAAAGTGCAGGTGAAGTAAGGTATGTACATGGTCACGTCTGGGCAGTTTATCACCTCTGTTATCTTCTCTGTGCTTATGTGAGGAGTAAGCTGAAGAGGCTGAATATTCAGATAAGTTTTGGCTTCCTTGTCAGCGAGTGCAGCAGTGATTTTAGGAACCGACTGAAATGAACTCCCAGGTCTAACTTTGAACTGTGTTGTAACAGCGGATCACGATGGGCATGCAGTAAAATCTTAAGTAACTGCTGTTCCCGAAAGCAGGCAGTGTTCTAGCAATGTTTGAGGTGTAAATGCTCAGTATCAGTGAGGTTGTGCTGTTAACTCCTGTAGTTCTGAGTGATCTGTGTGCTGAGTATTGCTGCGTCAGGCTGAGGAATGTTTCACTATCTACATAAATATGCTGTGAAGAATCGTTCTCCAATCCCCTCCATTCCTTGTCCCTCCAGCAGTTGGGAAGGTTTTACTGTTGCTTTGTAAAATAATTAGGAAGGATTTCAGGGCACCTTACAACGTTTATAAAACCAGTGCAATATGCCAAAGTAACAGAGTTTTGATGCTAAGGGCAGGTTTGACTTGTGAGGTTCAGGCTGTTGGGCACACAGAGGAGGATGGGCAACAGGTCTGTCAGTGCCCAGCAAGGTGAAGAGGATGGGAAAGGAAGAGATTTAAAGGCAGTAATAAAACATTTAGAAAGGTTGGAGTCCCACTCCTGCTCAGCAGACCTGACATGCCAGGCCAGTTGTGCAGCCGCTCATTGTCCAGAGGCTAAAAAAGAAAAGGGGTTGGTTGTTTTTGTTTGGTTTTTTTTTGTATGGATTCACTCAGCAGAAGAATCTCCAAGTTTTGATAATAGCACTACAGAGTAATTGGAAAATGATAAGCTGCAGAGTTCAGTACCTTCTATTAACTGTGATAGTTTCTGCCTTCTTGTGCATAGGGAACGTGACCTACTAATGCACCGCTGGCTGCAGCCCTGGGAGCTGCTCTGCAGAGTGGGGCAGGGAGATGTGTGCTGTAAGGGACCATCAGGAGATGTGTGCTGTAAGGGACAATCTGCCTCTGTTAAGTGACCTTCGCTTCCCTCGGTGCTCGCACTCGGAGTGTTGGCAGCAGTGGCTCCTTCAGAGCTGCAGGCTGTGGTGGAGCCCACGCCAAGCCCTGCACAACTGTGCGTGGGTGACACCGGTCCCACTGCCAGTGCAGGTTCACAGTTCTGGTGCATCCACCTTGGCAGGGAGGGTCCTCTGTGTGTGCTTGGGGCACAGCAGGAGCACCTAGAACCGTTCCTTTCCGACTCTGAACAGGTTTTGCTGTTCTCAGGACATTTGTGAGTTCCCACGGCAGAAATTCTCATGCCTTACATTGCAGTCATTTCCTTACTGAGGCACCAAGTCAAGGTTTCTCCTTTAGAACACAGCCCTTTACTTCCCTGAAGCCTGTAGGAAGCGCACACAGAGGTGTTGTATTCTGTTGGCAGCTTTCTGAGGATGCCTCCCAGGTTCAGCACCTCCTGGGAGGTGTGACTGCCACATGCTCCCTTCCAAAGGGAGTTTATTGGAGCGTGTCCCTTTGGGAGTGACTTTCGGGGCATTTCTGGAGCTCCGTGCCCCAGGCTGCAGTTTGAGACTCCTCTCTGCATTTGTTAGCGATAGAGAGAGAACTTCGTCACCTCTTGTCTGTAAGAATATCTGTGTGAGTGTGACCAGTGCCCATCCTTAGCCCGGGTGCAGGTTTTATTTGGGAGTAAATCTTAATTTTGTTTTTCTTTGGGGCATCTGAATCCTAGGCAGGGCCACCTGCCTCGCCTGGGAACTGGAACTGCCCTGGAATGGGGCTGCTGCTTGCTCAGATGGGGAAATCACTTGGGTTCTTATTTTGTGGTCTGAGGGGGTTCAGTTTGAGCTTCAGTAATTCAGTGAAGGTATTTGCTACCACTTAAGTGAAAAAGGTGCTCTTGGAGGTGTGGTAGCAAGGAAGGGATTATATTGTTTAGAGTAAATTCAAGTACTCCTTGCCATGCAGGTGTTTCAATACACCCATACAACAGTGAAAGCATTCAGGGGGATTACTGCCTTTCTGTGCCTGAGCCAAGCAATTTAAAGGCTTTATTTTTACTGAATTCAGCTTTTAGACATAGTGGAAAGACAGCTGAAGTATTTGAAACCATTGCTTTACACAGTGGGGTACGGGGTACCTGTCGAAAGAACTCTGAGTACAAGTTTTCCACCCCCTTAGAAGTCTGGTGAATTGAAGAAAGATGATTTCATTGAGCTGAAGAGATCTTTGAGGAGAACAGCTTGGAGCAGCTGGTCAGGGCAGGCTCTGATAGCTCCGGTTAGTGGTGGTGAGGGGGATAGTCCTAGATAAGGGGTGCTGGAATCCCCTAAAGCTTTTGCCAGCTATGCTGTGTCCATCCAAATATGATCTTTATCTGCACACTTGCCAGTTCTCCCCATGAACCCTCACCTTCCATGGCAATGCCTTCCAGTGAGGTGATGTGAAGCTTCAGCACACACAGGGTGTTGCACAGGTTAACACTAGATGCAAAGCTGAAAAAACTGTGAATGAAGGGGATGGGAGGATGAAAGCCATGAATGGTACAACCTGGATAAACAGGCTGTGCTTATTTATTATTTCTCATGACTTCAGAGGCAGAAGATGCTCAGTGCAGTGACCAGGCAGCAGCTTAAAGCGAAAGACAGATTCTTCTTTTCTCTTCTCTTTTTTCTGCACATAATTTGTTTGTGGAAACAACTGATAGATGTTTTGGGCAGTAGGAAGATAAATGAACCAAGGGGCTGTTAGATTTGTAGAGGGTGTGTCTGGTTGGGGAAGCCCCTCAGGGAGTTAGTCTGTAGCCAGTTGTTGGAATTTGGGGGTATTCTAACAGAAATACTCCTCTAAACTTACTGGCTCGTGTAAACCTTTCCTTACAGTTTGCTGCCATCAGAGAAAAGATACGGGCTAATCAATGTTTAGTTTGATTTGTTATGTCCATCCTGAAGTTTTACACAGCTTGGCAGTTCCTGGTTCTCGCCTCCAATCCCATTGGGAGGTTCAGCTTGGCAGTACAGGGAGGAATCCTTTATCCACCTTCTGCTGTTAAACGGTTGGCTTAGGTTCCACTTGTCTCCTGAGAGTCCTGCGTGAACATATTTGGAGAAGAACTTGTTAATAGCTTCAAAACCTGTTCTTACAAACACCTTGCACCTTTATTCCCTTGTGGAATCCCTTCCAGGTGCAGGGTTTGTCACAGAGGTTTGCCCGTGCTCGCACCTCATCGCTTGTGTCTGTCAGCAGCCACAGGGAGATTTGGTATCAGCACTGCTTGTTGGGAAGGACAGAGGGCTTGGGGTGCAGAGCTGAGCTCCAACCAGAGCACCTTGTGCCTGAAGGAAGTGTGCTTTGAACAGACACTGTCCACAACACACGCTTCTGCTGCAGCATTCAGGCTCACTGAAAAGCATTTTCTTTATAACTTCCTTTTTCCCTTTCCTCTCTCTTTCCAATTTCTGCCTTGAGTGTGTCCAGAGCAGCTGCTGGTGGTGCTGAACGTGGCACAAAGCTGAGCAGGCAATGTGGGACTGGTGTGCTGTGCTCCGAGGTGCCTTGTGACCGTGTGAAAGTGCGTGGAGCCTCCGGGCTGCCTCGTGACTTCCAGTGTTTCTCAGCAGTGATGCAGTTACCTCCTAATCTGGGATCCTGCAGAACCAGAGGAAGAAGGTGGTGAGACACAAGAGTCTGGGACTGTGGAGCTGTCACACAGCACACCTCTCCCACACACCTGATCACTAGGAGTTGTGTTACAGATGTCAGACCTCAGCAGTGCTTTCTCGTGGCTGTGCCAAGCAGCGTTGTTTGTTAAACATTCCTTCATGCTTGTTTTTAAAAATGATGTTTGTCATCAAACACAGCGCCTGAACTCTAACTAGGAACCAGAGTGGGGGTAGGAAGCATAAATATGGCTCAGTTTTGGGGATGTCATGGCTGGTGTTGCACTTCTTGTTGTACAGCAGATGTAAGAGACGGCAAAAATAACCCTGTGAGAAAAAACAGTGCCAACCTGGGAAGGCTGAGGAGCATTGTTCTGAGACAGAAATGGATGGAGGGCAGGTGGGCTTGTGTGTGTATGAGTTTGGATGGTGTGTTGTACCTCCAGAGCTGTTACATCTGCTTGGAGCACCTGATTGCCTCTCTGGTGAACTTGGAAGCAGCAGTGGTGTTTTAAAGAGGCTGATAAATATCTATTATTGATATTCTCTGGTCGTGGAGTATTGGAGTTTCTCTGAGCATTTGTGAAATGAAGTCTTCGTCGTGACGGAACGTGAAGATGAGAAGAAAAACAACTGGCTTTAAAATTCAGTTTAGTGTAGAATCACAAGTAATGCAATGTCATGGTTGTAATAAGTGCATGTAGCAGTGCTGCATGGCAAAACGAGGTTGTCTGAATCCCTTAATTGAATTCTCATACCCATCGGATACGGATCCTTCCCAAACACAAGCTCAGCACGGTTTCCTGCATGCTGGAAGATTAAAACACAACAACATTAGATTCGTTTCTTTATTAATTCTCCAAGTGTTGTAAACAGATTGATTTGTTTTAAATTTTATTTTTCTCCGATTTTGGGTTGTTTGAGAGAAATGTGCATCTTTGAATACGTGGCAGAGCCCTTCAGATGTGTTGCCGAAGGGTTTAGCTGTTCGGCAGAGCAGTGCCCTTTCATGTGCCTGTCCACGCGGTTCTGTCAGTCCCCAGTTGCCTTCTCCACTGTGTATTTCAGTAGTAACTCCTGAGTTCTTGGGTTTTTGTCTGGCGTTTGCAACTGCACAGGCTGGACTTCTCAGTAAGTCCTCAGGGGTCCACTTCTTGAAGTGACAATTACTGAATCACGTTGTTCTCTCTTTGAGATGTGTAAAGTGGGATGCAAACAAGACACAGGATTTATACTGTCTGTCTACATTTATAAAAGTACTCTTTGAGCTGTGAATGGGGATGACTGAAACACAGCCAGGGAAGCTTTATTTGATATCTGGATGGGTGCCACAAATAGAACTCGGCTAACACATGCCTTTGTCAGTTGTTGAAATTCAACTTTAAAAGGATTAATTTCTCAGCCCTGCCCTGCTGTGCAGAACCCTGAACATTGAGAATAACAGCTTTCCTGAAGGTTAGTGGGGTACTGCAGTAACTGGTTTGTGTTCAGTTAGGAACAAAATTGCCTCTCTTAATTACCAGCATTTTGGGTACTAATCCTTGCACTTCAAAAAAATGCAAGAAACAAGTTTTGGCTTTCACTTTTGTACAAGAACTAATGATACTACAGCTGTGATAAAATGTTAAGGACTTTGCTGATCAATAATGCATCACTGATCATCTTTCTTTAAGGCAGAGGTGGCTGGCTGTCAGCAGACTGCTCTCTCCCTCACTGACGTGTGTTTCTGTGTTGGAGCAGCAGCGTTTGCAGATGAGATTTGGATTTGACAGTGGCTGTGCTGCACCATCAACGAGGAGCTCTCACATCCCCCCCACTGATGTTCTTTGCAATCACAAAGTTTCCTAGCGCGGGCAGCACCGTGGCATCTGCCTTTCCCCATGTGCTCATGGATCGTGTTGATTCAGGGTTTGCCACTTTTGTCTGAAGCCAGAGGGAACTGGAAGGAAGATTTTCTGTTGGGCCGTGTAAAACATCCCTGTATACACTGCAGGTTCTTTGAAAACCTGCCACTGTTGCTGTAGCAGCAGCATCATTCTTGCCAGCATCGGCAGCGCCGGCAGCGCTGGAGGGAGGGCTTGCTCCAGTCCTTCACTGCTTCGCCATCTACAGATACTGCGTGGCAGGTCGAGGGAGGGAGTGGTGGTTTGTTTCTATACTATAAATAGTAGTTTGTTGTCTATAGTTTGTTTCCACTGTCCTCTCTTCGGAGGTGCTGCTGAAATGAAAGCACCAGTAGGACGTCAGGGAGCACGCCAAGTGTCTGCCCGACAGCTTCATTGGAGAGCTGGGTGAGAACAGGGGGGCAGGTAGGGGTGGGTAACTTACTCGGGATAGGTTGATGTGCTCAGGAACAGAAGGAAGTAAGTGGTCTTTGCCTATATTAGGTTACACTGACAATTTAAACAGAGTTCTGTGTTTAATCACATTATTCTGAGACGTACTCGAAGACGTGAGATAGAAGCAGTGTTTTAGATGTTACCTGGTGGACTGGGCACTGAGTAAGACAGATCCGATCGTGTCCTGCTGGCTGGGGAGCCTGGTGAGTTATGTCCTGCCCACGGCTTGGCTTCTGCGTTTGCAGAAGGAGGAGTGGTCAGACTGACCCCTCTGTAGAATGTTTTGAGGTGCCTGCAGCAGGACTGTTAGCGTGTTGTGTCCTTTTGCTCAGCTTCACGAAGTGCAGGCTTTTGCCATGCAGTTACACAATGAGTATCTTTGTGGTTTAGTGGGACTTGGCAGTGTTAGGTTTATGGTTGAACTTGATGATCTTAAAGGTCTTTCCCAACCTAAACAATTCCTATGATTCTTTCAATGGTTGCTGCATTTTATCTATTTTTATGTTTGCTCAGGTAGGGTCTTCCCTTCTTGCTCTGTGTGAAACTCAAACCTGTCTTTGGGGCTCTTTGCCTTCTTTTAACTACTGCTAAGCAAACCTGTGGTAAGTTACTGAGGTTGCAAAGATGTTAGAAAATACAGAAACTATGATAGTCTGTCATGTATCAAAAATGTTGACAGATACAGAACCAAAGCTGATTTACTCTCTGTTCTTTCCTGCTTCCGAATCTCTTCTGTAACTTCATATGAAATCTCTGCTCTACCTTAAGCAGAGCTGCCGTTGTCTGCCGTGGTGGGGCATGCGCACTGCTGCAAGTGAGAGTTTGGATGGAGTAGTCAAAAAAAAAAACAACCAAGGAAACAAAAAGGGAAAGAAAAAAGCTCAGCCCAAAACCCCAACAACAGCCAAACCACCACACTGGAGCAGAAAGCACTCCAGCGGTCACAGAGCGTCTGGCTGTGCTGTCGCCGTCTGTTTCTGTTCTGGTTTTGTGCACTGGGCTCTCAGTTTTTCTCAGTTGCCTTCCTCAGGCTCTCAAAGCTTCCTCTGTTGAGCTTCTCGCCGAGCCCTGGTTCCCTGCTCTGGCTTCCGTCTGCGTGGTCCCTGTTCCGTATCAGCATCTCAAAATACACCTCTGCCCACGGGCGAGTCCTGCTCCACTTGCACAGAGGTGTAGTTGTGTGTTAGTAATGTGGCTGTAGTAACGTGGCTGTAGTAACGTTCTGTCCTGCTAACCTGGGGACAGAAAAGCCGCAGCCTGTCTGTATTGTCACTGCAGAACTCACTCCAGTGGGTTCTGGTGTTACTGCTCCCAGTTCAGCAGAGATGAAGTGGGAGCAGTCGCTGTGCAACGCGGGGGTTCTGCACTGGTTGTAGTGGCTGTTACACTCGAGGGTGACCTGAGGTTCCTGACATGTGTCCTCACTTCTCTGTGCCTAACAACCAAACCTGGGCGGTGAATGCTTTCCCTGGCACCTGCAGGAGAACCTGTTTCTTTGGTGGCTGTGTGGAGGGTTCTGTGGGAGGGCTGGGAACTGGGGGGCTCATCAGCTGGCTCCTGCAGGCTCTCTGGCAGGAGAAAATTTGCTTCCGAGTGTTATTCCCACACCCAAGATTTTTATACAGAGAAATCCCTGGGGGTCACACGACACCAACATTCTGCAACAAAGCAAGGCCTTGCTTAGATGTTGGATATTTAGGGCTGATGTAACACTGCCCCTGGGTCCCCCATCATTCTTTAAAACCTCTCTGTGAACTCAGCTGTTGTGGTGGAACCGCTGGCATATGATAAACTCACCACTGGACTGGTTATCAGGCACTGGGCCTCGAGCAGAACAGACCTTCAGGTTAAACACACCACCAAGTCTCCTGGCAGGTCGAGGCCTGGATGGCTGAGGTGTGGAATAGACCTTGGCTTCAGCACTGCTTCCCCACAGAAGCCCCTGGGAGATGCTCAGTCGCATGTGGAGTGTGGTTAAGACACAGGTACCTTTGGAGTGAGCAGTGCTGATGTTTGGAGCCTTGGTGATGCAGGTTTGGCCCCAGAGTGTCTTAACATGGACTGAGGAGCATCACAGGAGCTTTCTGCCTGTGTGGGCGGGCACTCTGACCCTAGTTTGTGTGCTTGGCTGGGGATGGGGTGCAATACGGGCACCGTTGTCTCTTCCTTCACAGAGATTCTTGCATCTGCTGAGCATGTCACTGTTCTCACCCGCCTGCTGCAGAGGCTGCTTGCAGCTTCATGTGTTTCTAATTGTTTTCTAATCTTGGTTCCATATAAACAACTCTCTTTGCCTGTTTGCTTGCTTGTTTTTCTGATCAGCTTAGAGTACATCATTAGGAGAGATTTCTGCTTGGATGCTGCCAACTGATTAGAAGAGTACACCAAGGTTTTGTCTAATCTCTGGTGTGACTGTCATGTGCTGCGGCAAGGAAATGGCTTTGGAAGAAGCAGCCAAATCTGTGTGGGCATTAGAACATGTGGAGGAGACCGGTGTCCGTGGGGATCAACGGGCAGCCATTCGGCGCAGGGAGCTTATTAAGAGACAAGGATTAACTCTGCTGCTGTTCATGAGGTCACAGGAATGGTAAGGGATTTCCAGGAGGTACCTGCCCTTGAAGGCAAAAATGCCAGCTGCAAGTGGCAAATGCCCTGTGTGCCCCCAGTGCAGCAGGGCTGCTTCTCACCAGCACCTGTGTGCTGATTCCCCTCACCCGCATGATCCCCCTTTCAGTCTAGGGGTGGGGATGAGGGGATGCTGCTGAAGAAGCCCCCAGCGTTAGAGGGACTGAAGTCCCAGGAGGAGATCACTGTGGTGGGACAAGGAGGGCTGGGGGAGAGCCGGGGCTGTATTTCAGTGACCTCCTCAAGGCTGGGCCTGGAGAACAACCCGGAGGAGTGGCACTGAAGTGGGAGTTGGAGCTGCAGTCAGGTTAAGTGGTGTCTGACCTCTTTGGTGGTAAGAGGAAAACTAGCAAAAAAAAAAGAGGGATTCTTCGCATCCTGGTCAGAACTTGAGTCCAAGGCTGTTACTGCAGTGGAGGGATGGCTTCAGCTAAAGGCAGAGCAGCAATGCTGCTTCCCTGCGTTCCTTTTGTGTTCTTAACTAAGTGTGGTCAAATACAAACTTGAAATAGTGGGGAGATGTTGGCAGGTCAACTGGTTCTACTGAATTTAGGTTGATTATTCAGAATAAGTTAGAGGTGGGGGTTGTGTGCCCTGAAAGCAGACGTGGCTGTTCCACTGCACTCTGAGTTCTGTAGCAGCAGCCGGGGGCCTGGAGCAGGCTGGAGCAGATGACCTTTCAGATGGTGATATCAGTCTCCCTCTATATGAGTTATGGCCTCGTTTGCTGGTGGGTCAGGGCAGAGTTCTCCATCAAATTCGTGAATTGGCTTCCATGTGTGCAGAGCCCTGGAAGAACCGGGCTTTCCTGGGGCTGTGTCCAAAGCTGCACTGACCTCTCCCAGGATCTTGCCTCGGCATTCCTGCACAGGAAGCAGTTGTGTTGGGTTCCCTTGGCTTCCATGGCTTAGCTGCTCTGTTACTAAGAATAAAATCGAACCAGAATCACAGCTTCCTACTGAGGAGCAATCTGGTGCTGCTGGTCACAAGGCATGGTGTGTGTCTGGAGGTCCTTTGATGCTGTGATGATGGGAATGGCTTAGAAGTCTTGGTACGGTGTTTTCTGTCGGTGGTGCTGGGAAGGCTGGAGTGCTTTGGTTGTTGCTGGAAGCCCAGATGCTGTGATTTAGGCTGTGTGTGGAAATCTAAGAACAGATTCTTCCTACAAAAGGGACAACTCTGTGTGTGTGCTGAGGTGAGGTGAGTGAGATAGGAGGAGGAGAAGGAGCACTGACACATTGCAGTTCACTGTCACGAACCCCCAGCCTCTTGTGCTTCCACTGTGACACCAGCTCAGCCTCACCCACCATTTCCTACTTGAATTCCTTTGCCTCACTCCTCCCCAGGCCTCTCTTCCCTCTCTCTCTAAGACAGAGCTCCTGTCACCAGCTGCTGGGACTGGTCCAGATCCATGCTGGCCCAAGGACAGATTTTGTGCAGACAGAGAGCTTCTGTTCAGGTCTTCTGAAATGAGCCGGTTTCAGTCGTGTGGAGCGGTTGCTGCTCGGTGAGCATCCCCTCTGGTGTAACTCCTGTGTATCTTCAGGACTTGCCCCTGCTCTCGCAATTCTTTGGCAGGAGTGGTGGTGAATAGCTCCCTCCTGAGCCCGGGTGCTGGCTCGGGTCCCGCTGATAGCCGGGGTGCTGGAATGCCCATGGCTTGGCTTGGCCACACTGGTTTGGGCACGCTGCAATAACAAGCAAGTCCTGTGTTGTATCACTCGATTATTTTTCATTGATACTGAAATTCTGAAGGGTTTTTGTGCAGTTTCAAGCAGTGCACTGACAGACTCTGCTCCTCAGGTTTGCAGTTCTGGGGTGTTGGGTGTTGACCTAATGCCGGGCCCCGGTCTGCTCGGCACGGCCACGTGAGCGGCAGCGTCCGAGCTGTGGGTACAACTGGCAGGGAGATCAAAGCTACAGGCAGCTGATCTGGCATGGGAGATCATGGGGGTGGGATAATCGGATAAAGGGCGGTGGAAGAAATTTGACTCTTCAAGTACTTTCTGTAAATCTGCCTGTCCCAATGTCGCTGGTTTTGGCAGCAAAGCCTGGGCTGATCTGGTTGAGGTGTCCTGGGGGGTGAGGGGACATTCAGAAGTTTGTGGTGACCAGGATGCCTGGTGACTGATGGCAGGAGTGCAGGTGGGGGTTTGTGTGTGGGAATGTGTGTTCCTCTCTTCCTACGTGGAGAGAGAAAACACATTTAGGGGAGGTTTTGGGTATAAATGGAGCTACTTCTAGCAAAAAACCCATCAGCTTGAGATCAGCTAGTGTCTTTGTCAAGGGGATTTGAAACCAGCAATAAGTTAGAAGATGTGTTGTGCTGTCAGCTGGCTGAAGCCCCACTCGGTGATCCAGCACGGTGGCTGTTGGAAGCAGGAATTCTGTCTATGTATTTTTTCTTGCTAATTAGGTAGGAATACGTAATGATGCTGAATTTTTGATTTTTGCCCTCAAATGTAATGCTGCACTTACATAACAGCCTTTTACCTCTTTGTGGGTGTTTTCCACATGAATAAATATGAAATTATAGCAGAAAATGCCATTGACTTGGTGTGCGTATGCAGGACCAGGACGTGGTGACGGAGCTGGTGGGGAGGGAGGGAGCTTTGGCCATTTAAATATGGCCCCAAGCGTGGGGGGGGACTGTATCCTCTGGGGAAGAACTGGTTTCCTTGCAGCAACTCTAATCTTTCTGGAATTTGTCAGTTTTTGCTTTAATGCTATTTATAGTGCAGCGTATATAAACACTGGCCCGTGTTTAGGTGAAAACACAAAGTTTCATTTGAAGTCTGAGCTGTGCAAAGTGGTTCCTTGCAGAAAGCTTTCTTAAAGGTGCCCAAACAATCCAAACTCTGAGTTTAGAAATGATGGCTCCTTGCAGTCCGGGTCACTGGAGATGGGTGTTAGGCTGTTCTGAAGAAAAGCCAGGAATTGTTTGGGTTTTTCTTAAAAGTTTGGACTTGACTTTAAATGTCCGTCATGGAATCACAGCATGGTTTGAGCTGGAAGGGACCTTCCAAGGCCACCCAGTCCATCCCCCCGTGCAATGAGCAGGGACATCTTCAACCAGATGAGGCTGCTCAGAGCCCCGTTCAACCTGACCTGGAATGTTCCCAGGGATGGGGCATCTCCCACCTCTCTGGGCAGCCTGGGCCAGTGTCTCCCCACCCTCAGCATAAACAATTTGTCCCTTCTATCTGGTTTGACTCTCCCCTCTTTCAGTTTAAACCCATCACCCCCTGTCCTGTTGCTACAGGCCCTGCTAAAAACTCTGTCCCCATCTTACAGGCCCCCTTCAGGCACTGGAAGGTGCTCTGAAGGTCTCCCTGGAGCCTTCTCCAGACTGAACACCTCCAATTCTTTCAGCCTGTCCCCAGAGCAGAGCTGCTCCAGCTGATTGTTTTTGTGGCCTCCTTTAGACCTCCTCCAACAGGTCCATGTTAATCCCGTGGGTTGGATCTCTTCCTCCACGTGTTACCCAGTAGACCTCCCAGTCCTGTTTGGGACGTTCTTACACAGTATCTCCCACACTGCTGGGAGGGGAGGGAAGTTACGGGGAGCCATGGGAGCAGAGGGGAGATAGGCCTGGGAGAACTGGGGAGGCAGAGGAGACATTGGTGGTGGCCAGGGTTGAGCCTTCATGATGCTGCTTGTTCTCTTCCACCCCGTCTGTGTCCTCTTGGCTGCACCTCACAGTGACTTCCTAAGCAGAGTTCCATCCCCTCCCATCCTTGCTCCATCCTCTCGTTTACAGCTGCCAATCATGCCAGCATCCTTCCCCAGTGTAGGGCAGATCTTCAGCTTTGGGGGTGGTACCCAAGTGCACCGGGGTAAAAGCTCGGTGTAATGTTTTAGATCATGTCTCAAGTATTTTGGTCTCTTATCAATGAAGCGTGAAATTAAAGATTTGCTCTTAATGGTCTTGTGATCTTTGGGAATGTGCTCAGTTCTAATGCCGANCCCTCCCCCCCCCCCCCCTCTATCATATTGTCAGAATTATTCACAAAGATTATAATTGTGCTCTTTGGAGATCCCTGCTAAAAATATGTGGGAGTTTTGGATCCGAGCAAGCTGGACAGAACCTTTGTTTCTTAAACAAAAAAACCAACCCCCAGCAACCAACCCGGAGGGGAGAGCTCGCTCCTACCTGGTGTAACGCAGCTTGTGGGAATGGGGCTCTGTCATCAACACCAAACATCTCGTGAGTCATGGCAGAATTGTGATGAGCAGCTCTCTCCTCAAAGAGGATTCCTTGAGAGGCAGCAGAAAGGAAGGAGAGGGGATGTAAGTGTATACATGCACCATGCACATAATGATATCAAGGCTTCTCTGCACACATGTGCTGTGCTGTGATCCCTGTCACTACACACTGTGTAACACAGGCACTTGGGGAGCTGCTGCCCAGCGCCATGGGTGTAAAGCAGTGTTCACCAAGTGACTGCAGCAGCTTTAGACACTGCTCTGCTCCTCTTGGGGCAGCAGCTCTGGCACAGTGGAGCGTGTGAGTTCCCTGGGCTCATAGGAAGAATTTGTCTCGGGGTGTGCTTTGAGCTCGGATCACTTCTTGTTGGCAGAGCTGGATGGGCACAGTTCCCTGTGCGAGGGGTTGTGGTGGATACCTCTGCTGGTGATCACAGTGCAGCAGCTGCTCCAGCACCAGGCACAGAAGTCAGCCTGGATTTTACTGACCTCTCGTAGGCAGTAGTACCAGTGGAGGCAGAAGGACGGGTGGTGCTCATTTACCTGCTGCCTGGGGTGGGGTACCAAGCACTGGCTGCAGGGGCAGTCCTACTCAGAGAGATGTAAGTAGGGAAGTGCCCTCTCACATCACAACAGTGTTTTTCCTTGGGTGGTATTTGTGCTTCTCATTGCTGGGACAAAATCTGAGCCTTTCGTTCTCCAGTCTCTTGAATTGAGATACTCACCTTGATGAAAACTCCTAGTTCAGCAGAACATAGACCTGGCCACATCTTGTGGTTTCCAGATGCCACGTTCTATTTGGAGAGTTCCTGACTATCGCTGGCTGTGCTGGCAGCCAAGCTTATGGGAGCCTTCAGTGTGGAAATGAGTAAACATTTTCTCTGAAAGCTGCTTGGGATTTTGTGGCTCACAGAAGCTTTCTCAGAATGCAGCACAACAAACAACAAACATCTGCAAACTGTGCAGCGCTGGCTGCGTTTCTGTGCTCACAGAGGTGGCTTGGGAGCAAGAGTTAGGCTGGGTGCAAACACGTTTGTCCTTCCCTGTAACTTTCCTCCTGAGGGCTGGCTTCACAGCTTGGGGAGGAAAAAGGAAAACTAAGACTGAAATCCCCAATGTTTCAGTGTAAGTACAGTAACAGGGTCCTCGTTCAACCCTGCCATGGATTAAACCGGATCTGAATGTACAGTGATGCCCGTTGAGAAGCTTCGTTGTCCTTGCAGTGCCCGACCATGACTGACCATGCTGCTGGGCTCCTCGGTGCTGCAGTTTGTGCTGTCCTGCCTGTTGTTAAAGCTGTGAATGCAGCTTCTTTGGGAGCTCCACATCTGTCTCAGGCACCTAAATAATACATCCGGAGGAATTTCATGAAGTTTTGTGGTGTAGAATTGTTGATCGGCTCGTAGCTGTTGATCTGGGTTAGTTACATCTCCAGATGGGCTGGTTGAGGTGATGGTGGGTCCCCTGAAGAGGTGTGCTCACAGCTGCATGCTCATGCCTGAGGGGAGTTGTTGATACTCAGTTGTTGATACACTCTCAGCCCTTGGAGCTCATGCTGGTTGAACTCTGGAGTAGCCAGAGCATCTGACTGGAGGCAGTGACTGGCTTTGACCCCTCAGCAGCCGTGGAGCAGCAGGTTGCTGAGGCTCTATCAGGTGAGCTGCGTGGTGGCTGTGGCTGTTTCACAATAGTGAAATCATCAAGAAATTTCTTGGAGGTGGTGGTGACTACACAGTCACATCAAAGGGCTTGCTGTGTTGCACAGGCTGGCAGCAGCCCCTGTACTCATGGAGACCTCTCCCTGCCGAGCGTCTGCACGGGCTGGAGGCAAACCCCACCAACTTGTAGATCAATGGAAGTAAGGGATCTTGCATAATAGAGCTGACACTTTTGGGAAGACTTCACAGGACGTTCTGTGGATGATGGTACTGAGTCTCCTTCAGCAGTCAGCGCACAGTTGGAATTCAGAGGACAGGTTTGTCCCTGATTCTCACATGATTCTGCCCCTTCGTTACAAATGAATGCAGTTTCCGTGGAAGTTCATGAATTGTTTCTTTGTTTGAACAAATTTGTGTCCTTTTGTTTTGCCCTTCAGAGTGTGTGTCTGAATGTTTTCATGGTTTGTTTGTTTCCTGAAATGACTTCATTCTGTGGTGTTAAGGTCTCCAAGCACTCAATGTAACTTCTTCAGAAAGTTTTGGAAGGGTTGGGTTATCGCTCATATCTTTTAGGCAACAACATAACTTCTTTCCTCTTACAGAACATGAATATATTTTTGATTAAGTCCCTTTTGTCTTCAACAGAATCTGTCTATGACCTTCTCCCAAAGGAGCTGCAGTTACCACCTTCCAGAGAAACATCTGTAGCATCCATGAGCCAAACAAGTGGTGGCGAGGCAGGTTCGCCGCCTCCAGCTGTAGTTGCTGCTGGTAAGCATTCTCATTTCTTCAGTTGCTTTGTTAAGGTTTGTCATGTTCTGGCCAACATGAACAGTGCTGGCAAAGTTTTGATTGTAAAAGATCATGTGGAGAAGTAACAGAGTTCATTCTAGGAGAATTTAGGTGATACAAATTAAACTGGGTGGTCTAAATTACCAGGCATTCCATGTTAGTGGTTGCTGTATTCCATGTCTGTGTATCTTCCTAAGAGCTAAGTCACCAGTTTTGCTGTTCTGTTACTACTCAGAACGGGCTGGTTAACTCCTAGAATGCAATCTGTCTTCAGAGGTAACACGTACCAATCTGGAACTAAGGCAGGATACTGACCGACTGTAAACCAGCCAGTTTCAGCTAGGATAAACAACGGAGTGGCAGGGCTTTTTTGGGGCCAAGAAGCTTTTACCAAACTGTAAGGAGGAAGAAAGATCACGTTTTCCTTTAAGAGGCGTGAGGAAGATGAGTATTTAAACTCCCCTCACAGGTAGCTCTCGATTGTAACATACAGAAAATTCTCAAATACACAAAAATAAAAGTCAGGATGGCACTTTTATAAGCTGATAAGGTTAGATTAGTTATTTTTCCAATTGACAGCATATAAAAATGAGACATGACCTTTTGATCTTCATCTTTATCTTAGTTATGTTTTAGATTTGAGTCTAAAGGCTCTGCACTAAACATAAAAAAGTGAGGATTTAAGGGCAAAGTTCTGGTTTGCGAGGTTAGCCTTAGGGCTGGTTTGCATCTGGAATTCTTGTCAGTAACTTGTATATATTGGTAAACATCTGTGCCATGAGGAAAGGGAAAAGGATCATCTCCTGATCGATGCATCTTTCTTCATTGGATAAGGTTTTTTGCATAATTTGATCCCCCTATTTCTTACAAGGTCATGTTCCACTTTCCTAATTGGCCTTAAATTGTTGCTTGAGAAAAATGTGTGCATTTAAGGTGAGGATTCCGATAGCTGCATTGTTCTTTTGTCTCTCTGAGTTCATATGCATTAAATGTTTGTGTGAGAATGTTTCCCAGATTTGCATGGTGCAGGAATCCTGATCAGAAACTGAAGTGATTGTAGACTGAGAAACTTTACAGCACTGCTCACTATTCATGTTTTGCCAGACCTCTTCTGAGAGAACCTGTGGATTTAACTGTGCACAGTGGAGCTTCAGTCACTGAGACAATTTGATGTTATTTATTCTATTGAAAGGATTTGATATCTTTATATCACTTACTAAAACATAATTTGGGCATATGTTTCTAAAATCAGGATGCTGAATGATCAGTTTGGGTCAGAGATGCAGCAGCGACCAAATCCTGTAGAAATGTGTATCTTAAAAACAAAGGAACAAAAGAATCCTGCAAACCCTGGTACACTCTAAATCCACAGACAGACATGAACTGCTAATTAATTCTGTATCTAACAGAAACAACTTAAAAACGTGAATGGAACTAAATGTCTGCTACCTCCAGGTATTTGGTGTCTGCTAACAGCCGGTCCAGCTCCTCTTAAAAAAAATCTAAGGATGTGTTAGCTGTGTTTGGGTTACACTGCAGCACGATTCTCTGGAAAGGAAAACTTCAAAAAATAGCATTGAAGTTTTTTGTTAGCACTGAGAGGGACCTGCTTGGTCACTGTCTGTTCACTAAGAGCACTGCTCATGGGCAGTGACAGTGTGGTTCCACACAGACCCCCAGCTGTCGAGAGCGTTGTACTGAGGCCCCGCTCCAGGTTCGTTGTCCCCGATGGGTTTGCTGCTGTTCTGCACAGGCACTTTTGGTGGCACAAGGGAAAAGGAGTAAGGAGGGGAGGAAGGAGCAGTTAGCAGTCCCTTGATGTTGTGACGAGACAGGGAAGTTTCTGGGTGCTGTTAAAATCGGGGTCAGGAGTATTAAGCACAGTCAACCACAGTTCTCCAAGTTATTAAAAACTTGCTTCAAAAAACCAAGCAAACAAAACCACCCCAGTGAGAGGAAAGACTGGTTTTGTTTTCATTGCTTATGTCACTTTCCACTGCAGTGAGGGCAAGAACAATGGAATCTTGGTCTGTTATAAACACACAATTGTGCTGAGCAGGAGGCTGAACGGTGAGCTGTGTACGGCGTGGGGCGCAGGGAGCCCCAGCCCAACACCCCTGGTGCTGCTACAGGGCAGTGGGTATTGGAGAGGTAGCTTTAGTGTGACATCTTAGTGGGGGTTTGTTGGGTTTTGTCTTGCTCCTTGCAAGCACCACATCCTTGAAAGGAAAAACATCTGCAAAACAGGTCCATGGGCTGTGTTCCAAAGCTGCAGAGACAGAGCAGAAAGGTGAAGAGTCCCTACTCCTCCCTCTGGTGTTGGGAGGTAAGATAGATAGCTAGAGTCTTATATACATATTCTAACCCAGGGGGGACAGACAGATGGCTGGGTATTTGTGGTAAGTCTAAGGCCAGGCTTTTTTTAAAGCTGGGGACAAGCTCTTCAAAATAGAGGAGGGAACACCAGTGTCTACACAAGTTGTAGGCAGGGGCACGAGAAGAGGAGAATTCACCCTTTGCAGTGATTTCAGTGGATTGTTTTGTAGTCATAGTCCCTCCTCCCATGAATTCCTGCTCTGTGGTGGCTGATCAGGATTCCTTCTCCAAGCCACATGGATCTCAGTGCTTCTGAAGGATGCTGGTACCCGCAGCACACAGCTGCCTTGGAGCAGGAGCCTTCTCCAGTGTTCTCAGTTGACTCCCAGAATCCTGGGAGTGCTCTTCCTTTTTGTTGAGGTTAGCTCTTTGTTTCTTCTGCACCCAAATCTCTGCACTTTCTCAAGAGAACAGAACACAGAGTATCAGCTCCATGCTGGCTGTAGCTGTACCATGTTCCTAGATAAGAGGGTATACAGTGTTTTACTGTTCTCTGTAATTGTTTCAGGTTTGTTGGCAGTCTCTTTGAGAAGCTGCTACCACATTTTCAAGCCCTGTCACCCAGTCTTTGTAGTAATGAGAAGCCTGGCTAGGCTGGGCTCCCATTTCTGAACAGGAAAATAAGAGGAAAATCAGTGTGGGCATTTTGCATGTCTGTGTGCTCATGCAGGAAACATAAATACATATTTTACATTTATATTTTAAAAGAGCAAGACTCACTGTTGATTTGCATATATCAAGTCCTTAATAGGCTGTAGGCATGTTTGCAAGGAGCTGGCACTACACATGAAGGGGTGAGGTGACAGCCTAACACCCCTGTGTCTGAAATCTTTCCCTTGGTTTGTGTAAGTCTCATTCTTCTTTTTAGAAATGTTTTTGTAGCTCTTACTCGCTCTAAACCCTCATTTTTTGGGGAAAGGAGAGTGTAGGCAATCTCATTTATTCTTGTTTTAAAAAGGAAGGGCTAATTTGAAATGCTGCTAGCACCCTATAGAATCAACTGCAGGTATGATTGCTCTTAATTGGATTGCAGGGACCATCCGAAGTGGTGAGAGCTTTTTACTGCTCCTGTAATAGTTAACACAGTTCGTTCTCTACTTCCTAAACCACAGAGTAAGTAAGTATATCTGGCTGAAGTTCAACTTGAGGCTTTTCTGTCAGTCCCTTTGCTGTGGGGTTTTGTTCCATACAAATCCCACTATAGGTGAGAAACACAAACTGCTGCAGTTAACTCCGCTGGTTTTTTTGGAGGAGCAGGATGGGCTGTTGTTAGCAGAGATGACCTTGCAGGGGCAGACTTCTAGTTCTTCCACTTGGAAATTTGTTTTGTGATTTGCAGAACAGTTTTAAGAGTATTAAAATGGAATGTTGCTGATTGGATTTTCATTAATTTGTTAATAAATGTTTATCTCGTATTCATTAATCCAGACAAAAGAGGTATTACCCACTCTGATATCAAACAGGCAAGTATCATTTCATAGAACTCTGGGATTTTGAGCTATGATGTTCACAACCTAAGCTGCTGTCTCAAGCTTCTATTTCTGTTATTCTTCTGGAGAGCAGGAGGGAGGAAAGGGATCCGGTTTTACAGCTAGAAACTGTTCTCTCTGCTGTCTGAGTTACAAGTGCCTTTGTTCAGGGGACAGGAAAAGGAGGATTTGCCTGGTGTGGTACCATAAACACATTAAATATGAATCATCTTCTAGAGTCTTGAGTGCGTGAGGGTGTCACGCTGAGAAATGTCATTGTAAGCTGTGCCTGGAGACTTCTTATATGAAATAAATGTGCCTGAAGCTTTAATAATGCCTTCTACGCAGTGATTTTAAGCTCCAGTTGCAAGGAGGAATGCTCAGTCCTTTTCAGTTGGTTCTTAAAGGTTGAACAGTTTTTTCGTGTTGATCAAGGCACACTGAGCAAGCGCTTCAAATGCTTCAAATTCACACTGCTGCTTCGAGTCCTTCCTCAAAGGAGTCTTTCCAGTTGGTAGGACAACACCTTGTTCTTGTTTCCTGGGGATGATTCAGGGCTATTTCTGACCATGTGCTCTAAACAAGTGTTGCGTTTGCATCTTTTATCTCCAGTAACAGGAATGCTCGAACCTCCTGAACCCCAGTGAAGAAGAAAACTTACAGAAACTTGCTTCTTTGTTTCTCATCCGTTCCTTCTGGCTGTAGCAGATTTTGGGATGAGCTGCTTCAGCTTCTTGGTGATCTCTTAAGCTGCTCTCCGTTTTCCAGGGCCATATCTTTCCATGGTTTGTACTGCTCCCCAGGACAGTATTTCCTGCATCGTTTCCATTCTGGCAGTTTCCAGTTCTTATCTCGAATCGAATCCTCCACAACAAGAGCAGTGTTCCTGCTGTAACAAAAGGGGAACAGATTCAATGCAACTGAAACATATTTACTGGTTTCTGTTTGCATTCTTCATGTTTGGATACAATTAATCTGGGATGTGATGGGATTTTTCTGGCTCCCAAACATCCATGATTGTATCCTGGGAAAATGTTTGGTAAACAGTGAGGCTTCACCTTCTTGTGATCATGTCGGTTTTGTGCTTCTTTTTAATGAGAGGGACAAACTGCTTGTCCCAAATGGGAGCAGTTGGCTTTTCCATTCAGAGTTGTTATTGAAATACTCGCTATAAGAATTTTGGTCATTTTAATGAGGAAGATAAGGCTTTGCTTCTCAGTTGCTGCTGTAGAGAAATAAATAAAAACATTTGCATCTTCTGTGGGGTAGGGAACGGGAGCTAGGGGATAAGGGTTGTGTTTGCCACTGGCTTTTTCATCATTCTCAAGCTAAAGATTCTAATAAAGCCTTGAAATGGAGATGTGATGGATTTGGTTTGTTTTGTGTAGCTAGAGTCAGGCTACTTAATTTTTATTTTTAATGAAAATATTTTGTCAGTTTATCATCCTTCCTAGTGTCATTAGTCAGTTTTTCCTGTTGATATAGAAATAATTACCAGAAATTTCAAAAGGGATATCAGTGCTGCTACTAATTCTGTTATCCTGGGCTTATAATTACATGTTGTAAACAAATTATGAGAAAAAATAAGATTCTTCTTTGTAGTTGGTCTCCAATGCCTGTAAAAACTTCCATTTCTTTGTAGGCTTTTCCCTTCCCCTTCCCACCGCTCTCCCAGTTGGAAACCCCTTCCTGCCATGTCCAAGGAGGATGTCTTCCAGGGATTTCTGTCTGCAGTGTGCTTGCTCCTGCCGTGTGTCAGATACTTCTTTCTTACAGAATTGGTTTAAGCCTCTCTGGCTGGTGAGCACTCTGTGTGTGAACAGGTTGAAGGATTTCTTCTGGCCATAGTGTGTGATCATCTCCTTTGTTTTTTTTCCTACATTTTTTATTTCCAGGCTTCCTGAACCTCAGAGTCAGTAAATCCAATCTTCTAGAGCTACTCAATCAAACACAAACTGTTTTATCATTCTCAAAGGTCTATAAAAAACCAATTCTTGCATTAAGTGGCTCCTGTTCTTACATCAGAAAGGCTTGAGAATTACTTTGCCATGAGAGAATCCCCTGTTCCTTACTGAACAATGAGAAACCAAAGCAGTGAAGGGCAGAAGGAGAACGCTCTGACTGTCACTGTTGTTTGGGCACCTCCTGCAGCAGTGAAGACTTCACAAAGGCCAAGAGGAGTTCTTGATTGCTTAGAAAAAAACAACCGTGTGCCTAAAGAACAAGGGAGTCTGGTTCTTAAAGCCTGCTTGGTCAGATCATCATGCAATCCCTCTTCTAGGGCCATGGGTGATGGAGAGCACCAGGGAGGTGGCAGGTAGAGCTTGCAGAGAGCAGCTGAGGGTCCGAGAGTTCTGACTTGCTTGTACACAGCTGATTCTTGCTCCGAGTGGGGAGGATCTAAGATCCACAGAACTGGTGTGTGTGAGCCACTAACAGTTCTCCTTAGATACCTAAACTTGACTGTTAATTGAGTAACGGATGTCATTTATAACAAAACCAGATTGATTGATGTATTTACCCAAAGTATAATGCACTGCTTGGTTCAGCATGTGAATGTAAGGGGAATTTACACTGTTGGGCTTAATGTAAATTAAATTAACCTACCTATCTTGAATCTGAGTGTGTTTAATAACTGGTGAATTGGATTGCTTTATTATATTTGCTGGGATGCTAGTTTTTTTCTCTATTAATACACTTAACTTGCATTCTAGCTTCGCCATTCAGAGACAGGCATCGAGTGGTGGGTTGTGTGACAGTGTCTGTCAATAGTGAAGACAAATAGTGCCAGAGACACTTAACCCATCCAATCTCACCCAGGGTATAGGTCGGTCTTGTTTTCAGACTTCTTCATAAGTCTCTTTTCTTTCTTTCTTTTTTTTTTTTCTTTATTTTTTTTGTTTTGTTTCTAAATAGTGGATTGATACTGATTTGAAACTAAACTTTTTGGAAAAGTTTTTGACATGACATCAGTAATACGAGAAGAAGAAAAGTAGAAACCCAAGTTTGGCATGTGAGGTGTTGACAGCAGGTTTGCAGCCACTTTGTAAGTTCTGGGTTTTACCTTTAAAAACCTTTGGCAACAGAAATGTTGACGCTGGAAATTTTGCACATGGTATCCTTCTGGTTTTGTCCTGAAATTGTTCTTCTCTGCTCAGGCCTTCAAATAAACCAATTAACGTACAAAAGTCTGATCAAGAGCACGACACGTTAGATAAATTAACAAACATCATGAACAGATGTGCTTTGTGTATTAAGCTTCCACACCACCTAAACCTCATCCCGTGCAGTGAGCTTGTGTTTCTGACACTTGATTGATTTCCCACCGTGGCCGTTCATGCACAGGTTGCTGAAAAACTTGTAAAACCAAAAACGTCTCCAATTTATTTGCATTTGCAATCTAAAGCTTTGTAGTCTGGGGAATGACTTGTTTAGCTCTCCAACTGCCATAAAATAATAATAATAAAAAAGTCATCAGGACGCTACCTGTTTCTTTTTGAGGACTTGGTAATCCTTGTTGTGTTTAAGGATCCCTCTGGAAAGAATGAACAGGATGGCAGGATTGGCTCCACAGAAGTGTTACCTAAAGACAAGGCTCCCTTGATGCCAAGTAGTAACTATTTTTGTTTTCTTTCCCCTGCCTTTCAGACCACTTTTTTAGAGGCTGGATGCCTTGTTTGACCGCACAAGACAATAGGATATAGAAATACGTGTCATTGCCTTAGTTGCTAGCTCAGGGGGTAATAAATTTCCTTTGTGCAATGCTTTCTGTTACTGAAAAGCGAGACACTGCACTGATTTGCTCATGAGGATGCTCTTTGCTACGTGTTCCCTCAGTCCTTGATCTGCAAGTAGCCTGTGAGTTGTAGCACTGTGTGTTTGTGCCACGTGCGTGCTGCAGCCCTTCTGCCACTGCCTGCTTTCTGGCTGCTTTTTGTTTTCAGAAAATTTCAGAATTATTCAGTCTTTTGGCTGTGGATGTAATTCTGTCCACTGCCTGGAAGTGGGGGGACCTTTTGGGAGCAGGAGGCAAACATACAAATCACTGGTATCGTCAGCAATGGGAATTTCTTGGAAATATATCTTCCTAGGAGTAGTGAGGAGCAAGTGGTTATCCTCACTTGCATCCTGAACTCCAGCACTAACCACTTAACTTGTTAGTGCTTGGTTATTGTCCATCTTCCATTCGCACATTAGAGAATTGCTTGGTATTGCTGTGTAATTATGATGTCCAGGAAGCAGCCAGGCTTCCCTAGTGCTGAACAGTTTGGTACCATTCTGCCTCTCAGAGAAAAAGCACTGGCAGGACAGGCAGCAAGCTCTGAGTACTCATTCCAGCTGTCTTACACATTAGTGATGGCAGTGGGTGAATTCAGGAGGTTCAGTTTCAACAGTGATCAGAGCTGCTCTAATGTGGAAGTAGTTTTCTTTTCTCTCTTTTTTTTTAAGAAGAAAGATAAAAGCCACCTTGTGCAGCTGGTGCATGTTTGCCTTACAACACCGTGGCTGCAGACTTGCCAAGACATGCACTTGGCTTCTGCTCAGTGTTGGTGCTCTGAAAGCAATTTTTATTTCGAGGCTGTGTTAAAATATATTCAGTCTTATATTTCAAAATGTACTCACTCATTTAAACTCTACATTTGTCATTGCAAGCACTGTTAAATTGCAAATGAAAGAGCCACCTGTAACAGTTCCCATTTGTATGTGTCTGAAGCAAGTGACCTCAAAAAAAAGAAATGCTTGAACTGGGGCTGGTGTGTGTGTGTCCCCACTCTAACCAGGCAGACCAGCAACCAGGTACACCCTGCACCCCCACTGCCCACCCCTCATTTGGTTGCTATCAGCATGTTGGGGGAAGCTTCATTCCTCAGAGCCAGGGAATGCAGAATGCTCTGGCCTTTTAAAGCAGGACCAGTCAAATCTGAATTACTGAAGACTTCACAATGAACTTTTTTTCCCAAATGCAGCGTATTCACCCAGGAGCTCTCCTCTGAGTGTGAGAAACACACGTGTGGTCACTGGCTTTGGAATAAATGGGTAAACCAAAGTAGGGGCCATGTAAAACACACAGCAGTTTATTTGTTAGAGTAACTGGAATTCTTACTTGGTTAACCCCTTTATTAGCTCAAAGGAAGATGAGCTGGCTGCAGGGCTGCAGACTCTGAGAAAACACACATTTTACTGTGATCTTAGCATTTATTTAGTAACTTAAAATGTTACTAAAGCAATTACTAATTATCCCCCAAAACGGATTCTAAATTTGTGTGTGATTATTCCTATATAGCCATTTTTTCTCCAGCAGCTGGAATAGTTGTCATACTTCCTCACATATTTTTAATTACTCTAATGGAGGAGGTGCTAGCCTGTACATGCTTCGGGATACTCGCGTGTTTCTGGATGGTGATGGCACTTGTTTGAGAATACAGAAGGCTACAGTGAGGTTTTCCTGCCATTACTGATTAGCTTGATATCATTTCGATAATCTGATTGTTACACAGGGGTGTCTGGTAAATAGAGGAGAGTATAACCAGTCTGCAAGGGACAGGATTTCTCCCCTTTTTAAATGTATGAAGGAAAAGCACACACATTCATGCACACACACACTTTTGAACTTGGGAAGAAAACCTGGAGGAGAAATTGGTTTGGGTAGCAAAAATGATAGCAGCTTAAACATTGCAGAATGCTGCACCCTAAAATAACGATAGCATTGCTGGCTTTTTTAGCTTTCCACTGAAGAGTATTTTGTTCAGGGATTTGTTATTCAGTCCTTAGGACAGCGAGGCGGAGGTGCGATTGTCCCATCTCTGGACAGGGCACGCGCTGAGCCGTTGGGTGAGCAGGGTCCCACCAGTGCCTGCAGACTGGGTCGTCACTTGGAGTTTTTCTTGTAGGTCTTTTAAAAAAGACCTTTCTAAAACATCCCCAGTGTTTGATGAAAAAGGACAAACCTTTGACATTAATCTGTTTGAGGAGAATCTTCCAGTTGCAGAACCCAGCTACCCAGTTCACTGTTGAGTTGTCACAGTGTGGTGGCCAGGCAAACACAAGATGTGCAGACACTGAATCCATTTGAAATGGGGGAAATATTGCAGTTCTGGGCATCGCTGCTGCGTGCTCCGTGTGCGAACACTCTTCATGCAGCAGATAGGCTGGGTGCATACTCCTGCTTCTCTCTGTTCGAGGGCATAAGTGATGAATGGAAACGAATTCTATTCTAACAAAACAAAGCCAACATCCCAAACAGCAACGATCTTTCTCAACTCAAAGTGGCTGCAAATCGGCTCCTAAATATTGTCACTGAGATGAATAGATTTAATAGTTCTTGCCAATCCTATAAATGTTTTTGAAAGAAGCATTGCATTAATGCATGATATAGAAAGGATAAATTTGCCTTTAAATTGGAATGCAGTTCGAGGTGGCTGAAGTCTCCAATTTCAGTCACTGTATTTGCCAAAGAACAAACTGGGAAATGGAACTGGTATCACTCATCTGCTCCTGGTTCACTGGGAGGTTCGGGAAGGGACTTCCCATGAAGATAAAAGCAGGATAGTTTATTGGTAAACTGTAGTGACCACTAAAGTTTACAGTCTGAAGCAGTGTAGGTTTGCTTCTAAATTCATTTAGCCCAGAAAAGCTGTAAGAAACAATAACATTTAGGAATTCTTTATCATCAGTCCTTGATGTCCCCTGGTAACCACAAGTGGGCTGATTTATAGGAAGGTTTGCTAAGCTTTGTTGTTAGTTAAATATGTGTATCATGGCTGAAGATGCTTTGTTCTGTTACTTTAGATATCTTAATCTGGATGAAATAGCTCAGCTGTCTCCAAACCTTTTAGACTGGAGAGGTCAAGGTCATATTTTGGATTTAAAAAAAAAATCCCAAACAGCAAAAAGGAAAACTTCATGTTCCTCTTGCTGATAGGTGTTACCTGCACAACACCAGTCACCAGCTGAGCAAACGTGCTGTGTAATTATCTATACTTTCTGTACAATTGGTTTCCAAAGTCAGGTTATTTCTGTGGTTCTGGTTGATGGTGTAAGGGATGGTCAGGAGGGCAGAAATACAGACAGTGGCGTCTCCCGCCTGGGAAGTTTGAATCTCAAGTTCAGCTAGTTATTCCTCTGGGTGGTTTAAATAAATCCATAAAGACCTGTGTTTGTCCACACTGCTGCCTCCCAAACGTCTGCACCCGATTTGGCCATTGAAGTTGGTCAGTGGAAACAACTCTGGTGTTCTCCAGAGCTCCTCGGGATTGGGTTTCGATCCGTTGGCCGTTTCCACGTCTCTAAAACAGATTGATGTATGTGACCACTGGAGAGGGCACACACACTGGAGAGTTGTGTTGTTTAAAATACCCTGCTTAGCAGGCATGGTTCTGAGTCTGGCCCAAGCTGGCTCTGTATGGGACTCGTTTCGTAAAGTCTGAGAGAAATCGGTCTCGGTGACTGAAAGAGTCAAATCACAGAAATTTCCCATCTGTAGCACCAGGACAGACATTTGATCCCCATTCTGAACCCTCAAAAGAAACAGCCGTGTCATAGAGACTGATACCAGTTCCATTTTGCCTACCAACTCAGTTGATTTTATATTTTATTTCTCATTTATGATGGAATAATCAGCAGCTCTTTTTCTCATTTATTTTCTCATATTTTTATTCCAGGATTTGCCTCTGAAGCAGGGAGTGTCTGCATTAAAAATGACCTGTAGTTCTCTGCTTCATAGGTTAGAAACTTATTTTAATATTTTGTGGCTAAGCACAGTCCCGTCTCTTTCAAAAATAAAAATTTCCAACAATAAATGGTTTAATTGGCATGAATGTGGATTATAAGCGTTTTGCATTGGGGCTTCCATTGTTTTAGACAAAATGGCTTCTACACCAATAACTAGTCCAGCTGAGGCAATGAAAACTCTGTTTACTTGCAGCCATTTTCATGAATTAACATTAAGTTTTAAAAACGTTGATTACAGTGGATCATCCTGATTCCTATTTGGACATTTCCAAAGTTCCATACTGGCTAGGCTGTATTGCTTTACGCATTTACATTCCAAAACTTTCCAAATTCCAAATATTTGTTGGGGGAAAAGCAATCGGTTCCTAAATCACCTTATTTCAATGGGACTGCTATAGCCAGCACACACAGAACCACGTATCTTGTATTTACTTGTGAATTATACACCGCAGATGCTTCTTCAGCTCCTTCCTCTTCCTCCATGGGCGGTGCTTGCAGCTCCTTTACCACCTCTTCCAGTCCTACCATTTACTCTACCTCAGTCACCGACAGCAAGGCTATGCAAGTGGAGAGCTGCTCCTCAGCCGTGGGGGTAAGTACCAGAGGGGTAAGTGAAAAGCAGTTAACCAGTAACGCAGCCCAGCAGCAGCAGTCAACGCCGAAGAGACACACAGTCCTGTACATCTCGCCACCACCCGAGGACTTGCTGGACAACAGTCGGATGTCCTGCCAGGATGAGGGCTGTGGATTGGAGTCAGAGCAGAGCTGCAGTATGTGGATGGAGGATTCACCCTCCAACTTCAGTAACATGAGTACCAGTTCCTACAATGATAACACTGAGGTGCCACGTAAATCACGCAAACGAAACCCAAAGCAGAGGCCAGGGATCAAACGCCGAGATTGTGAAGAGTCCAACATGGATATATTTGATGCCGACAGTGCCAAAGCGCCTCACTATGTCCTTTCTCAGCTCAGCACGGACAGCAAAGGCAACTCAAAAGCAGGAAATGGGTTGGTATCTGCTTTTTTTTTTTTTTAAAAACAAAACGTTCTATCACCATATGTAAAACCAAACTAATAAAACTCCCCTGCCCCCAGCAAGTGTTCTACTCAGGTTCTCACATAAACCCCTCTCCCTCTCTGCTGTTCCCTTTTGCGTCCTAGCCCACAATAGCTTCTCATTAGACTGATTAACCTTTATCTAGAAGATAAAATTACACTTTTCCTACAACAATTGGGTACAGCACTGATGAGCTTGTCTGTATTCTTAAGTGAAATTCCTAAAGATCGCACAATTCCATTTATAAAATGGCAATGGGAGCGTGATTGTCTTTAAAGAAAGGCAGAAGTGGACTGGACGCACCCTAAATCTTACTGTTTTTTGCAGGATTTTATGTGAGGATTTCAGCCTGTGCACTTTACCTGCTTCTGTTTGTCTCTTTATTTATCAAATAGAGAGAGTGATGGGAGTAGGAGTTGATGGTCTGTTGGGGTTTCTCATGATTCAAATTAACTTTACTTTTTTTACGAAATGTTAAGATGATGTGGTGAACCAGATTTTGTTTTTTCTTGTGAATTCACTTCTGTATTTGATTTTTTCAGAAATAAATCTCTAATCCTGTTCCTCTCTGTGCTTCTGGGTCGTGTGCATGCGTGTGTCTGTGTGGGGGCACGCCTGGGTGGTGGTCTCTCATCTCTCCCACTCCACACTGTTCACTGAATGCATTTCAGTAGCTGCTTAAGGGAAAAGAAGCCCTTCAGTTTGCAGTAGTGTTTTGATACATTTTTGAAGTTTATTTTTGTAACTTGTGGCTTCTGTAGTACTTTTAAGATGGTCAAGTGGATAGATTAGGCTTTTTTATTTTAGTTTTGTTTTTCTGGGGGGTGTATCCTGTTCCTGTTCCATGTATGTGCCTGCACTGCGTTCTAATGTTCATCACGGCAGTGGTGAATATTAAAATTTGACTGATGGGGAAGGTGATGAACTTCCCATGTTCCAAAGGGAAAGAGCCTGGAGTCTGTGTTCCCAGGGTCATTGCAGTTCCATACTTAAAATACTTAAGAGGTTTTGGAAGGCTTGGCAGAAATAAGACAGACGGGGTGGTCAGGGCTGTGAGGTGTGGTGGAGCTGGGGGCAGGGGCTGGCAGGGAGGTCTTGGTGGGCTGCGTGGCCCTGTGCTGCCCAGTGTGCAGGAGGAGTTGTAGGGAAGGTGCTGGTGGTGTTTGTGAGTATAAATCACCTGGTAACTGGGGAGAAATCCCTACAGGTTGCCCCAGCCTTCAGGTCAAGATTAAAACCCATGCAGTGGCAAAGCTCTCCATGAACGATTTTGAGGAGGAAACCCTTTCTTTCACTCTTCTCCCTGAGGAAAAACCTGCAGAAATTGCTGCCGTGTATTGCACGTTGAGACAGGATTTGTATTGAGGCAGTTCACACCTGTCATTTGAAACTGCTTTCCTCAGAGCCGTTAGCTGTGAGAAACTGCTCTTTGGTAGTCCAAAGGAAAATAAATATTCTGTGTGATGGACTCTAGGTGACCCTGCTCTGGCAGGGGGGTTGGACTAGAAGATCTTTCGAGGTCCCTTCCAACCCCTAGGATTCTGTGATTCTGTGTGAGCTCAGTGAGCCCTTATCTGCCATGGCATGGACAGATCTGCTGGTGTTCAATGGGCCCGTCAGACTGCAGGCTCATTATATAAACCTGGGCTGTGTAAGATCAAGAGTTATTTTCCCTTGCGCTTTGAAGTGACCACAGAATTGATCACATAATGTGCCGTGGAGGGCTTCTTCATTCAGGTTTTAATTATGGAACTGAGCAGCAGATGCAGTGCGTCCCGAGGTCTGCACCTGGAGACACGGGCTGTGCATGCACTGCAGATCTCAAATTTCACAACAACTAATTTGGTTTTAGCAAATTTATCGATCTGTTTTGGAAGAAATCAGCATTTGGGTTTGCATGGATACCCAGGCTCAGGGGGGACAGGCGTGAGGCTGTTTTCCTATGTAAAGAAGTGTCATTTAACCCTGACTCCATTGGTGTGTGTGTGTACATTCTGTATCTCTGTTACAGAAGTGAAACAGCTCGTTCAGATAATGCCAGGCTGTATCATGTACTGTGAAAAAGCAGGTTATGAGCCTTCCTCTGTTTGTTAACAGAGTTTAATGCTAATTGGTTTTCCTTCCCTTATGTTTACTCTAAAAGCAGTTCCTATTTGCACTGGATGGAGGAGGCAGGGAAGCACCATTCCTCTTCATCCCACAGGCTTCCTTCTCCCTCAGAAAGAGAATTCCACAGTTTGCTCTCGACTACAAATCTGTCCATTAATATCCACTCTTTATCTTTTTTTTAGCTTTTCTGTGATTTAGTTTATTTTTATTGGGGAGCTGCTTGTAACATCTTTTTAATGGTCTGCTTTGACTTCCCAGAACATCAGAGAACCAGAAAGGAGCTGGAGGGAAGAAGACCCCCATGTTGTGTGGTCAGTATCCGACCAAGAGTGAGGGGAAGGAGCTGAAGATAGTAGTACAGCCGGAGACCCAGCACAGGGCTCGCTATCTGACTGAGGGCAGCCGAGGCTCGGTGAAAGACCGGACACAGCAAGGCTTTCCAACCGTGAAGGTAGGCTGTCAGGTGGGGTGGGACTCCTCTCCAGGGATGCTTTAGGAGGATGGCAGCTGGTTCGGTTCCTGTAGGCCTAGGATCTCTGTTTTTAGAGGGCAGGGGGAGACTTTGCAGTCTCTTTGCTGTACAGACTGTACTGTATCTCTTGTTGCAGGTAACGAGAAGTCAATTTGCATCATGCAGTTCCAGGGGGAAGGAAGCTTTATGTCACAGCAATGATACATAAGCAATGATGTGTGTCCTGTTAGACTGCAGTTACACCAACTGTGTAAACAGACACCCGAACCGTCCCAGACTAGGACAGTGAAATGCTCTCTGCCTGCTGATGGCAGTGGGTCATCATTGTGCCTGGTTGGTATGGACATAGAAGGATGTGGATAGAGCAGATGCAGTCAGGACTCCATGGCCTGGCTGCAGAGCTGGTTTCTCCAACAAGCATTTAGTTTTTGCTCGTGATACAGAACTTAAAATTTGTGCTGACTACTGCTGACAGAGTACAGAAGTACACATCTTCAAAGTCCTGCTCAGTAGTGTTAGAAACATCTCCAGCACTTCACTCAGTCCTGCTAAGTAATGTAGAAATCCAGTCAAGTTTTATAAGAAAAGAATCCATTCATATAGTCCTGTTGCTGGGGTGATTTAGTGCTCATTTATGTGAATTTTCTTAATAGGCCTTTGTTCATCTGAATTTCCTTTTAATTCCTTTCCCAGTTACCCTTTAGAACCCATCAGTGAAAATTCTGTTTGGAAGAGCCTTGTGTTCCTGAATTCCTGGAAGCTCAAGCTTGCTTTACCAGTAGACAAACCAGTTCATTGCCAGGGTTGGGCAGGCAAAGTGAGCCAGTGGATCTTCAGGAAACCTGAGCTAGTGGAAAACAAATGTGAAGGACAAGAGGGCTTTTTCTTTGGTTTGGGTTTTTGGGGGGATGTTTTACAAATGGGGAAGAGTAGTGTGGAAATGTTGCTAGTTCAGTAGGGATCTGGAGCTTGCTCTTCTCTGACAGGACGTGACAGGTAACCGTCCATATGTGGGAGCCTGCCCTAGGCCATTTCCAGAGATCTTTTGGCTTTGCCCGTCCATAACAGTCGTAGTCAGGTGAATTGTTCCTCTGGGACATGAGGAGCATGCTATGAATTTATCAATATTTACTGATTATTTTTTTTTCCTGTTCTCAAACTTGCTAAGAACTGCAGAACTGAATTTTCTAAGTGTGCCAGGGCCTGATCCCTTAAAAGATCCTCTGGAGGACTCTGCTCTCATTTGCATCTCCTTACTAATAAAGGTTGAGCTTCTTTCTGCAAGTATTGCCTGGGCATCCAGGCCTAGGACAAAACATAGCATTGTCACCCAGAAATCCTCTAGAGACAACCGTAGCTCAATGAAAACATAAAAAAACCTTGTTTTATCTCCCATGGCAAAGAATTTCCCTCTCCAGTCTGGGAATTTGGTAGCAATCTAGTGCTTCTTTTTACTTGGGGTATTTTTCTATTACCTAAAAAGAATGAGAGGTCACTTCATAATATGATGTCCAGGTTTACTTCAAGGCTTCTGTTACTTTTACATCAGGGTATTTTTAGTAGGTAGCACCACAGTGGGACTCTGCTAATAACAAGAGCGTTAGAAGGACACAAACCCTTCCATGCTGGGATGTCGGTGTTATAAAACCGAATGTCACTAACGTGTTCTGGGATGGTTATGGCTTGCCCACTGGGTTGGAGGAGGACTGCTAAGTCGTTGTGTGAGATGTGTGCCTGGCTGATTTTATTTATGAAGGTTCTCAGTGAATCCTAACGCTGGTCGTAAGCTTTAAGTAGGAGATGTCAAGCTGCCATGTTTTATTTTTAATGTGGTGTCCAAGGGGAACCTAGGTTTGCATGGTTGGACCATACAATCATCCATCCCACTCCTCCCTCTGCTGTCCCCTTCATCCTGTTCTGACTTCACCCAGTGGGTTTGTGAGCGTTAGACAATTTTCTGTGGTTCCATGAAGATTGCAGGGTGTGGCTGGCAGGAGGATGGGATCCCAGGAGTGAAATATTTCCTGTGTTGTCGTGTTTCAGCTGGAAGGTCACAACGAGCCAGTGGTGCTGCAGGTGTTCGTGGGGAATGACTCTGGTCGAGTGAAGCCTCACGGGTTCTACCAGGCCTGCAGAGTTACTGGGAGGAACACGACTCCCTGCAAGGAGGTGGATATAGAGGGGACCACGGTTATTGAGGTGGGACTGGACCCCAGCAACAATATGACACTTGCGTGAGTAGCTTTTTTTGAAGTGTTTTCATTTATCAGCTTGTTTCCAGAAATGGCTTTTCCTTTTTTTGACTGGCTTGGGTGGTAGTTGGAAGTCTGGAGCATCTCGGCACACACCAGACACCTGCTGAAGCCACGTGTAGAAGAAAAACTTTTGAATCACATTCTCAGTTTGTGTTTGTTACACTTCATGCTCAATCTGGTCTTCCCTAAAACCTTATCAATCAGCTTTGTTAACATTAGTGTCATGTTCCATTGAACAATAATGTGCAATTCAAGCATTCTGTCAGCTCTGAACAGGTCACTGGTGCTGCCAGTTGTCTTGTCCTTCAGCAAGCACAGAATTACTGATCAGGAGAGGGAAGGAGAATATTGGGGTCTTCAGATGCACTCAGGCCCCAAAGGCTGCAAGTTGCAGATAGGGAGGCTGAACTCTGGCTCTTCTCCTCTCCTCCTTTGCTCGTCCCATCTCTGTCAGTCCCACCAGCCAGCCCTGTGTCACAGAGACCCCTGCTCTGCTGTCTCCAGAGCTCGCCTGGTCACGTACAGGCAGTGATTTGGGTGCAGGTGCCTGTGGGCAGTGCACGGCCGCTGTGCGAAAGGATGGGCTTGCTCAGAGGGCAGTGCTGAACCACAGCAGGTTGGTGAGCAAGTGGCCTCCTCTGCCTGGGTGGCTCAGATCTCCCAGGAAACTTCAGATATAAGCAATTCCCTAACGAGCCTTCCACATGTGTCTTCATATACAAAAAGGGAGGGATCTTCCTCCAAAGTAGAAGGTCTTCTAGTGGGTGTGCAGTCACAAGCTGCCACTCTTACAAGCTTGTCTTGTTTCAACAGAGGAAAGGTTCCTGCAATGTATAGTGCCCGCTTCTTAAGCACATCAGGCTGTGTTTGGGGGTTTTTCTTGTTTGTTTCTTGCTTGAAATCATTTCACACCTAGCGTGTCTGGTGGGAATAGCACTGCATCACTCTCACCCTGGCCCTGTGTGCGTTTCCCCTAGGACCACAGTTATGCTGTGATGTATCTAGCACTCCCAAGTTCCACTCAGCATAAAAAATAATGTGACTACAGTAAGTTTTCCTCTACTACTGCTTTAAGTGAATGCAGAATGTTTCATAGCAATGATCTCACCAACCCAGATCTAGCCCCAGGAATGGAAGAGTGAAGATCTGTGATTGCAAGTGGAATGCTTACCAAAATCACTTGGTTACATTTTCCATATTATTCATACTGCTTTCATATTCCTTCCATGATTTCTTATCCAAATTACTTAGGGATGAATTGAAACATAGGCTGTACAATGAGAGAGGTCACAGAGATTTCATGTAAATAAAAAAATAATCTAATAATACTTCAGTAACTACTGAAGAGTTTTGACTTTGTGGCTTGTGTAACTGGTTCAAGATTATTAAAAGTGCTGAACTTCTCAAATGCTATTAAACTCCCAACTGTTTTGTGTTGCTAGGGTTGATTGTGTGGGAATCCTGAAGCTGAGGAATGCTGATGTTGAAGCTAGGATAGGGATTGCTGGCTCCAAGAAAAAAAGCACCCGCGCTAGGCTGGTGTTTCGTGTTAACATCACTCGCAAAGATGGCTCGACTTTGACTCTTCAGACACCTTCCTCCCCTATTCTGTGTAGTAAGTATCAAAAGAAAAAGTTGGTATTGGGGGACTGTGGATTTTAGTGGGATTGCCAAAAAATGCCTTGGGGAAAAAACCCCAGTGTTGATCTGTGATCATTTCAGGACTGCTGTGGCTCAGATCACATGGAATGATGTTCATTTGGTGTGGGGTTTTAGTTAAATGACTGCCTGGTATTTAAAAGTAGTTGTAACTTTTAGTAAATGAGTTACTGCCTTTTAAAAGGTCAGAATTTTTGCCATGATTGCTTTGAACTTATTGTGTGCCTTTTTTGGTACGTGTTTTAATCTCTTCTTTATTGTCACGTTCTCCTGTCAGCTGTCAGGGACAGAAAGGGGTTCTGATAAGTTAGGAAGTCAGGCTCTTAGGGTTGTGGTAGAGGGGCCAGAGGTTGTGGCCTCTTGGTCCAGAGGCTGAATCTGTTCTGGTTCAGTGCAAGAACGAGACTTTTTCCAGCTATGTGTTAGAATGCTCTGGTTAGCACTGAGCACAGATGGAGGCGGCTGCCTTGGGTGCACTGAGCAACAGGGAGGGCAAAGGCAGAGGAGGCTGCAGCACATCAGGGGCTGCCTGTGCACGTGGAGTCTGTGGTGACTTCAAGTTATGGGGAATTCTGCTCATCTGCCAAAGGGAGGAGATGTTTAATACAGCTGCTGGCCGGATTATTGGTGCTTCCTGAAGGACGAGGTGATAGGAAAGCTCTTTCTCCATGCGTGGGACATGGCAGGGTTATGCAAGCTCCTGGGCGCTTGTGCTGTGCTCTTTCTGTTGTATAAAAAGGAGTGATTGTTTTGGGTTTTTTTCTTTTTTTCTAAACACTGTCAGTACCTATTGTGTCAGGGCTCCTATTCAGCCCGTCAGAAAGTGCAGCTTTGTTGCCAGCCAAAGAACAGATTGGAAGAGGAGATAATTACAAACATGTGAGCTCCCACACCGGATCCCACCGCGCCATTCCCGTGCTGCGGGCGATGTGGCAGAGGTGCCCTGGAGCCCGTCCCTCCTTCCAGAGTTCTGCTTTCCCAGACGATGCCTCCACAGGGCTTAGGGAGAGCAGGAACCCTGTGGAAATCCTGAAAACACTGATAACCAGAGAGGTGCTGCTGCTGGCGCAGGGGAGGGCTCTCCCCTCCCTCCAGCTGCGTGCTGTGCGGTGGGTGATAGTTTGATGTTGTGCTGCTCTTCCAGAAAGGGCAGCTAGAGGTCTTCCCATTCCTCTTTTTCATCCTCCTGCCACTTTTTGCTAAATCATTGTTTTTTTCAGTGTTTTTTGAACTGGTGGAGTTCTCAGATTTATGCATTTCTGTTGTTGGGAAATACCTAAGTGCGTTTTCTAGGAACAGGGTCTCTCTGGTCCCTTGCAGTCTTCCTTCTCTGGTCAGTGAATTTACACCCATAACATCAGTAGCTCTGTTTTGAGCTACAGGCAGTGAGAGAAAAGCAGAACATGTGGAATGATGACATGCTAAGGGACATTAGAAGGAAAGGAGGAAGGAAATAAGGAAACAAATGTTATCCTTCTATAAATAAAGTGCTGCAAAAGATACAGTAAGGAGTAAATTGGTTTAGTTTTCAGCAAGCTGAGTTTGGGGCCATTGATAAGAAAACGCTCCTAATTGTGTAAATAGCCAAGAGGTTGCCAAGGAGTTTTATAGCATCTCTGTTGTCTAAACCAAAGAAACACAATACTCTGGTTAGACGAGGAGTGATGTGGGTAGAACTGGTGAGGATGTAGAGGCTGAGGGGGGAATTCCCAAGACTCTTTCCAGGATTCCGTGCTGTCTGACCTCGAGGTAAAGTCCCGGTGACTCGCAGCAGACCTCAGCCAGCCAAGCAGTGCTGGTATGTAGGTACCAGCTGATCAAGGTGGCATTAAATCTTGTCACTTATTAAGTTGTTTGTTCATATAAATCACCTCCTCGAGCACCTTACAGCTGCTTTGTTTGCTCCATCCTAGTGCAGGTGGGTCTGTACCTTCTCAGAATAGGGTTTACATTTTCACTCATGTTGTGTTTTATAACTGATGCTGCTGCCAAAGCTGCAGTAATGTTCCTGAAACCACAGGGAAGACACTGAGTAGGTGCAGGCTCTTTATTTGAGGTCTGTGTTTTAAATAGGCTTTGTTAACTTGCTGGCAAGCATAACTCCAGTTACTCTCCTCAGAAGCTGTGTGCCCTGAGCATTTCAGTAGTTGCGTAATGGTTGCCTAGGAACCCACTGCAACAGTTGTAGAAAAATCCTCTCTGAAAGGTCATTGAATGATTTGGAGGGTTACAGTGTGTATGTTCTTCTGTGGAGTAAGGCCAGAGAATGCTGGTATGAAACACTAAAAGTGGGCCACGTAAGTGCAGAGCACAAGCACAAGCTTATGCCATTAGGGTGAATAGAAAGGGGGTTGAGAAACCTTTCTTGGAAACAGAAATCATTTTATAACACTTTAAATGTGACAAACTCAAAATACATTATTTCAAAATGTATGTCAGTATTTAAATTGTCTTTGGTGCTCATTTTCATTTAACACACGTGGTCTTACTCGATTTATGCTTTAAAGGAGCATGGAAGTAGTTTGCAGGGAAGATGATTTGTGCTGTGTGTTATATGGACCATCACCACCCGAGTCCCTGGCTCAGGGGCAGAGGTCTCAGGGGTGGCTCTCTGTAAGCCAATTTATAGGATGTAAATTGGTATAATCCCCAGCCTCAGGGACGTGACTCTTGCAAAGGCTGAAGTGTACAGGTCTAGAAAGTCACAGAATCCCAGACTGGTTTGGCTTGGAGGGAATCTCAAAGCTCATCCAGTGCCACCCCTGCTGTGGGCAGGGACACCTCCCACTAAAAAAGGTTGCTCAGAGCCTGTAAAAAAAAAATCTGAACCTCCCCAGGTAAGATGGGAATTACTGCTTCCACCCTTTTGCATAGCAGAAAAAAAATGTGCTTAATGAGAAAATGTTTTTGTGGGCTTCAGGCTGAATTTGAAGGTGTGCTCCAGCTGTCAGGAGGGGCTGGGGCATCTGTTTATCCTGCTCTGTGCCAGGCAGTGGCAGTGCCAGATTTCCTTCTCCACTGAACACTTCCTGAGCTTTAGCTCAGACACAGAACGTTTCCTTGTGAAGATTTGATAAATGCAGGAGAAAAGGGGAAAGATCACCAGTGGCACATTGACCCAAGTGTGATTTTTATGAGGTCCTTACCTTTAGTGAGGAAATAGAAACGGTTATCTCCTGAGGAGGTTTGTCGTGAAGGGTACCCTAAAGGGAGAGGCTCAGGAATGGTTTTATTCTTCCCTTTATAATACTGTAAGCAGCGTTTTGGTTTGGGTGTTGATATTTCCTTGATTTCAGACAATGTGTTTTTTCAATTGCAGCTCAGCCAGCAGGAGTTCCCGAGATCCTGAAGAAAAGTCTGCACAGTTGCTCAGTGAAGGGCGAAGAAGAAGTCTTTCTGATTGGCAAGAACTTTCTTAAGGGAACAAAAGTGATTTTCCAAGAGAACGTTTCTGGTTAGTGTGAAAGCAATAACGGCTGGGGGTGCTGGAGAGAGCATGGTCTGTGGGTTTGTGTTGGGTGATAAAGCTTAGTCGCAGAGCAAACTGGGAAGCAGAATCAAAGGTACTATAATAAATTGCTTTGTATGAGTGTGCAATGAATTATGCTTTTTAACTTTCGTTTAGATGAGAATTCTTGGAAGGCAGAAGCTGAAATAGACATGGAATTGTTTCATCAGGTACTTATGCATTCTTACTCTTACTATTTAATTAATGAAATAAAAATATTTGACTCCGTTTCCAAAGAAATATCCAGTAAGCCTTTCCCTCTTCCTATGCACTTCTAGAATTAATATTCATTTTCTTCAAGTAAGTTCTTTAGTGAGTCTGGTAGAGTATCACTGTTTTGGGTTTACACAAGTATAATTGTCCAATTTCTAAATGAGAATTGGGTACTGCAGTAGGAGTGTGGTGTGTAAACTGGGTGAGCAGGGCTTTGCCCTTACACCCTAAGGCCACATGAGGTTACTACTGTGTGTAAATAGATTGTGTGTGCACCATGGCCTTTCTGCCTGGCTGAATTTCTTCTCTGCTCTGAAGTGTTTTACAAAATACTTGTTTGTTCTTTTTGATACAGCTGAGCGTCTTTAGGAACTACTGCACTGAAATTAGAGTAGTCACTAGCTGTGAACGGCGTCTGACAAACGTCACCTCTGAAGGCAGTGGTAGAAATGATTTGTCAGGTGTTGCTGGGGAGCAGGCAGCTCTCTCCTCGCTGCTCCTGCAGATGAATGGTTGCAGCCTGTTTTTTTGATGCCTGCGCAGTGTTAAATCCGCTTAGGTGTAACATGAAGCTGCACCCTCCATCTGCTCACACGGGGTCAGCACAGCAGTGGTGTCTCAGTCAGCAGAGTGTGATGGCAAATGGGTTGCAGTTCTGTGAGGCTCCTTGTGCATAGACCTAGGTTTAAAGTACTGGGCTTTATATGTCTTTCCTTTCTGCACCTTCCACTTGAGCTAGAAGTTGCCAGTGAGCATCATATCGGCAGATTACTCAAAGCTCTCTCCTCACACAAGTTCATTATCACTTCACTGAAAGTGTACCTTGATCAAGTTGCCACCAGTGTTCTCTTTTTATGGTGTTTTATCAGTCTGTTTCTCTGTTTTGGTGGATGTCAATACAATAGGGTTTCTAATGTGATTTTTAAATTATTCTTGCGTTGCAGAATCACCTTATTGTGAAGGTGCCACCATATCACGACCAGCAAATAACCTCAGCTGTCTCTGTGGGAATATATGTGGTGACCAATGCTGGGAGATCACACGATGTGCAGCCATTTACATACACTCCAGATACATGTATGTAAAATAAACCACAGGAAGGAATAGGCTGTTCTACCTGCTAAGCATCTCATTTCTGATTTCATATTATTTAGTCCATACAACAGAAATGTCAAATAATGTGGATGTTTTCAGACTCCTCTCGCTGGCAAGGTTTGCTCTGTTAAGTAATAAAATCTAAAGGCTTGGCTTTTCTCATTTGTATGGCAAATACCTCACATTTCAGCTGCATGGAGACAGCTGTTCTTATAAAGCAGCATCCATTTCTAGTATAAGGTTGAAAATGAAGCTGAGCAGGAACAAGAGATGTAATACACACGGTGCAGCAAATACAACCAAAAACCAGCACCAAGCTTTATCCTGAGGGAAGCTGAAGTCTGACCATATAATGTATTTCTGTTTATTTATTTATCTATACTACAATACACAGTGCAAAAGTTTGTGTGGATTTCAAAGAACCTTAATATCTTTAGGATGTAAGTGACTGTTTTGGTTTGGTTTGGGTTTTTTCCCCCTTGTTTGCTGTTTTAACATAAGGAAGTTCTCAATGTGTTTTGTCCCAACAGCTGGTACTCTGAATGTTAATGTGAAGAAGGAAATCTCCAGCCCAGCCCAACATTGTTCTTTTGAAGAGGCTATAAAAGGTACTAAATTGATTCTTATCGCTGTTGTTAATAATTTAACTATAAAATCCTGCCCAAATTTGAAGGAATGAATCAGACGTCCTGTGCAGATAAGTCTGTGCTTGTAAAATCTGGCCATATTCTTACAGTGAGGTTTGTTTTCTGATTCTGAATATTTTACTTTATAACAGTATTCCTTTAAGTATATTTTAACATGAGCTAGTATAGAACAAAAACTTTCCAAAAATAATAATTAAAAAAATAGTAGTGTTTTTCATGCCTCAAGCCCTGCAGTTAATCTCAATTTAATATGCTTGCCAATGAAAAAGAAAAAAAGAAAGAAGCTTAAGGTGACCGTTAATACAAAGGATTTAGAAACTGTAGTGTTAATTTTAAGCAAAAACACACAGGTTATGGTGGGGAAGAACTGAAAAACAAGAATGTGCCAGCTTGGTATTTTCTGGGAGCTGTCAGTGGTTTGATGAGGCTGCTTCCAGTGGGTCTCGTTAAGAATGTTCACTCTGGCAATTGCAAGGTGTTTCTTTCAGTGAGGTGTTTTATTTTCTGGCCATTCTGTCCATGCAAAGTCTGTCATTTCGTTCCGAGGGAGCAAGTTTTAGGTTTGCCTGGTTTCTAAGTGTGAAGTGAATCGATCCTTCTGATACTGAAATAAAGCAGAGGAAGGAAGAGTTTCTTAGTTGATTGCTAAAATGATCGTAGTGTACAAAGGCCAATGGAAATTTCCAGAGCCAGCCCTGGTGAGAGCAGGTTGAGAAGTAAGCAAATGAACAATGTGATCACAAGTTTGATAGGAATCCATAGCTTCGGGTTAGAATCATGAAGCTCAAGTTAATAGCTCGGTCTTGGCAGGGGATATATTTACAAGTTGACTTTACGACTTGTTAGGGAGGATAATACAAAGTATGATGAGTTTAAACCTGCTGAGAATATTCGGGAGAGAAATGTGCAAAAGTCTTAAGGACAATGAAACGAGCTCATAAAAGGACTTGTAAGACTTCTAGTGGCAAGATTAAAAAGAATGAGGAAAATAATAACTAATGTATCAGGGCAAGCCTGACATCGTCTGAGTTATTATGGAGGCTTAGCCAAGGAAAGACACCAACAGCTTCAGGAGAACATCTGCTGTTCATAAGAACACAATGTGCTTTTGCTGCTTCGTGTCCTCCATTCAATTTATGCAATAAGTCTTAATTCCCTTTTTGTGGGGGTTTTCTGCTAGCCAGCTCTCTTTGTGACAGTTCATTCCTGTGCCTGTTCTGCTCTAGGCTGGTCATGAACCAGAGCTTGGACAACTCTGTCTACTCTCTGTACTTTGTCTCTGCGTGTGTCCCACCCTGTCCCTTCCTCACTGGTCTGAAATGATGAAGAGCAGGTGGGGATCCAGTGGGATGCTGCTTCCTTTGCGTTTCCTTTCACTGGGAGTAAAATCCCAGACATAATCTCCGAGGTGGCATCACTTTGAGCAGCCCTGGCCAAACAGAACAAACCCTTCCTGCCAAGGATGTGTACAGTTCTGTATTGAGCTTCAGGGCCTTTCTCTGCTTCTCCCAGGCAAATTTAATCTTGTCTCAGGTATTTGTGAATATTCCTTAAAATAATTTCTATTGCAACATCTACACATGTAAAAAAAAACCCAAAACAAAATAGAGAAGTTGTACAGTTAAAGTGCAGTAAAGTTTAAAATCTGGTGATTTGTGGGAAGATGTCTGACACTTTTACATCTGTAGTTTAAGCAGTTGATGGATGGCTGTCCTGGGCTAGGAGGATACAAAATGGAAGACAAACAAAACTATGGCATTGCTGTTAGTCTAAGAAATAACCTTTGAAGGTTTCAGTTGTTTCCTAGGGTTATTTCAACTATTCAAATGTTTGCAATGATCTCTCTGCATGTGACCATCTTATATGAGGATGAGAGCTTGCATGGTAGGGCTGAACCACTACAAACCCGCTCTTCCTGTAGGGAGTGTTAACATTTCATTGCCCTTCTTTTATTTTTATCTGTGACTGCAGCAGTAAAGGCCACTGGCTGTAACCTGGAGAAGGTAAACATTCTTCCTAGTGCCTTGATAACTCCACTCATGCCAAGCAGTATGATTAAGAATGAAGATGTGGCTCCAATGGAAGTAAGTGCAGAAAAGAGATCTCCCCCTGTCTTCAAGGTAAGTTTGATTGTGATTTGAAGACAGTAGGTTTAATAGTCTCAGTTACATCTAGCTGTCAGTCTGTTTTCTAATAGTGGGAAGAGTAATGCCCAGGGAAAATGTCGTGTCCGAGATCAGTCTGGGCAAAACACCATCACAGAGCATGACTAAAGGAATAGACAATTTCCTTTGAGAGTAGCTTGTCTTGTTCCCTGCATTCAGACAGATGGTTTGTGGTACTGTGATGAATTGATTTTGTCCTGTGACACAGAACTAGTAAATTACTGTGAGAATATTATTTGAATTGCTTTCTAGCATTAATCTCATTGAACTATATGTTGATTCCTTCCTTGAAGTAGTGTTCGCACTGCTGGTCATTTGCTTCCTTGTTTGGTTCTGTATGGAGAGATACATCAAATCTTCCATTTGATCTTTCCAGACATTGTGGATTGGTGGAAATTTTAAAAGCCTAACCTGAGTAAGCTTACGAATGGCTTAATATGTTGCTCTTTTCAGGCTTCAAGTGTGGTTGGACCAACTCAACCAACATTGGAAAACAGTATGTCGGGCATATCAACTTCTGCTTCCCATTTACCTTCTGAAAACGAAAACCAGCAGCAAATACAGCCCAAGGTGTATAATCCAGAGACACTAACTACTATCCAAACGCAGGACATTTCCCAGCCTGGTAGCTTTTCTGCAGTCTCTACTCCAGGTCAGCTGCAGAACAGTGATGCTTTATTGCAGCAAGCCGCACAGTTCCAAACCAGAGATTCCCAAACCAGGGAAGTCTTGCAGTCTGATGGCACAGTAGTGACTTTGTCACAGTTAACTGATGCATCACAACAACAACAATCTACACTCTCAGAACCAGCACAGGCATTGCAGCAACAGATTTCATCAAGTATTTTCTCATCAGCAAGTGGTGTGAGTCAGTTACAGAACACTATACAGCAACTGCAAGCTGGAAACTTTCCAACCAACACTGCCACTGGCAGCAATAGAAACGTTGACTTGGTGCAGCAGGTATTGGAAGCTCAACAGCAGTTATCTTCTGTTCTGTTTTCTGGTTCAGACAGCAGTGAGGATGTTCAAGATCAGCTAAATGCAGATATCTTTCAGCAGGTTAGCCAGATACAAAACAGTGTGAATTCCGGGATGTTTTCCTCCTCAGACACAGCTGTCCATTCCAGACCAGAGAACCTTTTGCCTGGACGAGCTGAAAATGTTCATTCACAGCCTGAAAACGCGTTGTCCAATCAACAGCAACAACAGCAGCAGCAGCAGCAGCAGGCGATGGAGACTTCTGCAGCAATGGTGATAGGAATCCAACAAAACATTTGCCAAGCTGCAACGCAGATGCAGTCTGATTTGTTCTCTTCAACAACTTCAGGGAACGGAGCCCTCCAACAGTCACCTGTTTACCAGCAGGCATCTCACATAATGAGTGGGTTATCAACAAGTGAAGACATGCAGATGCAGTGTGAATTATTCTCCTCATCGCCCGGTGTCTCTGGGAGTGAGACTGCTCCTGCTGCTCAGCAACAGGTCTCCAACAACGGACCTACGATGTTCCAGGCATCAGGTTCTGCAGATGGAGAAGAAGCTTCGGGTCAGAATAAACAGATGCAAAGTACTGTGTTTCAGACCATGGTTCAGATGCAGCACAGTGGAGAGAGTCAATCGCAGGTTAATCTCTTTTCGTCTACCAAAAACATGATGACTGTTCAGGCAAGTGGGACTCAGCAGCAGGGGAGTGGGCTGTTCCAGCAAGGTGGAGAAATCATGTCTATCCAGTCGGGAAGCTTCATGCAGCAGTCTCCACATTCACAAGCTCAGCTTTTTCACTCTCAGAATCCTATTGGTGATGCTCAAAATATATCACAGGAAGCACAAGGCTCTATTTTTCACAGTCCAAATTCCATTGTCCACAACCAGACCAGTACGAATTCCTCAGACCAACTGCAGCCTCCCATGTTCCACTCTCAGAACGCCATGGGTGTGTTACAGAGCTCTTCGGTTCCTCAAGACCAGCAGTCTGCCAACATGTTCCTTTCCCAGAGTTCGATGAGCAACCCTGCCACTCAGGAAGAGCAGATGTCATTCTTTACAAGCCCAAATTCCATCTCTTCTCTTCAGACAGCAACAAACACTGAGCAGCAGACTTCTTTCCAGCAGCAGACACAGATATCTCATATCCAGAGTTCTATGCTTCCCCAAGAACAGCCCCAGACTCAGCCTGCTCAGCAGGGTTTGTTTCAGTCTCAAGTGTCACTAGGCTCCATCCAGTCCAGTTCCATTCCCCAGAACCAGCAGGGAGCTATCTTCCAGCCTCAGCATTCGATAGTGGCTATTCAGAGTAGTCCTCCGTCGCAAGAGCAGCAGCAGCAGCAGCAGCAGAACATGATGTTCAGTAACCAAAATGCAATGGGTACAATTGCTTCTCAGAAGCAGAACATGATCTTCAATCCAAATCAAAACCCAGTCACCAATCAGGAGCAACAAGGCCAGTCCATTTTTCATCCACAGACTAACATGGCATCGATGAACCAGGAGCAGCAGCCCATGCAATTCCAGAACCAGGCTACAGTGTCTTCTCTTCAGAATCCTGGATCCAACCAAGCTGAAGCACAACAGCCAGCCATCTTCCATAACTCGCCCCAAATTCAGCTGGTCCAAGGGTCACCGAGTTCTCAAGAGCAACAAGTCACCCTCTTCATCTCTTCAGCTTCCATGTCTGCCTTGCAGAACAGTATGAGCCAGCAAGAGCTGCAGCAGTCTCCCATGTACTCCTCTCAAAACAGCATGGCAGGGATGCAAGGAACTGCTTCTCCTCCACAGCAGCAGGCGTCTTTATTCCACAACACTGCGGGAGGGGCCATCAACCAGCTGCAGAACTCTCCTGCTTCATCTCAGCAAACATCGGGAATATTCCTCTTTGGCATTCAGAACAGTAAGTGCTAGGTGCCTGATTCTGAGTTCACAGTTTAGAAGAGCCACCAGTTGGAGTCCACAGGACAATGATTATTCAGTGCTAAGGTATTTCCTTACCAAAAATAGGAAATCCTGCAATAAGTACTGTAGCACTGCAGTTGGGAGTGCAGTGCTCGTCACGGGGCTCTGTGCACACTCACCTGCTGATTCTGCATGAGAACCCTTAGCTTAAATACCCGTTGGTTGTCTCCCACTTAGGAGTAGCTTGTGACAAAACCATCTTAGGATTGTGTGTGTATGCATATAGAAATATATATGTTATTAGTGATACATACACAAATAATAGATAAAATACATGTACACGTCTTTAAAAACAGAAGAGTTACCCCTGTTCACACAGCTCCACCCAGCTTTCTCTTGCTGCATTTGATTTCCACAATTCATGCGATCCCTTTCTCCACACACTGTTGAAGGGAAGGATTATTTCTAAGCTGTGTCTGTTGCAGTGCATTGCAGAATATGTACGTAAGGAAATTGGCTGATGCACTCCATGTATTGACCTAATGTAAATGGTCCTTTGTTCTTTACTTGCTGCTTAACAGACTGTGGGCAGCTGCTGACTTCTGGACCAGCTTCGTTGCCAGAGGAGCTGATGGCCATAAGTCAGCCGGGCCAGCCGCAGGGCGAGGGGCAGGCGGCGGTGCCAGCGCTGCTCTCCCAGCAGATCTCGGAGACTCCTCCACTGCCTTCAGCCATGGCGACCAACCAGAATATGGAGAAAATAGATGATCTGCTCGTGTCATTGCAGAACCAGGGGAACAATATGGCTGGCTCGTTTCAATGAGTCAAGTAAGTGATGTGGGGAGGGTCTGGGCTCCTCTCTGCTGCACGTGCTTTCCTGCAGCAAGTCTTGGCTTGGGAGTGGGTCCCCATGCTCGAGGAGGTCAGCTAAAGTACCAGTACTGCTGGAATAAGAGTACGATACCAGTGGTGAGGATGAAGTTACTGCAGAGGTCAGAGTTCCTATGAAACGGTTGAGCCTGGGTCTTGTTCTCCAGTTGCTGTCTGGTTTGTCATCTGCTGTTGAGGTCTAGGGCTTTACTGGGAGGGAGAGTGGCTCGCTGGCAGCTGGGCAGGTAGAAGCATTATGAGATATGAGTTGAGGCTGATGGGTAACTAACACCTCGGGTCTGTGCTGGGCTGAAGTTGCCCCTGGGGTCAGAATCACATAATGTGATAACACTGGGTAGAACACAGTGGCTGTCAGAGCGTGCCACGTGCTGAGCCTGTGTGCAAGGTGAGCCAGTGGGATCGGCCGTCACTTGGGAACACCCTGCTCTGCACAGCGGCCTTGTCCAGAGGGGTGAGAGAGGCTCTGACTGCTGAGGAATACCAAGACCCAGGAGGACTCTGGTATTGTCCACAGTGTGTAGCCTGGCTCTAGTTAACTGTGTGGCCATCCTGAATTCCCCCTAATTTTCACTTAAGTCATACATTTCATTTTCTAATCTAATCTGGTTTGTGTATGAAGTTAAGAAGTTACAAACTTTAAAACCAAAAACATAAAAAGAGAGAGTGGAAGAAGAATAACTCTGCTTTACAGAAGAGTGTGGCATTCTGATACTCGCATATAGTTTCCTGCCTTGTGAAGGTCACTTCCCAGACAAAGGACCTACACACAAGTACGAGGATCACTCTTGTTAGTTACACCTAACTTTTGTATCTCCTTTTTTTTCCCCTGCAGAAATTCTGTGAAGAAAAAAGCGATGATTCCCAGATCCCCTCAGACCTTCCGACTCTGGATTGGGCTGTGTGGAACTGATTGCTTCTGTCAAAGTGGCCCTCTTCTCTAAGAGCACACCCATGGCCAACGGCAGCGTCTCGCACTGAGGCTGTGGCCGTAGTGTTTGGGATCTGTAGTGCCAATAATGCTGAGGAGCTATGCTTTGTGTTACGGGGGCTGGGGGTTGTACTGTCACCAGATTCCCAAACCTCCCCAGCAGTGGGGTGCTCTTTCAATTTAAAGCATATCTGGTCAGTTATTATTGTTATTAGAGGTAATTCATGTTACCACGTTTACGTTATTCCCTCCTCTCCCTTCTCCACGTCCCCTCTTTGGCTGGCAGAGCTGGTGAGGCAGGAACATTGAGCGCCTGTGGCCTGAGCTCGTGGCTGCTGGGAAGCGAAGGGAGCGCAGGTTTTATGGTTGAGTGGGAGAGCTCATGCTGCCTTTCCTTAAGTGCAGTAGGTGGCAATGAAAAATATTGCTGACTGCAGCGAGCAGAGAACTGCCTGCTGCTGTGAGTACCGGGGGTGGGGGCTTCCCACCCGAGGGCTGAGCAACGGTTTTCCGTGTCTCTTACGTGTAACTGTGCACAGGGCAAGGGTTTGGGGTCTTCAACAAAACAAAGACACAAAGGGGAACTTTCAGTTAAATTTTGCTCTTAAAATGTTATCCTCTAAAATACTTTCAGCTTGGAAAGAACATCCTGCCTGGCCGCAGGGGAACTCCCCCATGTCCCACCCCGGCTGTTGGGGTGAGGGCTTGATAAAAGCTGCATTATCTGTTCCCAGACCAGCCTTCTCCCTTTCCATTCTCTCCATGGTTTTCCTTCTCTCTCCCTCAGTTCATCTTGCATTTTTTAAAAAAAGATGTAAATACCCTACTGGCTCTAAAGACCAGAAGCAGCTTTTAGGAACCCATGGCATTAAATTGTGTAGTCAGCAGAAGCTTTGACAAATAACCAAGGATTGAGGAAAGAGGAAGCAATTTCTCCACCACCTTCTCCATGCAGGAATCTCCCTTAACCAGTCACTTCCCAGCTGTTACTGGTGATGTAAATCTTGAGCTCGACTTTACTCCAGCAGGGGGCAAGTGACATCATTTTTAAGCATTTTTGAGGATTCCACTTCACCCTGAGCTGTTCCATCCGTGTGGAGCACTGAGCTCATTGCAGCTTGGAAGTGATTTATTTTTCCCTGCCGAGTCCCCCAGGTCTGCTCTCTGGATTGTCACCGTTCAGTTAAAAATCAACTGATGCTATGGAATGTAAAACCAGCCCACTCCAGCCCGTGCAGTTGTGTTGTGAGGCACGTGAGGTGTTGGGTGCTCTGGCCAGCTGGGGGTTCTGTGCTGTCTCACCCATTCCAAGGTCGTTTCTCTGGCAGTCGGAGCCCGGCAGCTGCCATGGGTGTCGTTGGTATCCTGTCATTTTTCAGTTTTGTTAATTGAAATAACAAAGGATAGTCTGTAAATGGTTTTTAAGTTACTCTAGCCTGTTTACTGTGTGTTTTCCCCTTAACTCGTGTGCGTAGTTGAGCCGTGTAGAGTTCCTGTTTGTTTTAATGGTTCTCCCTGTCTGTCCGTCTGTCCTAACGTTCACTTTCTGTCTCTCTCTTTCTCTCTCTCATTGAGAGGCATTGAATTACGTTTTCAGTAGTAAGGCTTCTTGCCGATATGAAGGGAACTTTTCAGAAAGAGACCTGCTCTGGGTCATTTAATTTTGAATACAGTTTTCAATCGTTCAAGTTTTGGATGGTTTATATCTAATGTGTGTTTCATTTTTTTGGAAAGCTATATTTTGTATTTAGGAAATGGTATACTATTTTGCTATTTGTACTGAGTGAGTACATTGGCATAAATATAAAAATTTATATATATACATATATATAAAATATTCTTTTTGCCACACATTTTTGTGGTAAATTTGTGAGTTTGTCCGATGTTCTACCACAACGTGGCGTCTGATAACAGTGGGGTGGGGTGGGGTTTGTTATGTCTTTATTGAGTATTTAAGTACTTTTTGCAACATAAATAACTTGTTCATCTCTCGCCATTCCATCAGGCAATTTCTTGTTCCGACTGGCTATGAGAAGCTTCACTGTCTGTTTGATGTGTCTGTCACAGCAATAGGACCTAGTGAGGAGACCCGTAGGCATTTAGCTGTGCAAACAAGGGGTTTCATTCAGAATGAGCCATTCAGCTTCTATCCACTCTCATTGTCTATTTAATATTTTATTACTAGCGCCTCTGTGTTTTAACTCTTAATTTATGATTATGCTAAAACGTTTAAAATTTTAATCATGATAAAAAGAATTCCCTGCTTCATAATGTCCAGAGCTGCTCCATAACCCCCAACCACACTTCTGCTTTCTGTGATTTTTTTTTTTAATTTTTATTTTTTTCCTGCTAAGATGAAATATTCACACAATCCTGTTATGGTTCATGGCATGAAAACAGCATGGCCTCAGTGCTGCACAGGGCTGTGCAGAGGACTGAGGATTATGGACCAGACAACTTCCAGACGGCCATGGAAGTCGATAGCCAGTTACTCACCAATGAACTGGTGGCTTTTGCAGGATCGCAGTCCCAGGACAAGCTGTTGGGTGTCATCTGGGGCCTTCATACACAGAAGAACTGATAGGAATGAGAAATTCCCTCGTGTGCTGCTTCCGTGTGCTCTGCCATGTGAAGGGGTGTATCCAGACAGTGAAGTGCTGTTGGTCAGTGCCAAGTCACCGGGGACCAATTCTCCATTTCACAAGATGGGTGTCCAAAAGAGAACTTCATACCAAGACAGCTACAGCTCCCGGGGAAGGGTAGGTCTGAATCGTGTGCGTGTTTTAGATCACCTGTGAAGAGAAGAGGAAAAAAAACCATGTAAAAAATAAATATTAAAAAAAAAAAACAAAAGATAAAAAAAAGGGCTGTGCTATCACATTTTTCACTTCTGGATAACACCTTCCTTCTTATGTTAAATTACCTGTTCATTTTAGGTCAGTGTTTAAATGTACAACATGTTGAACATGTGATTTGGTTACAAAAAGTGTTTGTCTTATGAACGAAGAGGTTGCTCAGCGGTCAGTGAGTGCTGGAGCTGCTGCTGTTCCGAGGGGTAACGCCAGGCTGGAGAAGCCAATCATGAGCTTAAAGCCAGGCAGCAGGATTTCATGGCAGAAAGACCCAAGTGTGAGCCACAGCGGGATTTTATCGGTGTCCTCAGCATTTGTTGTGATTTAAGCAGTTGATATCGATAATTGGAGCTTACTCTCCTTTTTTGTGTTTTGTTTTGTTGTTGGGGTTTTTTGTTGTTGTTGTTGTTTGGGGTTTTTTTTATATTTTTTTTTAAATAAATCCCTGCATTTGCCCCTCTGAACGTGCCTGCTGGGGGCTGCAAGCAGGGGCAGAGATGAAGCGGTGGGGTTGGAGCAAGGCATTTTGGTTGAGAAGGTTAGAAGACATCGAGACATCAGTCTCTATAAATTTAAAGTCCCTGACACTATCACAAAGGGGAAGCCACTCCCACAATTACATGCAAAAGATATTCCCAGGTGAACACAGAACAGCCACTTCTGGGCATGGGTTAAAATCTGGGGAGATGAACCTGCTCGCCACCAGCCGGCACTGCTGCCTACGCTCTCTCCCCTGCTTATACACTATGTGTATGTGTACATATATATATATATATATATATAAACCCATATGAATAACACATAATGCACAGTTGTTAGCTACACATCTCCTCTGGTAGGAAGTCATTGGTGCTTTTGCGCTTGATTAGCGAGCCCACGTGCTGTTGTTAATTGCCTCTCTGCTGTCTGAGCTCTCAGCAGGTTGTTGCTTTGTTGTTGTTTTAACGTCAAAATAGTCAAGGAATAATTTCAGCCTGGCTGTTTCAAAGTGGATGTTCAATCACCGACCATTTTATTATAATTACTTTTAATTACTGACAGGGTGGTTGCTTCCTGTTTAGTTTTAAGACAGAATCAAGCACAAAGCGTTGAGCGTTGTGACTTGGCAGGTTTTTTACTGGAAACACTGCGAGTCTGGGCAGCTGTATCTGGACATTCCCCTAGGTTAGAGAAGTTGAATGTTTTTTAAGCTTCTCTTGAATTTTGATTTAGGATATAGTTTCTTAAAAGAAAACTTGTCTGAGTAGGTTTCTTACTTTCTTACTATCTTTCCAGAGTCCTCAGAAGGAACCCCAACCAAGGCAGGAGTTGCATTTGTCCTAAACCACAGTTCAAGTCGCTGTTTGAGTAGCAGGAAAGGTGACTTATTAAAAAGTAAAATAAAAAAGTTGTTATTGGACTGAAAAAGCTCCACACAGCTTCCCCCGAGGGGGTGTGTGTGTGTGTGCTTTCGTTAAACACTACAGAAGAATTCTCAGTGTTTGAACCCAGTGCCTCTGTGTGGCAAACAGTTGGGTTGCTCCTTTGGGGTGGTCAGAGGAGCACCAGGGATTGTGGACAATTACCTGAGGGATGAAGCAGAGGCGAGGAGAATCTGAGCTGTGAGTTGTAGGTGAAAGGTGAGGAGAAGAAATGGTGATGGCTGGGGACTCTCATTAGTGCAGAATTTATTTATCTCCAAGGAATGAGTGTTGGTGTGTTCCAGAGGACTGGTGGCAGCTCCTTGATTTTAGAAGCTAAAAGGGAACTGGTGCTGAGGTGCTTTGTTTGCTTGGGCTTTCTGTCCCAGTAGGCTGTTGGGGTGGGTGGGGAGCACCTCATGTCTGAATTCCAACCAGTGACTGCATGTGGCAGCAGTGACCTGGCCATGGGCTGGGAGTCAGGCAGGGAATGGGAGCCTGGGTGAGATGGGAGGAAAGGTGGAACAGCAGCTGAACTCCTGTGAATGTCCTCGTGCACATCTGGCTGGGTGTGGGGCTCCAAGGGGTTCACAGGAGAGGCTCTTCCTGCCCTGCAGTCTGTATAGGGATGTAAATAGGCAGTGCCTGTACATTCTAGGGCTATATATATGTATATAGAGGAGTCGTATATCTATTATCTGTAAAGAATTAGCATACACGTGTAATACTGTGATATTTACACTTTTATAAACCAGAGATAACTACTTTTCCTTAGTATGAAGTTATTTACCCAGGTTTTGTAGTAGCTCAGTAGTTGTATCAGCACCCCTCAGTACTGTGTGTGTTGGTAACGTTGCTCCAGAATCGCTCTGCTTGTGAGTGTCCCTCCTGCCCACGGCTTTACCACAGCCCCGTGCTTCTTTTGTACTTTTTTATATATTTTTATTGCTGATGGCAGAGGTGGTGTTGGGTAGAACCGGCAGCCGTGGCCAAGGGCCTGCCCACTGGATGGGCTGGGGAGGGCAGCAGCAGCTCTGTGTGTCCCTGTGCTCCTCTGCCAGCTTCCCGCAAGTGACCCTGACCTGGGGACTTTCCCCATTCCCAGTGTCCCAGCAGCTCGTGCTGGTAGGGACTGGTCGTGGCTGTGCTGCTCTGGGGGAGCAGCAGCTCTCTCCCTGGGGGGGTCATTCAGCGTCCTTGCATGGCGAAGGATCCCTGGTGGGATCGGGAGGATGGAGCTCCCTATCCCATGAGGCAGCCAGCCTGGGATTTGGGGTTTTTAACTGACTTTGTGCTGCAGCCGTCGCTATCTAGGGAGATCCCTCCTTGGGAGCTGAGGAAGGCTCTGTGGTTTCTGGCTGTGGGGAGCCCTGACCCCACCCGTACCCATTTCTTGCAGCTCCTGGGAGAAATTGAACTCTCAAAGAAACCCCAGCTGTAGAACCAGTGGTGAGCGTGGTGTCCACTACAGCTCTTCACACCATTCCAGGTGGGGTGTGATGGATGGACACCGCTGTCCTGGGGTGGGTTTTACCAAGGCACCTCTGCCATCCGAGAGCAAATGTCCCCATTTCTTCTCTGGGAGCCACCCGTGGGCAGGTGCCCCCTGCCCCAGAGGTGCCCAGCTGCCATTCTCACTGTGACGTGAAATTCCCTGGATATGTCAGGGTCAAGGACCCATGGGGTTCCCTGCTGCTGTGGGATGCTCCCAACACTTTGCAGGTGCTGCGGATGCGGGCCCTGGATGCCCAGCACAAGTCTCCACTTGTGTTGGGATGTCTGGGTTGGGCAAAGGGCCATTGCTGCAATGGTCCCTGCAGCTGCACAGGGGCTCCCCAGGCAGGAGCGGGGCTGTCCAGGGGTCGAGGAGGGGAATCCCTGTGGGAAGGAGTGTGGCACCTCTGGGTGGTGCAGAGCTGGGTGAGTGTTCAGCCTCCTGTGCAGATCACAGCACCCCTGAGCCCGTGGCCTCGGCAGTGCTGGGTTGACACTCGGACCCGATGATCCTGAAGGTCTTTTCCAACAAAAACCATTCTGTGAACCTTTTTTTTTTTTAATTATTCTGGACATGATTTGAAATGAGATTTGAAATACTTCCCCTTGAGCCCATCAGTGATGAGTAAGCTCCAAAAACCGCCAGAGCAGAGCTCTGCCTGTCACTGGCTGCATCTCGTGGTCCCCTGCCTTTCTGCCATGTGTCCTGGGCGCACCCACGGGCCGCTGAGCCGCCTCTTCGCTGTCCTGCAGTGTGACAGTAGCACCAAATTCCTTCGTGCATTTCTGTGTATATGGCTTTCGTAGTTGGGGTTTTCAAGGCACTGATACCCAGTGTTTTCAGTTTGTCCTACGAGGGGATATTTCATTTGCATCTATGTTTTTAGCTATCCTGTGATAACTTGTTGAATATTAAAAAATAAAAATATTTTGCTTCTATTGGGACATTTGTATACTCGCAACTATATTTCTGTAAACAGCTGCAGTCGAGAATAAAACAATGAAAGTTTTCATTTTGCAGTGTAAAGTCTTGTTGTGGTTTTTTCGAGGGCATCTCTGCCAGGAGGCAACGTCTGTTCTTCAGGAGGGATCGACCCCTTGGGGCACCGTGTGGGACGGGGGAAGGCAGGAGCCTGTGCTGAACCCCACTGGGGTTGTGTTAAGGCACCATGGTGTGTGGGCACTGCAAAACACATCAGTGTTTCTTTCTTGACTGCCCAACCCTCAGCTTGTGAATTACAGTGTTCCCTGGAACTTGTTTCCCAGGTCCCCCAAAGCAGGGCTGTGTCCGAGGGCCCTGCAGGAGCTGCAGGGCTCTCCCCGGGGTGCTCTGGGGCTGCTCCGAGGGAGGTGGTGCTGGAAGGTGGCTGGACTCGGCTGCCTCTCCAGCAGAATTGTCCCGCTTTACCTGCATCTTTGGGGTGTTCATGCTAAAAACGACCTGGGGGTTGCTGAGGCTCAGGTGTGCAGTCCCCTTCGGGCCACCCTCCTGCAGGGGTGTCACCCCTGGGGGGGCCATGGGGCCTGCAGACAGGGCCAAGGATTTTTGTCATTTTTAAGAATTCCAGCAGAGGTACAAAGCAGCACTGCCCCTGCCCCAAGGGCTGGGCAGAACTCTCCACTGCAAACCGTTTCAGCAGATGGATCTGAAAGGCTTTGCCCTGTGCCCGCTGCCATCTCCTGCTGGGGTGGTGGTGGGGCAAACACAACTCCCCACTGTGGGTTTCTGCCCCTTGGGAGCTGCCAGCCCTGCTGCAGGCACTCGTTATCCAACGCCCCTCATTAGTGCCACCATGGTGCCACGGGACAAATGGACACACCCCGAGAAGCCCTGCTCAGCCTCCCCTTCCTCTTGGGGCTCAGAGGAAGGCGCAGCCCGGCTGTGAGCAGGGCACAGGCAGCTGCAGAGAGCAGACGGAGCCGTGGTGCTGCGGGTCCTGTGTTTATTAACAGCACAGCCCCTGCCCGGGGCACCCTGAGCAGGGGAGCACAGGTGCTCTGCAGAGCCACCCCAAACCTGGAGGCTGTCACCTCGTCACCAGCCTCTCCAGGCAGCAGCGAAGCGGGGAAGGAAAGGCCCAGGGGTGGCCGGGGGCTGGGAGAGGCCTCCAGCGACATGCAAAGCACGGGCAGATGCTCCCTCGCAGCACTGGTGCCGAGGGCCCTTCCCACCCTTCACCTCCTCTTCACAAACTTCTTCCTCGCAGCGTTGGGGTTCAGGCGGCTCCTGCCAGCGCCCAGCGCCGCGTCCCGGATCTGCAGGTTGGCCGCGCGGCTGTAGACGTCGTTTTCCACGAAGGGCGAGACCCCGGCGATGTAGTCAGGGTCGAAGACGTTGGTCTTCTGCCTGGCCTTGCGCGACAGGCGCTGCTGCGGGAAGGGCTGGTCCTCCACCAGATGGGGGTTGTTGGCGTGCTTCCCTCCCTTCGGGGCCGGCAGCGGGTACTGCCAGGAGAAACGGGGTGGTTAAACTTGCTCAGAGGGACTTCAAGGTGACCACAGGCCTCCAGAGAAGAACTGACCACCTTGTCCCAGCAGCAGCCACCCAGCACGTCACGTACAGCCACTCACCCGGAGCCCGCGGGGGTTCAGCACCTTGGGGTTGCGGGAGAAATGCATGTGGAGGCTCCCGTCCTCGCTGACGCTCACCGCCACCTTCTTCAGCGTCTTGTTACCGCAGTGGGGACAGAAAACCTTGGTCATGTCCGACGTGGTCCTGCAGGACAGGGACAGGGGGGTTTAGCGAATACAGGCTGGGCCCGTGAGCGGGGTCACCCCCTGCACGCCCGTGCCAAGGGCAGTGCTGTGCCCACGCTCACTTGAAGCAGCCGTGGCAGCGCAGGATGTAGCTCCTGGCCTGGCGGATCAGCATCCCGTTCACCGCCAGCACGTGGAGGCCCATCTGCAGCAGCACGTTCTGCAACAAGCAGGGAGAAACCGGGATGCCATGAGCAGGGACTGCCAGGAGCTGCCACCGGGGTTTGCCAGCCCAGGCAGCCCCAGCCCAAGGGAAACGACACTGACAGCTTTGCAGAGGCTGCTGCGCAGACAGATGGAGCTGTCACACAGCTGGCCTTGGCCTGCCCTGGGGACGCAGCAGCACACTCCTCTGTGTCACTGTGCTGCCTTAACCTGCCCAGGCATTCGAGTAATTTGGGAATCTGCCCCTCAGCCCCGCCTGCCAGGGGGGATCCAGCACCCACACGGCATCGGCTGAGCCTGCGGCTGGGGACGGTCCCGTGGGGGGCAGCAGCCAGCACCCACCTGCATGGCAAAGTCAGTGGTGACGCAGCCGACCTGGACGCCGACGGGAGCGGTGTCGCAGTGCCCCGTGTCCTGCTGCGCCTGCTTGAGGTTGCTGGGTGTGATCCAACCCTCGTCATCGCTCTCCTCCTCGTCCTCCTCTTCCTCAGCACTGGCCCCACCCTCAGAGCTCTGGTGCTCCTCAGTGGTCTCTGAGCCATCGGTGATGGACTGGGCTTTCTGGGGGGGAGGAGACAGTGGGGGATTCACACACAGCATTCCCCAGGCAGCCCAGCACTGCAGAGTTGGGAAAAAACACCCAGACACCAGAGCAGTGAAGGGGGGGCTCAGGGGCTCACCAGCAGCTCCTGCAGCTCCTCCTCGATGTCGGGCAGTGGCGCTCGCCAGTAGAGGAAGGAGCTGAACTTGTCACTCTCGGATGGGGCCGTGCTCCTCTCGGGGCTGGGCTGGTGCTGGCCTTTCCCCAGGCGCTTGTGCTGCGGGGGGGCACAGCACGGGGGGTCCCTCGCCTGCTGCTGCCCGCGGGCTCTGCCGGGCCACGTCCCCTCCCCGTGCCTGGAGGGCCCCGTCCCTTACCTTGGTGGGCAGGTGGAACCCAGCGAGATGCAGGGGGGCCTCGGGGTGCCGCAGCGAGGAGCTGAGCTGCACCTGGGGAGCAGCACGGGGGGTCAGTGGGGCACCCTGGGGACGGGCCCCGTCCCCAGCACGGGCCCTACCTTGTCCTGTGGCTCCCAGCGGAGGCAGCCGGGGCCGTCGGTCTCGGCCTGCAGCTGGCAGGTGAGGGCCAGGACCTGCAGGTCAGCGGCCGAGAGGCTCGGGTAATCCCCGGTCTTCTTGGAGAAGTCGGTGACTGCGGGGAGATGGTGAGGGGAGGGACGGGGGGAGGGAAGGGAGAGGGAGAGGGAAGGGGGA